>OY812999.1:35373348-35716819 GCA_963681545.1 Germaria angustata
TATTATTAATATTTTGTTTGACAGCCCTTTTGGCGTATTAGAGATTTTAAGCCTTTTAACATTTTCCACAACTACAAGTAAAAATTTTATTAAATTTTTTTGCCAGATGAACTTCGTAAGTCGCAAATCCAATGGACTAACAGATTCTTTGAAAGCAATTAAAAAGTCGTTCCTAAGAAGGAACGGGCTAAATATAAAGTATGTTGTTTGTTTTGAACTTAAGTGTATATATCCATCATTTGTCTAAGTATTCATTTAAAAGTGAGCTCACAACCTCCCATGACAATATAGTGTTCATTTAAAAGTGAGCCCACAACCTCCCATGACAATATAGTGTTCGTAACATGATATAAATTTTGTGTTATGTATGTACATACATAAGTACACAAGTATATAAAATATTTTTTTTACATAATACATGTAATATTTTATACAGTGATAGATATGAATTTAACACAGTTGGTAGTGTTTTTGAAGTAAATACTTACATAAGTACATATGTTCATACATATGTAAATATGTACATATATTTCATTTATTTATAACTTATATTTTTTTGTTTAATCAATTTACGTATTGTTTTTTTTTTCCTTTTATAATACAACTAAACGCAACTTAATGTTTTATAAAAATGTTTGCTCATGTCATGAATATGTTCGTAAGGTTATGAACACAAAATAGTTTATTGATCATATGCTTGATCATACCATACCATTCGTAAAGGGCAGTACAAATTGTTAAAATGCACATCAAGCATTATGGTGGTATTAGCGGAAATTTGCTTGTATGCGTGACAGACACCAACATTTGCTGGATGGAAAATCAAAAAATTTTGATTTTTGGCTTGTGTGTATAACAAATACATATATTTATTTATTATTTATCAGTAATATACCTTATAAACTAAATTTACAAAATATATAAAAAATAATGGGCGCCGGGTTTCAAGACCAAATGCGCTCGTATTGTCAAATAAAATAAAATTTATGTATGTATTTGTGTTGGAATAAATGCTTTAAAAGCAAAGTAGTCCAAAAAGAAAAAAGATAACAAATAAAAGTTTAGCAATTCAAGTGCATATGGATATGTGTTAGAGAGTAGAATAGAGTGTGTTGTTTAAAAAAGGAAAATGTGGAGAATGTATGTATGTACATATTACAAAATACTAAATATCTGCATTATTGTGTTTTTTGAGACTTATATTTATCGCCTTTAGATTTCTCTCAGTACCGCAGTCAAGTAGTTCCTCTATAGGTTTATTCGTCCTAGAAATGGGACATTCTGTGAGATGGTGAGTGCGACGTTACAGTTGCTGCATGAAGGTGGGGCGGTTTTCTCATAGTAGTGCATGAAATTGAATACGGCTTTGCGTACTCTCAAACGAGCAAGTAAAATGCAGTTACTTCTAGAGAGGTTAGGATTGTAGTTGGCTCTTTTTGGTGTTTGAAGTGTCATTAAGAATGGTGTTGTTATTGTTTTTGGAAAGCATGGAATTTCTGTTACATTAGGAATATCCAGGGCTTTCTTTGCGGCTGTATCGGCATGTTCGTTGCCCATAATTCCGATATGAGATGGTATCCATACAACCTTAACTTTGATTTCATTGTTTGGCAAGCCCAAAATTTCGTCATAATACATATATATATAAGTATATATAAGTATATATATATATATATATATATATATATATACATATATATATTGTATATATACTAATATATATAATAATAATAATAATATAATATATATATATATATATATATATATATATATATATATATATATATATATATGTATATACATATATACTTATATATACTTATATATATATATATATATATATATATATATATATATATATATATATATGTATATACATATATACTTATATATACTTATATATATATATATATATATATATATATATATATATATATATATATATATATATATATATATATATATATATATATATATATATATAGTGACTTATTCGTTATATATGTATATACTGATTCGTAACTATTATTCAGAGATTATTTAAAAAAAATATTTATTAATATTTCAGGGTTTTTTTTAATATTAGAAGTAACAGTTTTTAATTCCATTTTATTTAATTAATTTTTAAGCAAACCCTATTAGTTGCAATAACAATGTTGCAATCTTATATTGGGCTGCTGCTGTTATTTAAAAAATGAGCACTGAAAATGCAAATACAAATACAGCAACTCCTGGTGAGTCAACAACAGCAGCAAGATTATCAAATACAACCGCGACAGCTGTTTCAGCAGTTACAACATCAAATGGCTATGATCCGCAGCAACAAAATCGTCATTCACCTTTGCAACAGCAGCAACAGCAAACTCAATTAAATGAGGTAAATAACACTTTAACATTTCTCTTACACTACATAATCACTAATTCATTTTTCGTTTAAAATTGCATACTAGTTTGTGAAGCGTGTTCTTACATACAACATATTTCAATACTCATTCTAAATACATGTGTATGTAAATACTTACGTATGTATGTTTGCACACTCAATAAATCTACATCACTCGTATTTTGATAAATTTTTAGATACTTTGATACAACTTGATAATGTCTATAGTTACCCGAAATGGTCCTTGACAAAAGACCTGCCCAGAGTATGAAAAAACATAGCAAAACTGATCGTTATTTGTTAATAAGTTAATGTATGTTTTGTTTGTTGTATACGAGTATATGTAAATCTTTCATAAATTTTGAACACCTGAGATATGGTTGAAAATTTAAAAAAAATTCTTGAAATAACTTTAAAACTATTGTTACGGATAAACCAATTTTATTTATAAATCATGTTTCGAAACTTGGGAAAACAATATTCACTCGGCGCTAAATCTGGATAATATGGTAAATAAGGGAGCAATTCTTAGCGTAATTAATTGAATTTTGCTATGGAAATGTGGTAGTTTTTTTATCCTTATTAAATCTACTCAATAAATTTGCATAATATTCGCCATTGATTGCTTTACCCCTTTGAAGGTAGTCAATTTAAATTATACCATATGCATTCCAAAGAACGGTCGTCAAGATTTTGGCGCCGATTTACTCCGAGAAACCTACTGTTTTGCCTGTTGTTTGATCTCTGGTATGTTAGGGGATCCACAACGTAAATTTAAGCTACATTAGTTGTCACACGATTGCGTTTGTGGTCGATTGTGTGCAAACGCGGAAGTGATTTTTTTTTGCTAATATTTATTTATTGTATCTTCAAAACTGAACTAATATATATATATATATATATATATATATATATATATATATATATATATATATATATATGTATATATATATATATATATATATATATATATATATATATATATATATATATATATATATATATATACTATATATATATATATATATATATATATATATATATATATATATATATATATATATATATATATATATGTATGTGTGTGTGTGTCCAGTAAAGTTCAAGATATTACGAGCAAAGTCATTAGGATGGGACTCTAGTTTTGTTAAATATTTGCCTGCATATTTTGTATTTCACCTGTTAATGTTGAGGAGGAACAACTTGATTGTTGATTCGAATGGGGGAACAAGTGTCTCTTCGTAGGGGAAATGTGACAAGAACGCACTTTTGTTCATTTACTTTTATTCTCCATAAGTTCAACCACAGTTCCAACTGGTTAATATGTTCCTGAGGACATCGGGATGCCTCGTGAGGGTTTTCATGCATACTAAGGCAGGCTGTATCATCGGCAAATGTAGAGGTGAGGATATTACTTCTTAAAGACATATCACAGGTAGAAATCAAATACAAAACTGGCCCCAGAATACTACGCTGTGGCACACCGGATGAGATAGTTTCGGCCACACTCATGAAGTCTCCTTCCATAACAGTGAACTTCCGGGCAACAACGTAACTTTCCAAAAGATTTACAATGTTTATTGGTACATATGTCTTCAATTTTAAAATTAGGCCTTCATGCCACACTTTATCAAATGCTTGAGAAACATCAATAAAGAGGGAAGAACAATACCTTTTTTCTTCAAATGTTCTTCTTATGAAATGAACCATTCTATGAGTTTGTTCAATGGTGCTATGCTGATTTCTAAAACCAAATTGATGGTCCGGTATGCACCCATTATCAGTTAGAATTGGGGACAATTTTGTCATGAGCAGCTTTTCGAAGAGCTTTGAAATTGTTGACAGTAAACTTATTGGCGTATATGACTCAGCCTTGGTAAGATCTTTGCCCGCCTTTGGAATCATTTTGACCATGGCAAGTTTCCAGCTATGAGGATAATACTCCAGTCGTAAAATGACATTAAAAATAAATAACAGAATTCTAATAGTAATACGAGGCAACTTCATCAGCATCTTGTTACTATGAATGAACATTGTGAATCTATTGGAAAGTTACATTCTTGCCCGGAAGTTCACTGTCGTGGAAGGAGACTTCACGAGTGTGCCCGAAACTATCTCATCTGGGGTGCCACAGGGGAGTATACTGGGGCCAGTTTTGTACTTGATTTTTACCTGTGATATGCCTCTGAGCAGTAATATCTTCACTTCTACATTTGCCGATGATACAGCCTGCCTTAGTATGCATGAAAACCCTCACGAGGCATCCCGATATCTTCAGGAACATATTAACTTGTTGGAGCTGTGGTTGAACTTATGGAGAATAAAAGTAAATGAACAAAAGTGTGTTCATGTCACATTTACCCTACGAAGAGATACTTGTTCCCCCATTCGAATCAACAATCAAGTTGTTCCTCAACATTCACAGGTGAAATATCTTGGTATACACCTCGACCGACGCCTCACATGGAAAAACCACATTGACTCTAAGCTGACACAAATAAAACTCAAATTGACTCAGATACATTGGCTGATTGGTAGAAATTCTACCCTCAGTATAGATTGTAAACTTTTAATATACAAGTCGCTTTTGAAACCCATATGGTGTTACGGAATTCAGCTATGGGGCACTGCTTCAGCTTCCAATGTAGAGAGAATCCAACGAATGCAAAACAAAATTTTAAGGTTAATAACATCGGCTCCATGGTACATGAAAAATTCAATTTTACATCGTGATTTAAATATGCCACTTGTGACCGCTGAAATTGCAAAATATGCAGGCAAATATTTAACAAAACTCGAGTCCCATCCTAATCCGCTTGCTCGTAACATCTTGAACTTTCCTGGACACATCCGCTTAAAAAAGAGGGATACTACGGCTTTAGTACGCAACACTGCAGATGAAATTTTTTGAAAATATTCTTGTACTTAATGCGACATTTATTTATTTTTAATTACTATCACTAAGTTTATGTCCGACACTGGTTGGGCCTAATTATTATATTTATATTTAAGATTTGAATACTTATTGTTAGTTCAGTTTAATGAAGATACAATAAAAAAAAAATTAGTGGAAAAAAAATGTTGTGTTTGTACAAAAGCTTTCTAAAGCTATTATACTTTTGTGTTTTTGTTGATTACAAATAGAAAAATATGTTTGAGTTCTGTTTGAATTCTCATATAGTATTTGCAGTCTGTGGCATAAGTATACGAGCTTGAAGGCTTTTCAACCATGATTTGGCTAAAAGGGTACTGATGATTTGGTTAGCGCCAATGAAATGCAGGCATATACCTAGCTATGCCAACAACAATCAATAAAATATTAAAATTATTATTATTTATTAGAATAATATTAAATATTAACCTAATTAACAAAACGCATTAGCTACCATGGCCTACGGTGCAATATTAAAATTATTTTTTAATTTATTAAATATTTAACTCAGGTTAAGTTAAAATTTAGAGAAGTCGGTCTTTTATAAATATAGTAAATTTGTTTGCTAAATTTACGAAAATCTTTATGTATACATTCTTAAAAAATACGTAGTGTTGTAGCATTGTCTATTACAATTTGATTTCTGCGCAAATCTGAACAACATGAACAAAGTTTTTTTGCTTTATATCGTATGCGAATATATAAGTACATACCATGAAACTGTCCAAAAGTTATATATTTAAGTAAAACATCAATATGGAGCACAGAAGTTAATTAAGAAAATAAAGTTCTATTCACCTTCAATCTTCCTTTTAGTATGAATTTAAATGGAAATGTTACAGATTTGCCTTTGTCGTTAACCAAAATACATCTTAGTTATACATATGTACATATATAAAAAAAAGTTAGATGATAAAATAATTCAGAGTAAAAGATCTAAAATTAGGAGATTATTTTTAAAGACAATTAATAAGTTTACTCACGAGAAACAAATCGTTTGGAACTCACTTAAATCATTGGAAGTTTTGATTATTTAAAAAAAAAATGCGAATGAGAACTAACTCGCTTTCCCTCTAATTTGTTACAATATGTCTATAAGAAAATATCAGGGGTATTCAACTATAATTTTTATCCAGAACAAATGTACATTTATTAAGTCTATTCAAAATAGACTTTTTTCTATAAAAAATTTAAGCATCTTGATTTTTATGAAGGTAAAATTAAAAATAATAATTTTTGTGCGCTTGGAAAAAATTATAACAATGTTCAATAATATGCAAAAATAAATATGTGTTTAAAATAGCCAACAAACTGTAATATTATTTGAATATTTGTAAAAGGAATTTTTCATCTTTATAATTTCTTGACCTACCAAATTTAAGCGGAAATGGAATACCAAGCTTTTTCTAGATTTAATAGCCTAATCCGATTTTCACACTTCTCGTCGAGTGCTTAGTATAATTGTTCTGCAATTACTGCTCAGAAAATTAAAACATTTTTCTTTATACTCGTACGATATCAAACAGTATACAGTGATCATTATCTCCCATATATACAGTTGGTCAACTGCATGACATGGAAAACATAGTGAAGTTATTATTATTTTGTATGAAGACATTAAAAAAAACATGGTAAAACTTTGAGTGTTCTTCATTGTACATGCATGTAGATACATTGCTATCATTCTAAGCACATAATTATTTCATAAATCATTTTCTGTTGCCGTTTAACTAATATCAATTCAAATTAAAAAACGTTTAATATAAAATCTATAAGCTGAATTTCGATAAAATCTAAAAATGTTACAGTCGCGTGATATTTTAACTGTTGTCCAACCACTAAATCAAACTATTCAACAATACATGTCGACTCCAAATGTAAATAATGGCAATGATGGTCGAAAGACGACAACAACGGCATCTGCAATTGTTGTTGAACATAAAAATGCTACAACGCAACAACAAATTATAACCTCTACGAATTCCACGACGACGCTACCAACAAGTGGTGATGTTATTTCTAGTCAAGTTGGTGCATCCATGAACACTACTACGTTGGTGTCTGCACATGATCCACATTTGGTAAATCATCACCACCATCAACAACATGTACATCATGGAACCCATATTTCAGCCACCCCTTTGTTGGTTAGTAGTTCTGGGCTTTCAACTTCAACAGCACCCACAGCAACAATTTTAGACAATAATTCACAAAATGTAAGACCTTAATATAAGAATTTCTTTTCCCAGAGTATAATTAATTGATCAATATATGTACAGAATTAGGCACAAAACCACACACGTATTTCGTGAACAACATAAACATTTTACTTACAAAACAAGAATGATTATTAAAACTTTTATTTATTTTTTTCGATATTTTCAGTTGGGTAAATATTGGGTCGTGACAAACTTCTTTCAGGGAGCGCCTGGTCAAGCAGCTCAATATAACGAGGGTGATATAACCCACACTCAGACATCTATAGCAGGAGTGCCTTCATCGACATTAGTTCGTGCTATATCTACAACAACAGGTACTACAACAGTAGTAACAAAAACTGAAGAAGAGTCTAGCGGTGCAGGAACACTGCAAATATCACAAGCTCAAATGCTATCGCAGGCGGGTATAACGCAACAACTGCCAAATGGCACCATTATAACAACGCAATCACAGCAGCAGGAACAAAGACATGTGACAGAACATCAGCAACAACAACAGTTGCATACGCACGGTAGGTTGTTATTAGCCCAAAAGTATAATATTTAAAATTTTTATTTTATATCTAACAAGCCTTAAATAATGCAGAGGATAATCGTCAACAACTAGGTCAACAGCAACAATTAAGTCAACAACAACATGTTGCTGTACTACAGTCAAGCGATGCCATAAAAGATGAGAAACCTTTTGCTTCAAATGGCAAAATATCTGTAGCAAATCAACAGATTATTATGCAGAATATCTCAGCGGCAGCATCTTCTGGAAATCCGTCTACCTCGGGTGCTACTACAATTACTCTGGGCGCCCCTAAAACGGAAATTAAAGACGAAGGCAGCGCTGCCATGGGCGGAAAACTACACTCTGGCATTGAAATGTATAAAGTTAATATTGAGGATATATCGCAATTATTTACCTATCATGAAGTTTTCGGTAAACTTCACGGCGATGTCATGAATCATCCATTGGCTGCAGCCCATGCATCGTTACCAGCAACTGCAAATAGTAACATTTCTACATCTGTATCTGCAGTCACATCTAGTGCGACGGGGGGAAATAACACAACTGGGGTTCCTGTGGTAGCCAATAGCGTTGCTATAACAGAATCCACAAATACTAGTTCAGTCGGTACAAGTATTATGGCTACAACCAGTTCAGGGGCAAACTTAGGAACAGCCATTGTTACAAATTCCAATGCTGTGGCAGGCACTACTTCCACAACTACAGGTGTTGCTCCTGGTGGGTTGTTAATGCCCAAAATGGAAGGTGGTATTACAAGTGCTGTTACTTTAGCTCCAGATGGTACAGTAGTTTCAACTGGTGAACATGTGTGCGACATATGCGGAAAAATGTTTGCTTTTCGCTATCAGTTAATAGTACATCGTCGTTACCACACTGAACGTAAACCATTTAATTGCCAAGTCTGCGGCCAGGGGTTTTTCACTTCTCAGGATCTTACTAGACATGGAAAAATTCATATTGGTGGACCTATGTTTACCTGTTTAGTGTGTTTTAATGTTTTTGCCAACAACGCCTCTTTGGAGCGTCACATGAAGCGGCATTCAACAGATAAACCCTTTGCTTGCACAATATGTCAAAAGACTTTTGCCCGCAAAGAACATTTGGAAAATCACTTTCGCTCGCACACTGGCGAAACCCCATTTCGTTGTCAGTATTGTGCTAAAACGTTCACACGCAAAGAACACATGGTAAATCATGTCCGCAAACATACGGGAGAGACACCACATCGTTGCGAAATCTGCAAGAAATCATTTACGCGCAAGGAACACTATGTCAATCATTACATGTGGCATACTGGTATGTAAAAAATTTGATTTTTATTCTAACGAACATCGAATATGCCTTAACTTTATCTTTTGGAACAAACATATATAAGCATACATACACACACATATAAATTTAAATTTTAGGTCAGACACCACATCAATGTGAAGTTTGTGGCAAAAAGTACACACGGAAAGAACATTTAGCAAATCATATGCGTTCGCACACAAATGATACACCGTTTCGTTGCGAAATTTGTGGCAAAAGTTTTAGTCGTAAAGAGCATTTCACTAATCACATATTGTGGCACACAGGTTTGTAATAATTTTTTGTAAATTAAACAATTAAAATTGTTTTTTTTTTTTAATTAAAATATTACTTAAGCTCAAGGTCTTAAATAATATTTTAGTAAAAAATTTTATGAAAAGGTAAAAAAAAATATAAAGACATAATTAAAAATTGTTTTGCATGTTATTTTTTCTTAGGAGAAACTCCTCATCGCTGTGATTTTTGTTCCAAAACATTTACGCGTAAGGAACATTTATTAAATCATGTGCGCCAACATACTGGCGAATCGCCGCATCGTTGTACATATTGTATGAAAACGTTTACGCGCAAAGAACATTTAGTCAATCATATAAGGCAGCATACTGGCGAAACGCCTTTTAAATGCACTTACTGCACCAAGGCCTTCACCCGAAAAGATCATATGGTCAACCATGTACGCCAACATACAGGTGAATCACCACATAAGTGTACATTCTGTACAAAGACATTTACGCGAAAAGAACATTTAACGAATCATGTACGTCAACATACTGGTGAATCACCGCACCGTTGTAGCTATTGCAAGAAAACTTTTACTCGCAAAGAGCATCTAACAAATCATATACGTTTGCACACTGGCGATTCGCCGCACAAGTGTGAATATTGTCAAAAAACATTTACACGGAAAGAACATCTCAACAATCATATGCGTCAACATTCTAGTGACAATCCACATTGTTGCAATGTCTGCAATAAACCATTTACGCGCAAAGAACATTTAATAAATCACATGTCTCGCTGCCACACCGGTGATCGCCCATTTGCATGTGAAACTTGTGGGAAATCCTTTCCACTTAAGGGAAATTTGCTCTTCCACCAACGTAGTCATACTAAGGGTCAAGAAATGGAAAGACCATTTTCGTGTGAAAAATGTCCAAAAACATTTATTTGTAAAGGTAAGTAAAAAATTCCAAGTTAAAGTAATTGTGACCAATGTCAATAACTACATTTTTTTTTTGCAAAATAAAAATTATAAATAATTTTTGTAAATATTTTTAGGACATTTGGTTTCACATATGCGTTCTCACTCGGGCGAGAAACCACATGCTTGCACTTTATGTAGTAAAGCATTTGTGGAAAGAGGTAACTTAAAACGCCACATGAAAATGAATCATCCAAATGCTCCAATGCCGCCACCTCCAGTGCCACATCCAGTTATACCAGCAGGAGTTTTGCCTCAAATTAAACAAGAAATAAAACCAGTTGTCAGTGAATTGAGTAAGTTTTTTTTTATTTCACTAAAAGGGCTGTTATAATAAAAATAACTTGTCTCATATTAGATTCGCTCCAAACTGCTGCTCCAACTATGCATACCATACAACAAATAACAGGAGGAGCATCTGCAAATACAGTGCAAATAGCAACAGGTTTAACGCCTTTAGTAACGTCAACTATAACATCGCATACTACGCAGAAGCAGACGATACAGACCCAAGCTCAAGTACAGCAAAATCCAATGCAACAACAGCAACAAGTAGTAACTTCACACCAACAGCAGCAACAAGTGGCAGCTCATCAACAGGCTATGCAGCAGCAACAGCAACAGCAGCAACAACAACAGCAGCAACAACAACAACAGCAACACCAGCAAAATCAATTATTGCAGTTGTCAATACAACAGGCAGCGGCTGCTGCTGCAGCCCATCAGCAAATCCAACAACAGCATCAAGACCAGCAGCGCCAACATCACCATCAACAGCAGCAGCAACAACAAGCTCACCATCAACAGCAAACAACTTCAAATGTCACTGTCGTTGCTAGTGCTCATCAACAACAGCAGCAACAACAACAACAACAGCAGCCATCTCAACAACAAACACAAACTCAACAGCAACCACCAGTGCCAATTGCTTTAATACAAACGGATCAGGAAGCTTTGGCCCGTGCAACCATGCAACAATTGCAGCACATGCCCGCTAATGTTGAACAACATCCAGTTGTATACTAACAAAAACAACAACAAAACACCCATTTAACAATTTGGTAGCAAATTTATGTATGCTACTAGAGGTATAAAATCGTTTTTAAGGTAATATTTTGTTTATAAAAAAAAAATTATGTTCGCTTTATTACTATACATATAATTTATTTCGATCCATTAGCTAAATAATAATTAAATTATCAAATAATTATTAAATAATTATTAACTCAATTAAAAAGCATTTTTTGATACATACGTTCACGTTTTTGAGTGTAAAAAATTGCTTCGCGTCAATCTAAACGAAAGAAAAAATCATTTTGCTTTTCTTTTTTATAAGGAATTGTACTAAATGCTAAACAACGGACTTTACAAACTAGTTTTCTTTTAAATCAAATCATGCTTTTCTTTAGAAATGTTGTTTTTTATTTTGAAAAGTGGATTGAAAAATAAAAATTTTAGCATTTGCTAAAGCACTAAAATTAATTAATAAGTAAGCAAAATATATTCATTATGTTTTGGTGCAATTTTTAATCTCGATGTCGAAGGTGTTGTTAGTTGCTGCATGCACGAAACAAAATATATTGTTTGGGTCGAAAGGTATTTATAGAAACTAAAATTTGTAAAAAATTATTTAGTTTGATTTGTTGTTTTTAACGCATAAAAATTTTATATATTTTTTTAATGAAAGTGTAATGTTTATACATATATACATACTTATATTTTCGTATTTACATCTTTTAATTAATTTCATCTTAACACAACTTTTCCATTTGTGTTCTTTTTCAGTTTTAGTAAAATATAATTTTTTTATTCAAAAAATATATATTTTTTAAATGCCTTTGTTGATTTCTGTGCAATAAAGTATTCCATTCTTTTTTATTACTTCATATATATAAATTTATTTTAATTCATAGTAGCTGGGCTACTATTGTTAAGGAATTTAAAAAATTTTAAAACATTTGAGTATTGATTAAATAAGTATACGGCATTTTTAAAAAGCCAATAAAATTAAAAATAACTATCAAAAATTTGTAGTTTCGCACTAGAACACAAATGGTTAAAATGTATAATAACCCAATTGTTTTAACCTTAAAATATGCTTTAAAATTTTTAAAATTATTAATATCTATTGCGTAAAACAATATTTGTAATGCATACATACTTTGAAATATACATATTATAAGTGATTATATATATATATACTTCAGTTAAAACAAAAAAACTATTAGATTTTAGAAGAAAAAACGTATTTATAGAAATATATATACACATACATATATATGTATATTAAATAAACCCAATGAATTAATTAATTGTATATGAATATATGAACATCTACCACAATATTTTTTAACTCATCTTTTTCTTTAAAAACAAACGCCCATGTTCTGAGAAACGTATATCGCTTAAAATTTGCGTTTTCGATTTGAAAACGTCAAATAGGTGTTCTGAAAAACGCATATCGCTGGAAGTTTGCGTTTTCGATTTGAAAACGCCAAACAGGTGTTCTGGCAAACGAAAACGCTAGAAATCTGGCGTTTTCAAACCGCTAGTGTATGCTGAAGCGATCTGGTCATTTTTATTTAAACTGCATTTGAAAGAGAAAATAAAATTATGTAAAATTTAAATTTAATATGTTTTGTTTTTATTTGAAGAAAAACTATTAACATTTTTTCGCAATTTTAATTAAAAATATGCAATTTAAATTTTTGCTTTGTTTTTGTCAATTGTCGGTATCATTTGTTTACTTATAAACTGGCGATTTATGCAAACAGCTGGTCGCCAGCAAATCGCTTCGTTTTCAGAACATGCTTAAATGCATTTTGCGTTTTAAAAACGATTTGCAATTTGAAAACGCAGCGTTTGTCAGAACATGGGCGAAAAACTTTACGTTTATATATTTTAATTTCTACCCTGTCTCACGAGATCATTATGTCAAAACAGAAGTCAAGAAAAACAAACGAACAATAAATTGTTAAACACACAAATTCAATATTTTGTAACGTGCATTTTTTGTTTTGTTTTTGAATACGAATTGATATGCGATTTCACTTTGTATTTTACAAATATGATTTACAAACATCCTTTCTCCATTGAGCAATTAAACTTTATTGATTTTCTTTTAAAATTGCGTTCGTGATTCGATTGAGCGATTTTACTTGACGAAGTTTCGTCGCTTTTGCTTCAATATTCTTAACAGTGTGCATATGTATACACAACTTTTAAATATAAAAAGGCACTAAAATCGACTAAAGTCGATAAAAAAACCCCAAATTTCAAACCTTTAGTTTTGTAAATAAGATGTAGTATAGGTCATAAATATATCTTTTTTTTTAGACAATGTAAAAGTAATGTTTTACCCCCTCTCCAATCGATAAAACTTTTCATTATATCTGCACATAATTTAAATATAAATAACATAATATAAATATATCAAAAAGGTCAAAAATCCTTTTTACAATGGCCTAGACTATACCGTACGCCTAGTTGCATAGATAAGTTTGTAATACATATTACCACTTCCAAAATCTAAAGTTGTCGATAAAAAAAATTTAAATCATCCTTTTTTTAAGAAATTTATCCAACGATTTCATAAATATCTGTAATTATCGGTCCTGTTCGCTGAAACAGGTTAAAACATAAAACACATAGTGTTAAAAAAATTTAAGCGTTACGTGGTTTTCGTTAAAATCGATAAATATTGGGCTGCTTTCAAGTTATTTGGCTCCACAAACAAAATAAATAAATAAAAGCACTATAAATAATCAATGAAAGAACTGAGCATTAACTCCAAATATCCGTGTCGAAAGTATTAAATATCATTAAAAAAAAAACGGTGCTAAGAGTACCGAATTAGAAAAACTGTTATTAAAAGAAATTACGATTAAGATAACAGAACGAGTTTTAGGAGTACCGACAAATCTGTACCAGTTATACTCTCCTCATTTCCCTCTCGTAAAAACACTAGTACTTCGCTAGTTTAATTGCCCAATTGAAATGGAGTGAAAGTTTACTTGACATTTAATGAGTGTTGCCGCGACAAATGATTTTTTGTAACCAAACAAATTTTCAATTGTAACTAAATGATAAAAAAAACCAACATACACATTTATTTTCTTCAAGAGAATTAATTAGCATTGCAAAATATTTCTTTGAAAAGTAAAAATTTAGTAAATGGGACGTGTCTTCGTGTATCTGCCGCATATTATTTATCATTTACCTACATATTATGTTCATGTTTTTTTTCCATTACCCCTCTTGGGAGAGGGTTTCTACAAAGCATCTTCCATCTTGTTGCAGTGGTTTTCGCATTACTCTTTTTGCCTTGTATCAGTTTCGTTAATCGGTTGTTGTTCCAGCTATAAGTAGATTATTGGTCTGCTGTAGAAGGTCTAGGGCGGGCGCCCCTCTGTGTATTGGTGTGGGGAACCTTGTGTTAATGGTTGCCTGATCTTGGTCATTATGCTATCCTCTTTTCCAGGGAGAGGAAAGGTCAGGGGCTTCTTGGATGGATTTTATGTTCTTGTATGAAATATGTAATTAATTATGATGTACACAACTGATGTACTAGTTTTTTTAGAGAAAAATATACTGGAAACAAAATTTTACCACGTGTTGCAGTTTTTTTTAAGACTGGTTTCTTTTCGTAGTTAGCAGAAAAATGCTTTCCACTATTTTTTTACAAATTATATAATTTTTAAATATTTTATTGATTTTTGTTGACTTAGCTGAGTATATGCCTGCATTTCATTGGTGTTAACCAAATCATCAGTACCCTTTAGCCAAATCATGATTGAAATGCATTCCAGCTCGTATATTTATACCAAAGACTATTAAGAAACATTTGTTTAAAAGTTGTAGATAACATTATATAAAAAACATTTTTATGTTTTTTGTAGTTCAGGAGATACTCCCTTGTGGAATATACACATTTTATTGTGAAAGCTACCAACGCTTAGTGAAAGGACTACTAAAGCTAATACAATTTTATTTAAACGTTTATTAGGCAAATATATAAGTGTAGTAAACTGAAATGTAAAACTCGTTGAACTTTTAGAGTTAGATACATAAGTATATATACTAAAATAAATTAGGATAATAAAATTTTTCTGTTCTCTTTGTAGTCCCATTTGAAATTTTAAAGCTTTAATGAAAAGTATCTTTTGTCATTTTTAAACCAGTAAATTTAAAAGCAGGGTAAACCATGTGTCAAGAAACGTAATTTAGTTTGAACAATAAAAAGCTATAAACTATAAATAATATAAGCATTATCTTAACGTATACTCTGACGAAATACGCTTTGTTTAGCTTTAGTGGATGCCGAGTTAGATTTTTTCGCAGTATGAGGGTCAGGAGCAAAACAGTTCCACAGACGTAAAGTTTCGTCGGCACCAGCACTTATAACTGTACTGCCATCAGGAGACAAAGCCATTTGTAAGACTCTTGATGTATGACCCGTTAGTTCGGCTTGTTTGACCATCGATGGATATTTCCATATTGTGAGTTGGTTGTTTGCAAAGCCATGTGCTGAAATAAGTTCTTTAAAATTACGAGACCATAACAAAGCACATACTTGTGACTTTGAATCCACCGAATTGATTAGTGATCCATTATTTATGTTCCAAAACTTTATACATCGGTCAGCTGTGCCGCCTCCAGATGCTAAAACATTTGGTTGCCAAGGACACCAGGATAAAGCTCGTACAGCGGCCTGATGTTGATTAAGAACATGCAAAGGTTCGCTGCTGGTACCAACTCCTCCGCTAACAGCAGTCCAAACGTTAACCAAATTATCGTTGCCTCCACTTGCAAGATATTTATAATCGGTCGACCATTTAAGACCACAAACTTCCTGGGTATGGCCAGCTAAGTTAGCAACTTTATGATCTCGGGCCCTAACATCATGATGTATAATGGTGCCATCACGGCTACCAGAGGATACCAAAAAAGAATTCCATGCTAAAGAGCCGACTCGAGCTGAGTGACCATCCATCACACGTAAGCGTTTAATTTTCGAACAATCCCATAGTTCCACAGCCCCTGTATTATTGCCAATGGCCAATATTTGCCCTTCCTGAATCCAGGCTAACGCGCAAGCGTGATCGCCTTCATCGTATTCAACTAATTGCTCAATATTGCCACTAGCAGCATTCCAAAGATAAACAGCATTCCCCAAGGCTACTGTTACAATATTGTCGGCGCTCCAATCCAACAGATTTAGGTCTGTAGCAAAATTACTTCGTCAAGTTTGTTTAATTAGTTTTAATTTTTACTTACAATAATCATTAATAATATCCGGAGCATCCAAAATGCGATCTGAAGTCGTAGGTATATAACGTGAACCGCTTTTGGTAGACATAGGCGTTTTAATTGAATAAACTACCTTTAAAGGATTAATATGAAACTCCGGAGCAGCCGGAGCCTTATTTTGGTATGATAAAATTCGAGTATTTTTGATATCGGTTACTTGCATTGATTCCGATATCAATTTTTGCCTTTCAACTTTAGCTGGAGTCATTTTGTTGGTATTTGGATTACTACCATTTTCTTCCTCATTTTCAGACTTCTCATTTTCTTGCTTTATCTACAATTTTCTTGAAGTGAATTGAAATTTTTTTAAGTTTGTCACACTTACCAAAAAATGACCTAACTCAAAATTAGTCGCCCCACGATTAGGTATAAATCTATCGCCACCGCCTGGTGTCTTGGAACCTTTGCTTGGTGTAGGTGTCTTCTTGTTTTTTCCGTCAGCATTTTTGCCTGGAGTTTTCGTGGATGGGTTAACACCAGAGAAACTTGTATTGTATGAAACAGACAATACAGAACGCGTAGCATTTATACTCCCGTTTAAGCTGGCAGTGGATGACTCTAATTTCTTTTGCCATCTAGGAACGGGGCCTCTGGTTAGTTCGCCATCCATTGTTAAAGCACTATTTATTTCATTAAAAAAATTAAACTGAGACATATTCGGTGAATCCAAGTATCTCAACTTTACAAAAAAGCAATTGTCTCGAAATTTTTTTTACTTATTTTCTTTTTCAATTATGGCGTTCAATTTTTGCGCTGATATGTGGCAGTGTTGGTCAGTGAAATTTTTTATTGCCAAAAGTTACCAACCATCTTACGCTACCAACTATGTACTAACGAAACATGGCCAACTTAAATAAGATATATCGGTATTACCAGCTGCAATTTTTTATTGTTAATTAACAGCTGTTAAATATGTTATTTAACGCACCAAAAGATAACAAAATTTGCTAATTGTCTTAATGCCAAATGGAGTTTTTCAACAAAGCTGGAGAGAACTCTCAGGAAGAAATTCCAGAGCAGTTACAGAATAAATCAATTTCGCAACAAACAACGTTATCGGTCGCACCAGAAAATAATACAGAAACAGCTGGGGTCACAAAGGAGTGGGGATATGACCTGTATCCAGAACGTCGTGGGGAGCAATTTAAGCCGAAATGGAGCCGCATTCTGCTGGGTCTCGAAGGTCACGAAAATATGGATAAAATTAAATGTGAACGTAACGTTTATTGGTGTGCTAAAAATAGCCCACTTGTTAAATTAATGATGGGTGCTTTAAGAAGTTCCGGATGTCCAATAGATTTGAGAAGACATATCTCATGTGAAGTTTGTGACTCTTCAGTTACTGGAGGGTACGATCCTGTTCTTAACCAAATTGTCATTTGTCAAAACATGGCGAAAAAAGAAGGGATGGTGCAAGGCGTCCTAACACATGAGATGATTCACATGTTTGATTACTGCAACAACGAATTGGATTTTCGTAACATTGATCATTTGGCATGCACAGAGATAAGGGCTGCAAATTTAGCACATTGCTCATTCTTAAGTGCAATGATGCAAGGCGATGCTTCTTTATTCGATATCAAACAAACACATCAGGTAAAAAAATATTTTGGAACCATCGAAACATGTAATTGCCTTAATACGATTACAGATAAAATTCGAAATTTTATGTAGAGGTACATTACATGAAATTTTTTATCTACAAGATCATTATTTCAAAAGCATACAATAAAAACTGTTACTTATGTTAAATTTACATATTAATTTGCAGAATTGTGTTAAATCAAAAGCTTTAGCGTCCGTTTTAGCTGTTCGTAATGTTACAAGAAAAGAAGCTGTTGAAGCAGTTGAGAGAGTATTTCCCAAATGCTATAATGACTTAGAACCTATTGGGCGACGTATAAGACGTAATTCGCCAGATCAACATAGAGCCTATATGGAGGGACCTATGTATGGATATGATGTTTATTAGATAAATTAAAAGTGAATATTTCAATAAATAGATGTAATTTTTAATTATTAGAGTATTTTTTAATTATACATACATATGTATGTATGTTCAATATTAAAAGTTATTGGAGATATTCTCCCAATTAATTATTTGATAAAATGCTTTTTTGTATGTACGTACTATCAATTAAAAAATTCTTATTAAGAAACAAATATAATTGGAAATCGGTTTCGTTTTTACAGGCGGCCGAAATTTTTTAAGTTCTTTTGTGCCAAAAGTTAAGACATCAAGATTTGTTAAATGCAATTGAGATAACAATTAAAGGAATTTTTGAATAATATATACAAATATACAAGGGCTTATTAATAACTATAACCAACTTGAAGTTATTGCAGCAGAGGAACGACCTGAGATTTTTATTTTATCGGAAACTCATATAATTGAGGAAAATGAGGAACAGGAATTACAAATTCAGGGATACCAGTGTGTTATCTACGTCCTCTAGAACAGGAGGTGTCATAATATATTTTAAGAGTCACTGGAATATTATTAAATTAATAGAAAAGGTAGATAATATGAAGTTCTGGATGTTATTTTGCAGAGCTACATTAGAAAATTATAGCCTTATAATTGGAGCAATTTACAGATCAGCTAGTTATAGCGAATCTGAATTTTGTACTGTATTTGAAGAAATCAGTGAGAAGTACTTAAACAACTGTGATATGATAATAGCTGGTGATTTTAATATACATAGATTGATTGAAAAACTACACATATAAGAATAGAATTAAGAGTATGATCGATGACAACGGTCTAAAGCAATTAGTAAATGAATGCACGCGTGTAACAGAAAATTCTAAAACATTAATTGATTACATAATAACAAATAACTTTAATACGACAGTGAATAACAGTGGAAAAAACAAGATATCAGACCACAAAATTGTAAATATAACAATCCCAATTAGGAATAACCGAATGCAAACAATAAGAAAAAATATCGAAATATTTAGATATAATAAAAAACTTTCAATACTTTCAATTGTCTAATAACTTAATATACGATAACGCCAGAGATATAAATAAGAATGTAGAGTTTTTTGATAAATGCCTGAAAAATACTGTAAAAAATGCACGTTAAAGAAACAAATTTGTGAGAAGAAAAATGTTTATAATTGGTTTACTGATGGATGAACTACGGTTAATGAACAGAGAAAAAATAATTAGATATTTGCAAGCTAAAACAGAAAACACTAATCAGAAATGGGCAGAATATAAAATAATCAGAAATAAATATAAACAAGGAATTGAAAATAGTAAAAATAACTATATAAATAATAAAATTAGTAACTCAACGGACCAAAAGCAAATGTGGAAAGAAATCAAAAGACTAGTACTTAATGATAACAAATGTATGATAAAATCTGTGATATTTGGCAATGTTGAATATAATGACAGCTATACTATTGCTAATAAATTTAATTCTTATTTTATATAAGGCATAAGTAATATTCGGGAATCGATAGATAATGTGCAATATGTAAACCGAATATCATGCAATGTAACTGATTCTTTTACATTTCGTATAATAAATAATTTAGAATTATATAATATAGTAAAACAAATGAAAAATAAGACTGATTATGATAAAATATCAAATAAGATTATATTGGACAACTGGAATACAATTGGTAGTGTTTTATTAAAAATAGTAAATACATCGTTGGAGACTGGCTGTTTTCCAGACAATTGGAAAACAGCAATGGTAACACCAATCAGAAAAATTGCAAATACAAAGAAATCCGAGAAATATCGACCAATTAACACTTTAAAAACATGTGAAAAGGTAATGAAAACAGTTGTGAAAACTCAATTGGAGATATATGTATATAGAAAAACATAATATACTATCAAAATATCAATCAGGGTTCCGTAAAAAATACTCGTGTGAGACAACTGTTAACTACATATGTCATTAGTACATGGAAAGATATAGGAAATGATAAGAAATTGATTGCGATTTTTCTTGACTTCAAAAGTGCATTCGAAACCATTGATAGGGAAATAATGTTGGAAAAACTATCTATGTATGGAATAAGAGGAAAAGAGCTGAATTGGTTTAAATCTTACATGGAGAACAGATAACGCAGGTAAATAATTTAATATCGGAGGAAATAGTGAATGACTTTGACTTTTGTTCTACAAGGCTCCATATTAGGCGCAATGCTGTTTATTATATATATATATTAATGACTTGCCAAATATATTAGAAAGATGTAACATAGTCCTATATGCGGATGATACATTAATATATGCCATTGCCGACAATGAAGAAGAATGTCGGGAAATCATGAGATATAACATAGATAAAATAAATAACTGGTTAAAAATGAATGAACTAAAACTTAATGTACATTTATGATTGATTTCGAAGCCTGCAGAATTTAGGACTCCGAAAATACTCTTTTTTATGAGCAATTTAGGAGCACACTCCTAGAAAACTCTTATTTATGAGGGTTTTCTGAGGGGTAACGGTAGTTTGTTTTCTTTTTCTTAATAATACCAATATTTTGCGTTTGTCTGTCATTATTGTGATCATTTTGCGCTGTTCGGTTGTGGTTTTGATAAAATCTTTGAGAAATTGTGCAAAAAGTAAGTTTATTTCCGTGTTTTTAAATAAAGAGACAAAATGTATCCAACAGCTGGCGAAAAGAGGCGTTCAGCCCAAATAATTAATGAAATAAAAAAACGAAAAGTGAATTCAACGAATCTGCAAAGTGAAACAAATGAATATTTTTGGCTCAAGCAGCCCAACAATGGCCACACAACAAATACTTTCGAGTAGGTCATCTTATACCGTGTTGCAAAATGCAACAACAGTATTGCCGCAAAATTTAGTTCCAACAACAAGTAATACAGGTAAAAAGGGTTTTATTTAAAATTTGATTAAGAATTTAATCTGGAAAATCATTTTACAGATCCAATTCAGCAAATTCTGGAACAAACCAATGAAATCGCAAAGAACCTAAAAGTATTAATAAATGAAAACAGAGGTAAGTAAAGCTGAATTCTCATTTCATATCATCACCCAGATAGAGTTTATTAATGGCTATTTTATTATTTATTTTCAGAATTAAAAGAACGAGTTCTACCATTGGAGTAGGAAAATATTCGAGTTCTCACGCGTCTTTTATCCGAAATAACCTCGCAGCGAAGACTTTTCCAAGAGAGCAAAACATTAACGATTCTACCTAAAAAACCATTTGAAACGATGTCGAAAGTGGACCAATTCGAGGAAAAAATCAGAAGTTCGTCAGACTTATACAACCAATTGGTAAGTTAGATGCCTTGTATTTATGTAAGTATTGTATTTTTTAGATTAATATCTTTAACAAATTATTTTAGGAAACCGAAATATTTAAATGCAACTCAGCGTCAGATCCCTCCAAGTTCATTCGCCAAATTTGGCGAACTTTTATGGTTGATAGTCTTGCAGCAAAATTTTCTTGGAGAGGAGCACAAAATAAGGTCTCCATAATGGCAATGACGACGACTTCCGCTTTTCGAAGTAAGGGTAGAATAAAATCAAGTTGTTTCTTTCAATAAAAATGTGTATTTAAAATTTTCTCTATTTCAGGTGCACTTATTCGAAAATTCTCTTCCGGGGAAAAGATATTTATTACGGTGTCCAGTAAATGGTTCCAGACTGCAAATGATCGCATTAAATACATAAACAAAAAGAAATAACCTAGTCCATTTATACCTAATAAGTACGAGTATATGCACTGAACAAATGGTTATTATTAATTTATTCTTGAACTTTTTCACTAATTTCCGTTGTCCTTGTAAATCTTTTCGTTAGACAAAAAGCTAATAAGCACAAATTTACAAATAAAATGCATTCCTTTTATTCATGAATACCCTAATTTCAAGAAAAAGATACACTCCTATATCACTCTTTTTTGGCTCCGAAATCCCTCTTTTATGACTCTTTTAAGAAGCTTCTATGATTGATTTGTGAGCAAAAAGGCTCACAATTTTCCATACAAATCGTTAAATTTAGGAGTCCTAAAACGCTCATATTCAGTACAAAATTTTTTGACGGTTCTATAGGAAAACAAGCTCATGTCTGAGCGTTTTAGGAGCTCTTTTCTGAGGGTTTTGCTCATAAACAGGAGTCCTAAAAGCCTCTTTTAGGACTCATATTGTTTGCTGGGTATGTATGTATGTATGTATGTTTCAAAGCCAAAGAGCTGGTTTTGAAAATCCCCTTGTGATTCATTTTTTTCGTTGGAATACCTTTGCGTAACTGAATGCAGAAAGTTAGTCGAATTGCAATATATATGTAGGTGAACATCTAACATTTTCACACTTGGTGTAAAACTGTATAAGGCCTACTTATTTATTTAGCTTTTCTAAATATTAAAGTCTATAACACAGAATATACTTATGCACATATGTATGTACAGATTTAGCCTATGGTCTATACATAACGCTCGTATATTTTTTTTGGACCACAAACAGTACATTTCACTGAAATTTTTTAAAAAAGCAGTAAATCGATTTGGATAAACAGTACTTTTCGCAGTATATATTTTATTCAATATATAAAAAAAATTAACAAGCATTTCCATAATCTGAATCATTTCCATCAGAATCAGCTTTTGTGGTTGTTTTGTATTTGTCGTTTGAAGCAATTTGAATAAGCAATGCCGGCTTCGTTTTGAGGTAATTGTGGAAATCAACGCACTTGTGCATCAAATTACATTTGACGGTCGGAATCGCCTTCAATGTTTGCACATCTAATCGCGTTTTATCTGACGTCCAAGTTTTGTTCACTGCAGAGAAGATTCGTTCCACTGATGCTGAAGTTCCTGGAAAATATAAAATATATTCAACGATCGTGGCCATTTCTTTGAATTCGCAATCGGCGTTTTTGAGATCAATAAATATCTCCACCCACCGATCCACAGGCGAAACATTGCCTTCTCTCCATTGCATAATTTTGTCACTCGTACAATAGTTTTTGATATATCGAAATTGGGTGTGTAAATTTACCGTCATTGGCATTGTACAAATTGTATTCGCTCAACTTGTTCATAACGGCTTCGACTTCATTCCATGTTGGTGTTTCTTGCAATGCTGCTTACGCAAAAATTTTCGGCTAGCGAATCAGAGGAGAATGCTTATTTTTAAAGTAAACAATAATTTTGCATGAATTCGCCGTTCGCCGTTTTTATTTCTATTATGTATCGAAAAACAGTATTTTGAGGGAGAAAAGCAGTACGCAGTTTTTGATGTCGAAAAACAGTATAATACTGCGAAAAACAGTACATATACGACCCTTATCTATACATGAAAAGTTTCGCACATGAGGTCGGCTACTGATATGCACAGACCATATTAATAATCCTTAAAATTGTCAAAACTTGATAGTCAGCAGACCTAAAACTACCCTATTTGTGAGGCCTACGTTAAAATAATAGATATAAGAGTTATTTCACCATAGTGAGATTCAGTGGCCATATTTAGACGAGAACAATTCTTTAGCCGCACAATTTTTGTTCTTTCCAAAACACACGAGACTAATTCATATGGTATAAAATGTAACGTATACACAGCTTTGTGTGTGTTTGTGTTTTTGTTCAAGTAGGTATGTATGGATTAGTTTTGTGCTGCATTGTTGAAGTGGTTGACAAATTATGGGAATCAAAAACCGCTCTCTTCACCGAATTTACCAAAAAGCTGTCATTTTATGCCAGCATAATTGTGCCAGTATAAATACGCCTAGTAAGATGGCAGACAGTGTTTGTATATAATCCTAAGTATCAAACAGTTTTGGTTTTGCTGATATGTAATGAATGAACTTGTTACACATAGTATCATCTACATATATACATATAAAAAAACTGTGTATTGGTGATCATGCATGTGTGGTCTAGCTCAAAGCAAATTTATTAATTATGCCTTTATTATTTATGCCTTTCTACAACAAATACCATACATAATCTCCTGGAAAATGAAAATTTCTATTCTTGAAAATTTTCATTTGACATTGTCACGACAGCAATTGCGTGATCAGCTGTTGACTGAAATCAACATACTTAATATGCATTGATCTAGATTGTTTGGTTGGATGTTTTGTAGCTACTTTTTTATTATATGACACTTTAATATACAAAGAAGTTAATGTAATATTGTGTTTGCTGTAGAACGGAACGTCCTGTATACGTAGAGCTTGCAGAATACTATATGACAGAAATACCTGGTTCACACACGTCAAGTTTTCTTGCTTAAGTTTTAATTCAGCCGGTAGAAAGAAAGATAATGTATTACATACTTGCTCCATCTTTCGTCTAGCTGAATTGAAACTTGACATGTGTGAACCAGGTAGAAGTAATCTATTATTTGATAAACATTCTAACACAGATTTAACAAGATATGGCAACTTTGACGTATTTCAGGTGCCCGTATCATGTGAAGGTTAAACCCGTATCACAGAATATAACCCCGTATTATGAGGAGTATGAATATATCTGGCATCTTAAAAATTAATGATATTTGGAAACAACCATACAAGCTGATACAACTCGAAACTAATTTGTACTTTGTAACCGGAGAATATCTTTACTTTACAATTTTCAATGTTACCAAAGTCGGCCGTGTCCGCCTTACAGGAATATTGTTCTAAACATAAAATACCGCCACCAGTATATGACTACATAGATTCAGAGGAAGGAGGTGCATTTGTTTGCAGAGCTAATGTAATGGATATTGAAGCTGATGGAGTAGGAAGGTCTAAAAGAGACGCAAAACACTTAGCAGCACATAATATAATTAAAAAAATGCGTCGGGAATGTCCAGGCCTAGGTGAAATTTTAAAGGTGGAACATTTGGAAATACCGGCAACTGATATGATAGTAATATTACGAGACTATTGTGTACAACATAACCACCCATTGCCTGTTTTTGAAATTATACAACAAGGCGGTACGCCAGATACACCTGAATTCATTGCTTTGTGTAGTTTGGCATCCATAAAACGGTATGGAGTATCGGAGAAGAAAAAAGATGCTAAACAAATAGCTGCAATGGCCATGTTGAATGTCATATCAGATGTAAGTGGCATAATTGTTTTACTTATTGATCGTTTTCACAATAGAAAAGTAGTTAATATTAAAATTTATTATTTCGGGATTACTTCCAAAAACAAAATAGATTCACATCGAATCATATCATATAGATCATATATTATAAGCCTACTATGGTTATATGTTTGGTAATTTTCATATACATATGTATATTGAATTCTCATGTTGTATGTTAGTTTTTCTGTAAACATACATAAGTTTGAATGCTTGAAAGCCGATATAAGTCCACTGGTGATCGATGTATGAACGCTAAATCCGCAACAAATAAAAGTGAAGTAATTGAAAGGTTCTGTTGGGATCTGAAACTTTTACCTGTTAAGTTTTGGTATTATGTGTTTACTTAGACGGATTGTGATCAACGAACCAAAGATTGCAATATGCACAAAGGGATAAAATCTAGTTCAGCGAAGTAGCTCGAAAAAACAAGGTATCCTAGCTAGGTTATAATAAATTGAAAAATTAGAAAAAAGAGTAAAAACAAAAATTGGTGTACTTTTAGTACAAATTGTGATTATACGTCATATTTTCAAACATAAACCTCTTAAAAATTTTCTTTACCTTTCAAGAGCCAACAGCTTTTAAATATTTTTATATCAATACAATAGTAGTAATAGTCGGAGCAGCATGACGGGGCGTTCATGCGTAAGCGTACTTCATCCGGTATTACGTGACCCTATTCGCATGATCCCATTCGGATAATCTTACGAAACTAGTGGTAGTATATTTTTATTTAAAAATTATATCAAGAAAGTATTAAGTGTTCGTGAGTATCACGAAACTTTCGATTATACCATGAAATCCCAGCAGTGTTAAAAAACCGTGGAATGCTTAATGGCATGCAATATTGTTATTTGTTGAATTTTATGAAATACGTGCACTTATGTAAGCTTTATTAAATTTTTAATAAATTTTTATTTCATTAAAGAACACACAGCCCTTAGATCATCAAATGCAGGTCGCACCAACGGATTCTACAATGGAGGATGCAGAATATGAACGATACCATAAGTTCAAGACTTATCGTGAACTTTCTGAAACAAGCCTCGGGGACTCCTTGCCAGGAGTTTTGTTATGCGATCGTCACAACTATTTTTTTAAATTCCATGGCCACTTAAAAAAATTAGCTTTAGAAATTATTAATAGTCCTGACTATAAATTGAATGATCCAGAACAAGTTATGAATTTGTTTCGAGCCTTAAAGATTACTCCGCGTATCACATACATGCCTGCTCTAAAAACAATAGAGAAGCTAGTTCAAATTGAGGTTGATTGCGATTTTGATGCCTTTTTCCTGGACGTTGAGAGCTACATTTATCGCAGTGTTATTAATTATTTTCGAGATATGTTAGAACAAGTAATATAGAAGCTTTTATTTATATAAATATTGTAGAATGTGTCTATAGATGATAAAATGCAAAATATTAAATTTTTCATATAAATAATAAAAGAAAAAAAAAACCAAACTTTATTATTTATTTCAATGACTTAATACAAGCGGTTAATATCAAATTGCTTAATACAAAACATGATATACATACATATATGTATATTTATGCTTTTAGTAACAATTGCTTTAGGCTTTTAAGATTTTTTCCCTATATCAAAATAAAAAAATATCACTTTTAATACCCTCATTGTAAGTTTTAAAGTTATTGGAGAACTCCCTTATATTCAATAAATTCCACAATTATCTTAAATAAAAATATATGCTTAATTTGCACATTGATAAAAATAAATGTTTTATAAGTAATTGCAACGTTAATATTTATATACATACCACTTAAAAATATAATGAATATTTTCAATTATTATTCACATTTTATTGTTGTTCAAGAACCGTCACCTCGATGGGTGGAATGAATTTCCAAATATGTTCTTGTTGTTCGTGGTAACTTTGTGTACCAAATGTTATATCATTCAGAGTAATATGCAGTCTACTATCAGTAAACTGTGGCGCGGGACACGAACGAGAGAGAAAATAGTTTTTTGTATCCGGACCTGAATTTTGTGGTTTGGCGTGACATTGGATGCTAGTCTTGAAACGTCCAGGTGTAAAAAATAACACACTGCATTCATGATTAGCTATTTCATCTTTTCGCAAAATCGGTATTCGTATTCTTCAATATAGAAATATATATGTACATATATTGATTAAACAATGAATCTAGATTTATTGTATATTACCGATTAGGTCCTGAAATAGCTACTCTTGTTTCTAAATTGTAGTTTTCTGTGCCATTTAAATAATCCTGATAAAATTTTATACTGAGTGTCAGGTTCTTCAAAGGTTGCATCGATTGGTTGGACACTGTCACGCTCAGAAGAGAACTTTGCCCTGCCGTACATATGACTTCAGATTGTGGTTGTACAGGTTGGCTTTTGAAATAAACATCTTTAAAGAATATTGAACGTAAGAAATTGAAAATATGTAAGTATTATAATTTCATTTATAGCTTACTCCATTCTAACGGTGATACCGTACACAAATCAATCATTGTTGATGTCAGAACAATGCCATTTAGCGAAGCTATTCCCTTTACATCTGTACCCATCAATGACCAGTTGATGCTAACCCTTTCCGCAATATGCTTGGAACACAAACGACTTACAGAATCACTAAAAGAGCCCATGTCGCTACGGAAGCATAGTTCTGTAAATATATGTATATATTGCAAATACGTTATACTATTTGCATAAATTGTATATAATTCTAAAAGAAAATATGTCTTTCGATGTGAAGTAATAAAATCGCATACCCTTTTCCATATTTTCAGCCATTTCTGCTTCTCTGGCAGCCCAAACTTGTTCAACAGAACAACGATCCACCGGTATGGGAACTCGACAACTGTCTTTTGCCTCCATAGAAATATTTTTATTATTTGTGTAATTGAGCGTCATTTCTTGAGCAGTTAAATTGGTTATATCCAGCACTAAATAAAATTGCGATGGACTATAACATAAAACAGGAAATGACGATATTACTTAATTTCTAAAAAAAAAAAAAAATTATACTGGCTTACACTTCAGCTGGTAATACATCCCAACTTGTAACTTGTACGCTTTGTACAAGTTCTAGTTTAAAATATACCGAACATTGACGACAATATCCTTCTTGCATTGCTTCACCACCAGAGTATTTTATACGGAATTGAGCTTCAATATGTTGAACTTGATTGGAAGCAGAATTTGTTTCTACCGTTGGCAAACTTAAAGCTGCCAGTGAATGTTGAGCTGTTGATGATGTTGTGGAACGAAAACTGCTGTATGCCGATTCGTTACGGCGAGTTGATGAGTGCTGACTTGGAGAACCAACACGTACTGGCAAACTTGTATGATTGTTTGCAGATAAACTCGAGGGATATTGTAGCGTGTGAGAATGAATGTTTGTCGAATATATAGAAGATACATTATGTTGATTAACTATCGGACAAATAAAATCAGCTTCAGCAAAAATGTCAACTACAAAGTCCGTACTGCATTTTGCAGCTATAGGGAGTATAGACTTGTAAAAACAAACAAAAAATATAATTTACAAATTCGAATGGTCAATACTTCTAAATTACCTGGAGATCTTCATTAATTTTAAATATTTTCTTTTGTAAGTCTTGTTCAATGTTCGATGTTATATTTATTTCCAAATGTTCTACTGGTATATCACTATTGTTAGTTATTGTAATAACGCACGTAGACGATTCACCATTGTACAGCGTCATACCAGCTGTTGTTATAATATTCTCTGCTCCTGTCATACTACTAAATGTTGCTATTTGTGGTAAAGATGTTTTCACTGTGATAATTGGCAGTGCTGGTATTATATCAATTAAAAAATTTTGTGGAAACTTTCTATCCTTCATGTGCTTCATTCTACAATTGGATTTTACGCCCAATGTATGAGTACTATAACCTTGAATTTCCAACTGTCCAACCTCTATTGGAGTTCCACGTAAGATTACAAATGTTGGCACTTCCGGCTGTAAAGCGACAGTTTGTGGTAGAGATTTAAAAACAATACCATTTGTCAGCAAACGCATATCGCAAATGGTCAAAACGAATGGCAATGGATTTCGAAGTTGTACAGTTACTTCGCTTATATTGTTTTGTACCCAAAAAAATGCTACAAAAAAGTAAACAAAAATATAGAAATTGTATGGTTGATTACACATTAACACATGAATTTCGTAATTACAATTTATGAAAAAGAAACATTAATTCCTCTTAAGTCAAGGGCCATGTCAATAAAATGTATTCTCAACTATCTATACCAAATCACATAACGAAACGGCACAATAACAGGGTATAGTTGGTGCCCAGTGCAAATTAGAATTTTTTTCATTGAATAAGCGTCATTCGCCATGTCGATGGAATAAATATTTTAGCTATGTATGTACATACATATGTATGTATATATATTGTATGTTTGATTTTCATATTTGCCTTATTTTAAAAAAAGTTTTTCCACCTCTCCACCTCTTCATAAATAACCATCAATTTAGATTGCATAGAAATTTAAGAATGATTAACACTTACATATCTTATGTTTATCTTTATTTTTGTCTCTTCTGTCAATGGAATTAAATTGTAGGGGTGTAAATAGAAATGGACCACTGTCCGTTTGAGCAATTTTTATACGGTGCGGTTTCAAATGAGCTGGCAAATCCTTGACAACAATATCTAAGCAAATTGGTAGGTCTGTAAGGTTAGCTGGTGGTATAATAGTACCATTTTCCAAGACCAATGGAACCGGTGAGCCCTCACACTGAGCACTCAAATTCTATAAGATAAAAAGCGGCGGTAAAAAATATAAATGTATAAAAGGATTTGTAACCTGAAGTTGTATTGCCATTTCACTTTGTTCCGTTGGTATCATATTATGCCATTGTGTTTGTAATAGAAATGTCATATGTCTGGTGGCTAAGGTTGAATGACCTAATCGTCTAGCTGCTGTTATAAGAGACTGCAATAAATCAATTTGCAAGCAAGGCCACCCGAATTTCGTTTCTAATACTTCCAAAGGATCTAAAGAAAGCGTATAACCGGGAAAACTCGATAATATAAGACGATATGCCTGCGACCAATCGGAATGCGAAAAATCGGGATGGGAGGAACTATGGTGGACGTATTTTAATGCAGCTAGTCTTTGAAAGAAAGCCGCTTTACGCCTGTATCCGATTTGTTGATAGAGAGAAGTCATTACCTCAAAACTTTTAATATGATCTGATTCGCTCATAGAGTGATTAATATACAAAATATTTTGCAAACACATTGCAACATCCAAAGGCCGATTTTGCTCTATAAATATGCGAGCTGCTTTAAAAGCAGCCTCAATCTCTACAATAGCTGCTTTTCGATATTTGCTGTAATTCATTATGGCATTTTTGAAATGACTTAAAATTTCATCGGGCTTCAAGATATTGCCTGGCAAATCAGAATGTAGTCCGGAACGATAATTGGCTGCTGATATGGTAGACGTAGAAGATGAGGACGTTGAATTTGTAGAATTTTGAGACAAAGTTGATGTTGTTAATATTGATGAAACTGATGAATTTGAAGCCGAATGTGGTGTTGGCTGTTCGTGAGTAGGTGATGTTGGTGCGCTCTCTGGATTTTCCTGCATAACATTTTCAGAGGCATTAAAACGTTTGGTAATTTCACTCTGTCGCCACCTTTCGGGCGTACTTTTCAAGGGAGAACCGTCCTGAAGAGAAGCATTACGGTGCAAAGTTTCATCGGCCCGTAGTTGAGGATAGAGTAAACACACTGATGCCGAACATAAACCCTCTTCAGCTGCACCTTCCCATAATAGATCATTAATTGATTTCAAAATATCACAGGCACTGTGGTATAAACTTAAGGCGTTTTCAACTAAACCTGCTTGCAAAGAAAGATCAGCAAGATTCTTTGTCACTCTGCCCATGACACGTTTACGATTATTTCTTGATTCCATATCTAAGCCCACAAAATCTTGCTTCTCAAAGGGAGCAATTAAGAGTGTACTTTTTTCAACTTTCTCACGCGAACGCTCTAACCGCCTTAATTCCAACACCCAAAATAAAGCATTTACAAAATCAGCCATATGAGACTCTAAATCTGCACACATTTCATTTTCTCTATAGAAAAAGGCTTGTGCTTTAAAGTTGGACGGCGTTGTAAAAAGATCCTGCAACCGTTTTGTTTCGTCACTATGACTTGTCTCTTTAATATTATGTAATTCCTTTGAATCAAACGTTTCATGTACATGATTTGCCTTATCTTCTGATTCTGCTGGACCAAAAAATATCGCTCTCGAATCATATAAAGTACTACCATAACGAACTTTAAGAGATTCATGTTGGCGACACAACTCATTTAGCTCTTGTTGACTATCAAATTTGCCTATAGTAACTAAGCCCAACAAACGTCGATGTGTTTGAAAATCTCCCCAATCATTATTTTCAACAGGATGATCATGAATATAACGTATCCATATATCCCTGGTTATCCCACTGGAATCTATAAGTAATGTATGTTATTCAAGCGAATCATGTAGTAAAGATACCATCAACCTACCGATTATTTTGACATTATTCACTCGTCTGACCTTGTCAAAAGCTTTTTGTAAACTTCTGGGTTTAGATGGACCAACACCTCTTAATAAAACTAACAAATAACTGTGATGTAAAATAGTTTGTTCATAGTCCGGGCGAGACATATTTGCAGTTAATACTCAAATAGGTGTTCAATAGTTATTCCTTTTGATTTTATTTAGCAAACATTCTTTACTGAAGAACACAAATTTATATACTTACATACATGTACATACATACATACAATGCACAATTCTTTGCTAAGGTTTATTGAATTTGCGTAGTACGTAAGTATGTATGTATGTTCGTAGGACACTAGTAATATTTTGTTTCCATGAATTTACCCGCAATTATATGTCTTCTTCAAAATATATTGCTTATCTATGTATATTTGTTAATTGTATTTTTTTTATTACTTTCAGTGTAAGATATTGCAAAATTTTTCCTAAATCCCAATCATTTTTATATTGTCAAATAAACGTCAAAACTTTTAAAATAGGGTGGTCCAATGTATGGGCTGGCTGACAACAATTCACAATGTCCGTTAACAATTGGATTATGGCTATTTTGTATATATATTCATATGTTGTATCTATAATAATAGGTCGAAATGCCTCAAAATGAAATTTCCCGAAATTAATTCTGAACAAATTAAATTTCAGGAATGTTGAAGAATAGTTAAATAATATAACTGGTCTATGATGTAATTTGGACTATTAAACTGTATTGTTTGGCGCTACATACAATATAGGTATTATTTTTTCATAACGATTTTTAGTATTATTACACCTTGTCCGAACGTCATTGATGTCAAACTCCGCATTAAAATAAATCACTTAAAATATTTATACACGGAGGTGCAATTTTTTTATATATGTACATCAGCACGAATTCATTAATCGCGCTTTCACCGATATGCTGACCATCACTGATATGCTGACATATGCAAAACAATAGTGTGGCATCTCAAATGTTATGAGTATACAAAACACAACTTGTGTTTATATTTTATATCGTGCGGTGTGGTGGTGCATTTTCTCTAATTATTTGGTTTTCACATAAATTTGTATAAATATAAAATTAAATAATATTACTATGAATCTTTTGCCAAAATCTCACGAAGAATTTGCGCAGTCTGAATATTGGAATGCCTTCTTTAGAAAACGGGGGGAAAAGGCTTTTGAATGGTTAATAATAGAGATGCATACATACATATGTATATAAGTGTACTAACAGCCCCAGACTAATTTTTTTTTATATTCTACATAGGTATGGCGAATATTTGGAATTGTGTGAACAAATACACAAATATGTTAAGCCAAATGATAAAATCTTAATGCTAGGATGTGGTAACTCCAAATTAAGTATGGATATGTACGATTCAGGATTTAGGTAATTATACTATTGTATCTTGAAGATATGCATAAAATTATATTCCCTCTTAAAGAGATATTGTAAATATCGACATCTCCGCAGTGGCTATAAAGAAAATGGAAGAAATCAACAGGCTTTCACGAGCCGACATGAGATTTTTGCAAATGGATGCTACACATATGTCTTTTGAAAATGAACAATTCTCTGTTGCGCTTGATAAAGGTACACTCGATGCTTTGTTTGTTGATGACACACTGAAAGTAAAGGAAACAGTGGAGAAATATTTTAACGAAATTAGCAGAGTTCTAAGAACAGGAGGTCGTTATTTCTGTGTTTCATTGCTTCAAGAACATATTTTAAAATACATCATTGAATATTTTCCTAAAAATTCGTTTATGTTACGCATTGTCCATTGCTTGGATGCGGAGAAAGTTAAACAACAGAAAACTGCAGCCAATCCTGATGCTATTACAATGCCAGTTTTTGTTTTGGTCGCTACAAAATTTAAAGCGCTACCCATGCCAGTATGTATATTTAAATAATTGAATTATTAAAACAATATTAGTGTTTATGTATAATACAGTCGAATTCGGATAACTAAAAACCTCTTAGAAGAAAAAATCTCTTAATTGGAGACGAAAACTCTTAACTGTTATCCGAAAATCCGCTTGAAGAAAAAATCATTAAATGAAACTAATTTTATTTTGTATTTGTTTATTTGGATAATATTAGTTTTATTTACATTTGATTTAGGTGGTAAAGAGTTCAGGAGCTACGCTCCTTTTCAGCTTAGAATTATGAGTTTTATGATAATATATACAAATTTAAAGTTAATAAAATAGTTTAGGAGGAAGGAAAAAATTTGCAAAAACCTATTTAAAGCAGTTAAGATAAAATAGTATGACTAAGATTACGATGAAATGAGTTCATTGATATGCTGGTGATGCGAAGATACACATTTTGCGCGAAAGTCAGAGGTTAATCTGTTCAGTTTAACATGTACCATTTCAAATCTCGATAGATCGTGTAGTCGGCGAGTGGAATAATGCCATGGTAGGTTATAAACCATCTTTAGAAGTTTATTTTGGGCTACTTGCAGCTTGTTCAAGTGACATTTTGCAGAAGACCACCAAACAGGAGCACAGTAGAACAGTACGGGATGAAAAATTGATTTGATAATGAGCTTTTTGATAATGATAATTTTGTTTCTAAAAATGCAGATAAAATGAATTTAACATCGCTTAAGAGAAAAAAGTTGTTTAAATATTTACCACTGACGCACACCATGCAGTGTGGGGTCATTCTAGTCGTATTACATGCAACCGATATCTCTTTATGAAATAAATCTGAATTAAGAAATTAGAACACATCGTTTATTTTCAGTAGGCACCATATTTTATATTTTCGGTTAAAAGAACTGAGTATTTAAGAGATACGGGTTGTTTTTCTCCAAATATCTTTTAAAAGAAAAACAACTGTTGAAATTTTCCAATTTTGTTTATTCGAACTCGTCTGTACATAAAAACTTGTATGTATTTAATTAACTTGATTTAAACATTAACATTTTACCTGCTTGTGTTATTAAAAATGATTATAACAGTTTAAAATTAGGTTCAAAATTCATTGTGCGTTAAATATAAAATACTAAAATTAATACTTAAATAAATAAAAGTTTGAAAAGGTGATATAACGGACACTTTTATACTATATAGATGGAACCGTATCTCCCTTGGCTAATACAATACATACTAAATGTAGAAACAATCCAATAGCAAACAATATTTTAAAATAACTAATAATGAAATTTGTTGTTATTTTACCCAAAACACATTTGATTAATTAAGTTTCCAAATTTGTTTTTTTTATTGAACTTTAAGCAATTGGAAAACATTCGATCTCATATGTTTATGCTAAAACTTTCAAATACAATATATGTAACCTTTCTCTATCGTATATGAATATTACAAAATACATATGTAATCATTTGGCGTAAACATATGAGTTTGAACGTTTTCAAACTGTTTAAAGTTCAATTACGAGTTGGTTCAGCCACCAACAAAATGGCGGCGTATGTACAACTGAAGCCACAATAAACAAACTTTAATATTAATTAGTATAATTAATAAAGATATTAGATTTTTTCATTACATTGTAATGATAAAGTTATAAGAATGAAATAGGTTTATTCATTACTTGAATTAAATATTTCTTTATCTAGATTTTGGAATTTAGTTTTAGTAGTGATAAAATCCAACGATTAAAATCAGCACACGAATTGGAAAATGCTGTAACTTCCGTTCAACGAGCCGCCTTTGTATGTAATGGGTTAGCGCGTGGCAACATAGCTGGTCATAATGAAGTAAAAATGGAATTGTGTAAACCCGGCGAAAGAAATCCTCGTTACACTATACATATATTAGATCAACCACCAGCTAGAGGTCTAGGAAAGTATGCTGCATTTATTGTTCCACAAGGAAGGTATTTAGTGGCCATATATACAAATTTGTATTGTTATTTCAAAAGTCTATTTCAGAGAAGTTGAATGGCTGTTTGCTACACCAGCTGGTCGCAAAAAGCTACAATCTTCGGCAAAATTTCAACGGTTGGCAGTAGTTACTTTACATAGAGATCAAGTATATGATTCTTTCGATGCCGTTAAAATAGAGTTATCGGAGAATATTAAGAATTTAGCTCCAGTCGGTCTAAAATATCAGGTGCAAAATTTGTTATTAAATATTTATATTCGTAAACAGAAAAATTTTCCAATTTCTTCAAAGTAATATACTTAATTTGTTTGTAATTATATAGATACCTTTTCTATCACTTGGCTCAGATGTGGGTAAACGTGTTACTTTGGTAAGTGGATTTTCGAAAATATCAGGTGATTTCCGAATAGAAGAAATTGAGGGTACTAATGGGAATCTTTTAAGACGTTTAGTATTTTTAAACAATCAATTTGTTATACAGTCAGAAGCGCTAATTAAAATTGGTGAGTTTAACATGTCATAATTAGTATTTCTTTTAAATTTTTTATGCATTTCAAATAACTATGAGTCCGCTTTTTATTACAGTCAAGCCAAAAGGTAAACCGGAACGAAAAAAAATTGATTTCGGTTACTTAGCATGTCAGCATCATTTGTATATGTCGGTAGGTGTACAAATGGCCACCGCTGGTAAAAGACTAACTACTGATGAACTTAAAAATGTTTTAATTGTCGGATTAGGCGGTGGAGGCCTATGTAGTTTTTTACATGAAGCATTGCCGTAAGTAGAATTTCTGTGAAATTACAATTTAATTTTCATATGGCACACTCATTTAAGAAAAAGTTTTATTTTATAATAAATATAAGATGTTAAAGACTTTTGAAAACTACTTCGAAATTGATATAGCCACATGAGCTAATTATTTTTTTATTAAATTTTTACCCAGACATTTGGCAAATTATAGAAATGTATTTGCGCAATAGAAACGTGTTTTATATTGCGAAATATTTTAATTTGTAACTATAAAATGTTTTGTGACAAATTAAAATAAATGTTATTTATATTCATGTTTTTTTTTACATTTTTTTGCACACATATTTTATCTGAATAAAAGCAAACATATTTTAAATAATTTAAAAATGTTGCAACTGCAATTATGGAAATTTTTTGCTCCGTTTGAGTTTTTCTTCAAGTTTAAAGATTTTTCAAAGATAATTTTTTCCGAGTTATACATTTCTAATAATTTTTTATGCGAAATTTTTAATAAAGCAATTTTTTATCTATGTACATGATTCGCAATTTTGATTTTTTTAAGATTCAAGTTTTTATCTAAGTGTTACTTTTAATTTCTCATTTACATTGGCTTTTTTTTAATTTCGATTTTTTTCATTTTGGTCTTTTAAAGTTTTTCTTTATTTAAGTGAAATGTCAGAATGTCGTGTTATCTGTTAAGGTGAGGCTTAACCAATTTCATCTACTCATATCTCTAAGAATTTTTTGGCTCCTGCAATTTTTTCTTATTTTTTAAGTCTTATTGAGAAACTTTGTTTATTTTTAATATTTTACATACAATTGTACTGTTTTTCTAATTTGCTTGAAAATCTCGTAAAAGAAATGAGTGTAGTTGAAAGATCGTCTTTTTAAGTAAGTTTTTTGAGTTTCTCGTGTAATTCTCAAATAATCTTACAAATTACACTCATATACTTTTAATTTGATAATAAAACTTAACATATTTTTATAGCCATATATGCGTGACGGCCGTAGAAATAGATCCCATAATGCTAGAAGTTGCTGAACAATATTTTGATCTTAAACAAAATAATCGACTGCATGTGGTTATTGATGATGGTATAGCTTTTCTTGAACGATGTAAAAACGAAGGTGACTATTGTTACATATATTAGTTGTTAATACGTAAATAAATTTTCGATATAATTTTATTTACAAATTTGATTTAGGAATGAACTTTGATGCTGTGCTATTTGACGTGGATAGCAAAGATTTGTCGCTAGGCATGAGTTGCCCACCACCTTCTTTCTTAGCCGAAAAAGTTTTGTTAAATATCAAGAACGTTATTGGCGAAAAGGGATTGTTTATTTTGAATTTGGTCTGTCGTGACGAACTTTTGCGAGAAAGTGCTCTCAAATCTCTGAGAGACATTTTCCCTTCTATCTGTACTTATAAGCTTGATGAGGATATAAACGAAGTTGTTTTCTGCACAAATAATGATAAATTAACGAATTTAAAAAATTGGAAGAAAGTGATGGGCGCGTCCGGTAAAAATTTAAATGCTGCAGTAAAGGCAAAAAAACTAACCGAAGAAGAATTGCTGGATGTTACAGATTTTATGAATGATTTGAAATTATAAATATGATTGTAATTAGATTCGTAATAAAGTTTACTGCTCTATTTAAAAACATATATACTTTTAAAACTATTTGTTATTTGTAAATTTAAAAAAATTAGAATAAAGTTACTTCTAGATTCTCCGGGTATTGGAAGATGGCAAAACGGACAGAATTTTAATGTAAAGCAAATAACAATTGAATTGTTTTATTTTCCATTCAATTTACAGATAAACTCACCTGTAGTCAAATTTACTTTTTGACTTTAACCTATTTCACACAAACTATATGGGAATAAAACTTTTTGGCATATAAATTATGCTGACGGTATTATTTGAAATTAGCTGTGGACCAGATTAAGACTTGAAAAGAGCTTTGGAGAGTTGTAGATATTATTTACAGAAATAGATAACAAAAATTGTTTATTCTTATAAGTTGCGCATGCCTAATTAGTCCAATTTTTCGAGTCAAGTAAAATAAAATAGTTTAATTACTGAAAATTTTTACTAAAGACTTGATTTTGAACTGTAGAATAAAAAAAAAAACAAGAAAGTTAATTTCCATTTTAAATCATTCGTATAATTACGCAGTTTTTTTTTAACACTTGTAATTAGATAATGTCCGTTACATGATTTAAAAACTTTATATAACCCCGGAATTAGATTGTAGAAGTAAAATAATAGATTTCTTTCGGATGCTCTAGTCTAGATTAGTGGGCTAATACCCTTGAAAAATCCTAGTTAAGAAATTTTTTTCTTTCTTAAGAAAATTCTTTCAATTGAATTATTTCAGTCCTTCCCATAATTTTTAGTATCGTAATAATTAAATTTCTAATTAAAAAACAAAAACTCTCCCCAAAACCTGGCCATTAAAAAAAGATCAAATGGTAGGTTGTTTCATTTTGAATTTATAATTTCAGACACTGTTAACAAAAATAACGATGTCTTATGTACTTACAAACAATTCAGGTTCTGGTCTTTATATTGATTGAATTTAAACAAAAAATTTCAGTAAATTTTTATTTTAATTACATATAAATTTTATTATATTTTTTTACAAAGAATAATTAGAACTTATTAGTCTTAATTCCATACGAACAAACAACTTCTGAAAAAATTAAAAAAAAACATGGAAAAATGTACATACATCCATATAATAATAATAATAATAATAATAATAACAATGATAATGAAAAATAAATAAAATGGGTACTAAGCCCTACACGGTGAGCTTCCCTAGCCAAATCGTCATAAATAATATATAAGGTATATAAATAAGTATGTACATACTACACCGTTTATGGTTTTCTCTTATTACATTTATTTTCAAAGAAATGTAAACGCCAAATTATCTTACTATTATAGCTCTCCTAATAAAAGAAATAGTTTTCTTGTAAGGTAATACCTTCCCTCCACTGCTATTCAAAGCTTTATGACTCAGTTTTATAATTCGCCAAATATAAGATAGCTAATCACTACTTAGTGTCTCCACCTCTTATAGTTCCAAGTTTTTGTTCGAAAACATAAAAGCCTTCATAAAATTTAAAGTATGTATAACTGTTGTAGTTTTCCTAAAATTGAATTATCAATAATTACATTGTATAGATAATACCCGCCTCCACCTTTCTCTGCCTTCTGCCTGTAGGTAAATGAAATAATATATGAATCAACTGGAATTATTTTAAAATCATATTGAATCTAGCACATGAGTGTTCTATATGGTTCAATATCTCACCACCTTACATGGAAAGAAGTTCGCATATTCGAAGGAAAATGTCTGTGGGCTTGCACATCTTTATTAAGATTATCACACAGTAACATACAAAATGAACCAAAATTTACATAATGCATCTAATACTATAAGAATAGATAATTTACATTTAGTCTAATTAGAAATTATTCTTTGAGATGTACCTATGTATATTTCGTATTGCATTGCCAGTTTAAATTCAGCCTAATTACGAGTGTCGTTGTCGTATTTCGACTTCGACATTTTTGTCCTAGATTAAAGAAGAACATTGCATGTTATCTTTAATCTATTACAAAACTGTCGAAGTCGAAATACGACAACGACACTCGTAATTAGGCTGATTATATACATTTCTAAAGCTCTGAAAAATGGCTTTGGTATAATTATACGTGGTCTGTTGAAACGAAAAGGTGAATTTTTAAATTTCTCGTGCTACGTAAATTTTGTTCAAAATTCAGCAATTTTGTTACGAGCTTCGCTGCCATACCCTTCATGCCCAAAATTTGAGAAAAAAATTGTATGGCAATGAGCCAACCGATATGCCGACACCCCCTTCGACGATTCTCCATAAAAATTTTCCACACTTTCTCAACATTTTCATCGGTTTTCGATATTATAGACCTTCCAAGACGAGCGTCGTCATTCACATATTCTCGACCTTCTTTGAAAAGCTTGTACCACTTGTAAACATTTTTCTGACTCAGAGTGCAATCAACATATGCCACTCTCAACATTTCAAGTGCTTTTGAGCACTTAATTTGATCCATTTTTTCCACAGCAGAAAATCGCCGAACAAGCAAAACACTTCTAACTCTTATGCCTCTCACAAACAAACTAAACTAAACACAAACAAACTCAACTAAGAACATACATATGTTCGGGACAAGTGTGTCAACATATAAAAAAATTTCTAATCGAATGCACGTAGCCCGAGAAATTTCAAAATTCACCCAAGTAGCAAAACAAAAAAAGCCATAAATTTTTGGTAGTTAGAGAAATAATCTACAGTGACCTCTCGGTAATGTGAACTTCCAATATAATGAACTATCCAGTAATGTGAACACCTATTTTTTTATATGGACGCTCTAAATAGTGAACAAAGTTTAATGGCTCTAAATAGTGAACAAAAATTTTTGCAATTTTTTTTTGTTTTCTAATTTTGGAAATCCCCCGATTGAATAAAAAACTGTAAACTATTGTACTTGCACACTTTGAGTTTTGTTGTGTTTCGTCACGCATAGAAACCTATGTATTTACATTCCTGTGTATTTATAAAGATGTCTAAGAATAACAGAAAGTTTTTAACCATTAGTGAGAAATATGAAATTCTTCAACTTTTGGAAAAAGGATCAAGTATTACAGTGTAAAATATAATGTTGGGAAATATACCATTTGTTCGATGCACAATAAGAATAATAAAAATTATAAGTGTCTTAAAAATACGTATTATAGACCAGTGAAACGTAGACCTACGTATTTCAGAGCTTCCAATGATGGATAAATCTCTATACAAGTGGTTTCTTAACATGAGAAGTAAAAACCTTCCAATAAGTGGATTGATGCTGAAAGAAAAAGTGAAACAACTTCATTCTAATTTTAATAAAAATGAACACGACTTCAATGCCAGCTAATGGTGGCTCCAAAAATTTAATATAAAACGTGAACTTAAAATTTAAGAAATCGTTAAGTTTTATGTTAAAAATTCCAAGAGCTTCAATATTTTGTAACCAAAAAACAATATAACACCACAAATTTTTACAATCGAAAATGTGAACAAATTCGATAATGTGAACTACCTGGGTTTTTATTAGTTCACATTATCGCGAGTTCACTGTAATATGAATAAATTTTTTTTCATTTTCTTTCTGTTTTTCGTCTTTTTTAATTTAGATTATAATTATTTTGTATGTGTGTTATTGCTGCATTCTCTGTATGTAAGTAATGTTTTTACATTTATTTCGTTAAAATTAAATTTTCGTGTTTCCTTATAAGGAAGAAATTTGGGGCATTAACAAGGTATCAGGGGTATTGTCATAATTTTTGAAATTTTTTCATATTGTTTTGCTTTTGTTTTCTAAATAATTATGTATTTGAAAGAATTTTATGACAACTAATTCATGAATTAAAACTGTTTATATTATTTTGAAAATATACGAATGTCGTTTGTTTTTAAAATTTATATTCATATATTTATTAATATATAATAGTGTTCATTGTAGTATAAATTGTTGACACATAAAATAATTAGTTTGTGCGGGATATAGTACCTCGTCTCTTCCGTCCTACACCACCATGCTTTTACTCAAATACGCTCTTTATTTCTGTAGTAACTAGCATCAAATTTGATCGGTATCAGTATTATAATTCTCCAAATAATTAAAAGTTATTTTATAGGGGGCTACCCTATTCCTCGAAGCTTTTAAAAAATAAATTAGCATATTTTAATTTTACGATCGGTTTGCAACATTTCAAGACGATCGACCTTGAAAATATGTTTATTGTGGCAGCAGATCCGTTTTAATTGAAAAAAATATATTTAGTTCTTTTTTTCAATATTTTGCAAGAACTTCGACTGGCATCGTCAAGAGACATTTTCTTCTGGCGAAATATTGAAAAATAAAAATATTTCTTTTATTTAAAAAGACCTGCGGCTTAATATGTGTGCGTGTGCTGATGACTGCGATGCTACAACTTTTGTAATGCATTAGTAATTCCTATACGTGATGCTTTAAGGTTTAGAACGACATATTTTAAAAGCTCACTCTAAGGATGGCGAAGATATTCTGAATATTGAAAAGAACTTAATTTTATTCAAACTCATATACATATGTAAATGTATATAGTAAGAGTATACAATTTTTAGTTTCGAAGTTTTTTGTTCGTATTTGTAAACCAGAGCTTAAGACTCAATTAAACTTAAATACTAATAAATAACTTACGCAAAGTAGTAACAAATACAAAGAAATAAAAATAAGATGAAAAATAATAATGAGATTTGATAAATTTTAATAAGCTTTAATGTTATTTATAAATGAGAAATGTACAATTTGTTTAACGCATTCTTATTGCAGTCAAAATTTGGAAAAAAAAATCAGGAACTAAAGTCAATCATATTCTTTAAATTTGGATTTTTTCACAAATCAATTGAGTCATTTGTCTAATAAAACAAAAAGATCATAATTTTATACAAAATATTGCATATTTTATATCATTTAATAAGGAATTTAATTTTCTAAATACAAAAATGTCCTTTTCTTATATGTGGAAGAAATAACTCCAATCAAGAAAAAAATTATATATTTGATAATTGCTTTTATTTTTGCATAAAACTATTTACTACTTACAAAAAATGCAGTCCAGATTTATTATATTTAATTACAATTTTTAGACTAACGAGAAAAAAAAATTTAATTTTTTTTAGTTAATACACACAATTAAAGATTATATCTCTTGTTTGAAGTATTATTAAGGTTGTCTTATGTTTTACTTAAGTCACCAACTAAAAATAAAATAGAAAAATCAATTAATTAAAATTACAAATATTATTTGTCATAACCAAGTGGTGAGTTAAACTATAATGTTAAAAGCGATAATAAAAAGTAACGACTTTCATAATTATGTTTAAATGTTAATTGTCCATTTACATTTAAAAAGTGCATAAGCTTAAATTTTTTTTACATAAATGTAGATATTTGAATTTGTAGTCATAGCATTTATTATAGGACATTTACATCATTGAGTTAACAACAAGTTAGATTAATTTTTTTTCTATTTAAATGGAAACTATTGAATCTATCATCCATGATCTTATCAATAAAATTTATTGATAACATTAGCTAAACCAACAATGCAAGTCATCTCTATTTTTTAGTTTTTTATTGCTAAAAACGGAGACTTTATTGATGATACCTCTTTATAGAGACTTCTCCTCCTCCGTTACCGCCTAGCATTATCTAAGTACAGAGCAACTTACATTGGTATTTCAACTTTACACGGACGGAGAGAAGGCAGTTAAATAACACTAATGTTACCGTCCAGCTCTATGCAAGTACGGATCTTAAATTCGTTTATCCTAGAAACAGTTTGGTTTTATAACGAAACTATAACAAAATAATGTGTTACTTTTAAGTAATTTCTTGGTCCAACATATTTTTTTGTATTTAATTTAAACCACATTTTTATTTTTTATGAATAGTCGAGAACATGCCAGGGCAGATTGTGTCTCAGGACAAAAATCCATACTAATAGTGTATTCAATATGAGATTGGTTGTTATTTATAAGGAAAATTTTGTCGAGCTCTATTGTAAAATAAGTCAAAGGTATTGGCCAATGTCTCAGAGTGCGGCTATTTTAAAAATTATGGTTGTATTTTTCTGTTGAAAGAAAGACGCCATCAAGAGCATATCATTGGCTTAGAGTACAAGCCTAATGAATTTTTTACCTCATAGTAAAAAACGCGGACGAACCAAATAATCACTTCCGTACAATAGAAATATCCGTACAATTAGATGGTCGTACCGAATTGATTCACAATGGGGTCATTTGGTGTCCGTGTGGAGGTGTCGTTATTTTTTCACTACCTTCTCAACATTACATATTTATTATGTTTACATTCTAATACGCCAATACAATATATTCTTGACATGATATTTATATATCTAATTGAAACACTTTATAAGAAATATTTCTTTAAATAAATAAATGGGGAAATCTACATATCTTTACATAATTTCTAAACAATATCTTAAGAAATGTTTAACAAGGAATGTTACTTTTTATATAAGAAAAATTAAAAAATATTACAATTAAATTACATAAGTATATGAAATATCTATTCTAATTTTTCACTGGTTTAATTTTTATAAGTATTAACATTGCTAACAGCCTTAAGTTTTTAACTCCAATAAAAATGTATAAGTCTACAGGGAAATAAAATGTTTGCCCAAGCTACTTTAAAGGGAAAAGAAATTCTTAAAATTTTAATATATATTTTTTAACTGTAGGTCTGTTCGTTTAATATGTCTGTGAAAATCTGTAACGAGAGAGTTGCGCAAAAATTTAATAAATGACTATTCGCCAAAAATAGAAAAAAAGTAAATTAACACTTTATTAGTAACAATTTGTAACTAAAGTAGAAGTACTGCTTGATTCAGCTTTTTTTTGTGTTGTTCTTGATTATAAGAAAATATTATTTTTCATCGCAATCACAAAACAATTGTTTTTAAAATTCACAAAGAAGTTGTACCATTTTCAATTCCTTCATTGGCACAATTAGATATTGACTGTATGTGGCGTTTCACCTATGTTTAAGAATATCATAATATATACCTATTTGTTTTTTTAAGTTAAAAAAATACGACTTCTTCAATATGAAATTTTGTACAAACTCTTACTTTACGAGTATAAGCACAATTTTTCAATATTTTTTTTGTTTCTCAACTTCTTGTGTTTTTTCCACTCTCTCGTACAATTTTCCGAGTCCATGAACAATTTCTATTAACAACTAATAACAATTAATAAAACCTTTTTGTTAATGAACAGATCTTGTATAATAATTAATATATAAAATTTATACTTAATATTGAAAATTTATTATTTTTGTTAAAACAGAGTTTTTCCGAAATGTTTTGTTTGTTGTGGCTTCAGCTGTTCATATGCCGACAGTTCATTGGTCCCTAAACCAAAACGTCAGTGAACTTTAAAATAAAATAAAATAGGCTCACTTTGAATATAATTGTTTGTTGTGTTTTTTTGTATAAAAGGATTCGAAGCCTACTATGACTATGTATTTTGTTATGATTCATATACAATACTGAATTCTCATATTGTATTTGATTCTTTTGGCATAAACATACGAGTGAGAATGTTTTCAAACTGCTTAAAGTTCACTGACGATTTGGTTTAGCGACCAATGAAATATCGGCATATGAGCAGCTAAAGCAACAACAAGCGAAACATTATTTAAAATTTATATATGTATGACTCTCGTAGTCTCTCTCTTACTCTCTCTCTCTCTCTCTCTTTCTCTACTGCTTTTACTATCTATTTATATTTTTAAGTGCCCTACTACTCATTCTTTCCCGCTTAAAATACTTTACGGAAAATTTTATTAAAACTTCGAGTTTTCTTTTTTGATTGCGTTGAAGAATTTGAACTTGAACTACGGTTACTATTGCTACTACCGCTTAAGCCAACCGAAGATTTTTTACAATCTGATGAAGCTGTTATCGCAGTGGTAATGACGCTTTCACCTGATGTTAAAATTGCTTCTTCTAATATGCGAAATGAATTTTCAGTAGAATTAGTGGGAAAATTAATTTCAGACAGAGAAGATGAATCCAAGCTGGTGTTAGGTGAGACACGTAAATATGCATTATTAGTGCTATTAGAAATGGAAATGGATATTTGATCTCCACCACCACCACCAGATGGTGATGCAGATGAAGCTGATTTTTTTAAACGGTACCATTCCCATGATGTCGACTCATGAGCTGGATTTGACTTATTGATGTTTGAAATTTTACCTTTAAGACTTTTTGTAAATGGCGATTTGAAGAAAACTGGCGAAGATAGACGGCGTGACTTTTTCAAGTTGTTTTCCAGCTGTTTGTTGGCTGCTTTCTTCGAGGCAGGATTATTGGCACTTGAATTGGAGTTTACACATTGATAGCCTCTAGGGCCACCAGGCATGAACTCGTTATAGGCTAGATCGGTATTAGGTATAAAATTATCTAAATCATCTTCATCCAAAATTATGCTTTCATCGAATTCGGCATTTAGTTCTGCAGTAGCAGCACTATTATTATGTTGGGCCGAACTTTCAGCTGGAGACGACTGTTGGCGTTTTAAACTTTGCACTTCTTTTTTCCTTTTAGATTTGCAATTTGAGGCAGCTGGCTTCCTTACTCTCATTGATATCTCTGCAGAATCTTTAGATAAAAATTAAATTCTATTTTAATAAATAAGAACACGTATAAAATTGTAAAAGTTTCTTACCTCCTATAAGATCTTCTGCGTCCAATTCCTCCAAGTGCTGCCAAGCTTGTGATTGGGAATGAGCAGTATTTGGCCATGAGTGTTTTTCACCTTTACGCTTATTTTGACATTTTTGAGGATACTGGGGTGGTAGACCAGAACACTGATTAGTTGATTGATTGATATTGTCATTGCTGCCATAGCACACGGACATTTTACGTTGTCGCGCTGTTGAGGAATTATTATGGTTTGCAGCGACTTTTTGTCTCTGATCTTCAGTTTCATTTTGAGATAATCTTGCGACATCCCTTTTACAATCTTTTAAAATTAACATTGCCTCCTCACTTGGCCTGCGAGACTTGTCGAGGTAATTACCACTCACATTTGATGTATCCTGATCAGGTCTTTTAACAGACTGTCGATGATCCGAAAAACCTTCAAAAGATTGCCGTCGATTTATTTTCTTCTGCGTAATTGTTGTGGTAATTGTTCCATCATTTTTCTTTTTCCGGCTGGCTATATTGTAGATCGATAAGACTTCCTTAGTTTCCCTTCTAAGCGAACGATAGAAAAGTATTGCCACCATTAGTACTAAAAACACAAATGCTCCCACAAGTATTATGACCACGATACAAGCATGAACCTGCAGTGTTAGATTATCCAATTCGTCTTTCAGTTGTGTATTTCGTAATTTGTATAATTCTTGAAGTTCATGATGACGTCGATTTTCCTCCTCCAGTGTGCGCACTGTTTGAACTTGTTGTGTTAAAGTCTGTTGCAATTCCTCGACTTGTTTTTTATAGCGTCGCGATAGCTCTTCTAAGTATTGACCTGACAAAGACATATTACGCTCAAGAGCCTAAGAGATAGAATTGATTAAAAGAAAAGATATTAGAAAAAAGGGAATAGCTCAAGTTTTTTTTGTATGTACATAAGTATATATTTAAATACTCCTATTGTTAATCTAAGATTACAGCAACTGTCTGACATGCAGGCCATGAAATCAGTAGTACATGATTTAATATGACGGGGGTGTATAAGATGGAGATGTCAACAAAGTGAAAATTATTGTGCAGTGGAATGGAAACAAAATTATTATTAACGATATTATTATCATTACAATAGTTATTCGATCTAAGAAATATTCCTTTCATCATATAATAATCAAAAGTTTTTTTTAATTAATAACTCTTATAAATACACTACATTAGAACACCACATTGATTCCATAATTTGATCCTTTTGTGATACCAGTAATAGAAAGAGAATGGGGAATTGGAAACAAAAGAGTAAAGAAAGCAGAAAACACCCAGAGTATACGGCAGTAATCGGATCGCATTGAAACATAATTTAGTGCACTTTTTTAGAAATGCAAGATCAAATTCGTAGCATATGGAGTGCTTTAAACGTACAATAATCAGTCTATACATGTTCAGGTGATTGTATAATATTGCATTGATTGCGGAAAGTAGCAAATAAACCAAAGAAAAAGGCGTTCTCGAATGGCCACAAAAAACGTATTAAATTCAAAAGCGTTGTAGAAGAACTACTACACGTAGTTAGTCATTTGAAACCTTTCAGGGTATATTTTCTATTTTTTATGAGGGGTTGTATGTTTATTATTTCTATGAGGGGTATCTGATAGTAGTACTTGCACCTATCGAGTCAGTTTTTAGTTAGAATACCCACTAGTATAACCTGTTGGATTAAAAATTACTTTCTATGTTTATTAATTACTATTTCGCTTCCTGCTATCTACCAGTTCTTTCTTAAGAAGGTGTTCTGTTTCTAAAATCTTATATAGTCTTGATAAACTTGAAAATGTTGTAAAAATTGTCAATTATATTTGGTATAAATTAAGAAACATTATTAATATTGTTAAAAACTAGCGATAGGTAATTATTTCAAAAATCATGAAATAAATTGGTATAATTGAAAGTTTGTAATTAAAGGGTGATTTTTCTAGTCACTTTCTTTTTGGCAACACTGTTTTTGGCAGCTCAACTGTTTTCGTGCAATATGTTACTGTTAGAGATGTTCAGTTTAGTCTATAGTTTAACCATAAATCGACTTACAAACGAACAACGCTTGCAGATTATTGAATTTTATTATCAAAATTCATGCTCCATTAAGAAAGGGCATCGTAAAATTGTATTTAGAGACAAAGCTCATTTCTGGTTGAATGGATACGTGAACACGCAAAATTCCCGTATTGCACCTTTTGGTATCGATTGTGGGCCGGTGGCATCATTGGACCGTACTTTTTCAAAGACGAAGGAGGTAGGAACGTTACATTTTACGCTAAATTTTATTTTGCTCAAAATAGAAGAGCTAGACTTGGCTGACATGTGGTTTCAGCAAGACGGTGCCATATGCCACACAGCACGCGAAACAATGGAAGAATTGAGAGGGGAGTTCTGTGAACAGTTAATTTCACGTTTGGCCGCCTAGATCGACCGATTTAACATCTGTAGACTATTTTGTTGTGGGGCTATATTAAGGCTCATTTCTATAGGGGTTGGCTCGCAACGGTTGACGCACTGGAAGCCAATATTGAAAAATTTATTTGTGAGATACCGGCCGATATGTTGGAGATAGTATGCCAAAATTGGACGCAGTGTATGAACTATTTGATGCGTAGCCGCATTCAGCATTTACAATGTCATTCTATCGACTTAAATAAAAATTTCATACATTTCTCTAAATTGTATGTGTTATTTCAAAAACAAATCCGAAAGCTCTTCAAAATCACCACTTGACTGACAAAATACGTATTAATGCATAACGTAACAAAACGTGTACGTATAGTATAAGCTAAAACCCATCCAAAATAAACTTTTTAATCAACGTTTGCTTGGCCCATCTAATTTAAGATAAAAATTTAGAAAGTATGTCTATAAATCCGCCCCACTGTGACATACTGCAATGTAACTTTTTAAATATCGTTACGGCTTTCGAATTTGGCTGACCATCTTGGTAACCAAAATCAAAGTTTCTATTCATTCAAAGTCAAGCTATTATAAAACATGCGACAACACGCAAAATCTTATTAAGCAATACATGCACGCCTCGTAAAAGTGAGAACATGGAATCTTAAGTACAAATTAACATTGAATAAAGGGAAAATAATAAATTTACAGCGAAAAATTAAAAAGGAAAAAACGTATACCTTGATTCGGTTTGAAAGACGTATAAAGACACTTTCAGATTGAGGACCATTTGAGTTTTTCTGCTGGTTATATTGAGCCGAACTAGCAGCGTTGCCTGCCGTTATGGGAGAAGGAACTGTTGTCAATAAATGTTCGATGTTATCCCAAGAATTTGAATTCTCTTCACTTTTAGGTGGTGCTGCAACGGTTTCGATATTATGTGGTGGTGTTGGAGTAGTTGATGCAGCAGGTGGGGCTGTAACTGTAGCAGTTTGTTCAAAGTTTGCATCTGAAGATGGGGTTTCTGTGACAGTAACAGGTACTTCAGTCTCTGATGATAATTCATCGGCAGGTACATTAAATATATTTGTATCAGGTATGTTAGGTTTCTGTATAATTTTAGGCGGTAAGGTAGTAGCTTCTAAATGTCTTTCAGGTTCCAACGGTCTAGGTAATTGTTGATTATCATCTAGGTTTACTTCCGTGGTAGTTTCCACAGCTTCAGTTGGGCTTTTAGCAGAAGGTTTATTTGGCTCGACAGGTAGAGTGGCTATTTGAGGCTTCATAAGTTTCTTTTCAGGATGGTCAAGGAGATTTAAGTCTTCCTTGCCAAACTTTTTATCAATCGTTAAATTTGTTGGCAATTCCGTAACTTCATTTTGCTGCCCTGCTTCATTAACCAATGTATCGTTAGATTTTTGGCTAAATGTTTTAGGCTTAGCCAAGACCTGACATAGAGCTCCCACATATTCATTTGGTAGAATATTGATATAAAAGCTTTTGCTAATATCTTTTTGCATCGTTAATACTGTTTTAGTCTCAATACCATAGAGTTTAGCACATACCCGTGTATGTAGTAAATCATTTTGTATGTTTTTGTTGCTCAGCAACAAATTCAATTGTGAGTATTCACACGTCAAAACATTATTTACCTTTTCAACTAATGAAGTCGGGCAGCCGACACAACTGAATAGTCCGTAAGTGGGAGTACGACACACCACAGATTGAGGTTGAGTTTTAAATGTTTGGTTTTGATTACTAGCGGGCTTTCCCAGCACTTCTGTAGCTTTCTTCACTATCGATAAAACAGCATCTGAAGCAGATTTAAATAAATTTGATTCGGCATGTTTTACCGTGTTCTGTTCTAATAAATATTCATCGTCAAAGTCATCTAAATCTTCATTTGGGTGGTTTTCCGTCTCAAATGCCTCAAATTCGGACGTTCCAAAAACACGAAATAAGGACAAAGTACAAAAATGTTCTTTGGAATAGTGGGAATTAATGTCTACACGCACAAATTTGCCAAATAGATGGGGGTGCAAGTCGAAACTTTGCACCGCACGTTTGTCTTCGGCCTCAAATCGACCTACATTCGACCATTCTCTGGTGGGAAAACGCTTTGAAACAGCCACTGTAAAATTTTGTGGTGATGAAGAGTAAAGTTCGAAATTTGCAAAATCGATTTTTTGCGCTTGTATAGCTTCACACAATTCTACAACAAACCAAATACGATTGCCACACAAACTTAACATGTATTCATCTTTCGATGAACTCAAAACAGCGCCAGCGTTGTTGGTATAAGCACTAGATGCAATAATTTTCGCCCCACAATCGGGAGAAGCATAATTTTTTGCTCGTAGTTTAAGAGAAGTTGGTTTGCCATTGCCATTTGTATTGTTTTTACGTTGTGCCGAGTTATTTACAGTCTGCTCCTGCTCGAGGGCCTGTTGTTTTTCAGCAGCCTCCATTTGTTTTTGCGCCCATTCGGAGAATACCGGAATAGGCACCTCTTCGGCAGCCGTAAGATTCACTTGACTAGCGAATATCGTTGAACTGGTATTTTGCTCATGTTGCTGTTGCCCCTGTTCTTGCTCGACATCACCGTCATTTAATGATTCTGTTGTGCTTATGTTATTTGTGTCTGTTGGAATGTTATTTGTTGATGAAGGTACTTCTTGATCATGCGCCACATATGACGTAGTCGCGAATGTTGGATTTATTGTATCAGATATATCTGTCCCTCCACCGGAATCGTTAATTTTAATAATTTGATCATCTGAAAAAGAACAATATTTCCAGTTTATTAGTATATATATATATATATATATATATATATATATATATATATATATATATATATATATGTATATATGTATATATATATATATATATATATATATATATATATATATATATATATATCTTTATCTATCTATATATATATATATCTTTATCTATCTATATATATATATATATATATATATATATATATATATATATATATATATATATATATATATATATGTATATTATATATATATATATATATATATATATATATATATATATATATATATATATATATACTTATATATACTTATTTGTAGGGTGCATCAGTAGTATAGTTGGTATTTAGTTAGGTTTTCTAAGAATCGACAGATCATTGTTTTTATGCACCCCGAACATATGGATATCAAAGGAAAGGAATTTCTGAGAAGAGAAATCTCAATAAAATGAAATCATTTTTAACTAGATATGACCATCGCGTACCCTCGGTAGAACAATTCACGAAACCCGAATATAGATCAGCCAACCAGGTGCATAAAAGGAAACATCATAGAAATATATCGTTTGTAACAAAGTAGTAGATTAAAAAATCTATATAGTTTCTAAATGGCTGAAAATGTCTGTAGTTTCTGCACCAATTAGGTGTAGTTGAATTGGGGCATCAGGAAGTAAAGAGCAGCAGATGTCAGAAGAAAATGTTATACCTTTCCAATCTTGGGAATAAAGATGAATGTCGGATATATCCTTTACATTTTGTGAAGCCATTTCTAATTATTTTTTACAATGTTAAATTTAAGGTACTAATTAATATATTAATATGAAAAAAAGCTGGATGAAAAAACATACTGAATACTTATGTAATTTAAAAATTTTGTAAAAATTTTGATAGCACGAGAACAAAACTTCAAAATAATTATTTTTTCGGATACCCTGACATTTTACAACATTATGCGAGCTTAAAGATCATATGTACTATATGAACAAAGAGCTGTTAATTTTTTATTCGTAATTAAGAAATTATTTCATGATTTCTCAAAAGATGTTGAAAAAATAAGGATATTATCTCGGATATTGGAAAGTACGCACTTTTACATACTATTTATTATACTATTTATTAATATAATTAAATTATATACTTGATACACAACACCATCAATCATATATATACTATAAGAACATTGTTTCATTCTGAGCATGGATTAAAATAATTAATTAAAATTAGTTTTCCTGACGATGCCGGTAGAAGTTCTGGCAAAATATTGAAAAAATAATACTAGAACTATTTGAATTAAAACGATCTGTTGCTAAAATACACATACATATTTTCATAAATAAAAAGGATCAAAGGAAATTTAAACATGTCAGCGATCATGTAGCTAATATGAACTTTTGTTTTTAAATCAGGGATATATTAAAAGTAGACAATGAAACGAAATTTACTACAGACTTTAAAAGCGCCGATTTTTGCGGAAATTCTGTAATATACATATCGAAAATATAAGATTTTAATTACGAATATATTTAAGATAGGCATGTTCTTACTCGCCATAGGGCCAAAAATTGTAATTTTAGAAACGGCTGCTAACTTTCGCTTTATTGTGATTATAATTGTAGTAGCTGAAATTAATCTCTTCACGACTTCGCCCACGTACTTGGATGTTTAGTTTTTTTTTTAAATATATTATCAATAATAAAGTAAATTTGTTAATGGTTACTTCAGAAGTACATTTAGAGATATGAAAAAAAATAACGGAAAATATATTTAAAAGCCGCAATAAAGTTGATTCTTAAATCAAACTGGACAGTACTGGTCAAAGTAAAGATCTAAAGAAACTAAAAAATCCTCCAAGATGTCGCTATAACAATTGTGTGAGACAAAATCGTTTCAGTAATAAATTATCTCCGTATACATATTTCATTTTTGAATTCTTATTAATATAAAATTATTAAAAAGTAAATGAAAAAGAAAAATTAAGTAATTTTTCTTGTATATATATATATATATATATATATATATATATATATATATATATATATATATATATATATATATATATATATTTATTTATTTATTTATTTATATAAAGAAACTAGAGTATCATCCAAACTCACTAGCCCGCAACATTCTACATTACAGAGGCCACACTCGGTTGAGAAGGATGGACACTCTTGATCTTAGCCGGTCAGGACATGAGAGATGTGAAGACAACATAGAAGAACCCGCCGAAAATAGTGTTTTTTTTGTCTTACATTGGCTGGGCTTAAATAAATAATAGTTTAGATTTAAGATTTGCTTTGTCCTCCATACAAAATAAGGGACAAAACAGAGTTTGTTTTTTCTAAACTAAAGTAAAATTTTCCACTTGTTCCGTTGAAGTATCACGAGGTGCGTTAGCCAAATATATGATATAAGTATTGCTCGTATTCATTTGAATAGACTTAAGCTACGTACACACGGTTGGCAGATCTTACAACATTGCCAGTAAAATTGTCTGAAAATGTATTACAATCGTGTGAACTGCCAATTTTTTACTTACAACGTTGTCAGAAAAACCATTGTCAGTCCATTGTAAGACGACAATATTGTCAGGCATCTGACAACCGTGAGAACACCTATCGCAGGCATTGTCAGATAATTGGCAGACATTGTAAGGTAATTTTTTATTGGCAGATGTAGAAAATTTATGCACCTGACAATAACACCATTGTCAGAAAAATATTTCTATTGGCAAAGCTGTAAAAGCATATGTGAAAAGTGAAATTTGTGAAATAATTATAGAAATAAAAATTAAAAAAGCTAAAAAAATAAAATACCAAAAATAAAAATGAATATGGCTTCTGATGATAGCACAGACATGATTGTCAGAAGTTTCCAGCCAATTGAACTGCCATGTTCAGTTCAGCCACAAACGGAGTCCAGAAAACAAGGCCGAAACAAAAATCCTATCGTAAAAAAGTTGAAACCGTTTGGTCTCATGAAGATCAGCTAAAGCTGATCTCGGAAGTTGAGGTACGGCAAAGTTTATGGGACGCCGGTTGCGCCGAATATAAACTTCCCAAAGATGTTTTGTGGCAGGAAGTGGCAGATACCATATCTGTTAGTGTAAATGATTGCAAAGCGAAATGGGCAAATCTGCGTACCTCTTTCAATTGCAATCTCGAAAAGCTTCGTAAAAAAAATCAGGCCAGGGCACTGATGACAATTTTCAAATTGCTTGGCGCTACTTTAAACCAATGCTGTTTTTGGAAACAACAAAAGTACGCTTTTAATATGTGGAGTTACTAAGCCAAGGAAATAATCAAACTGCTCGGAATCCATTCGTAGAAAGTTGTGATATAAATCCGGCTCGTCAGTTCTTAATTGGATGAGCAATTTGGAATAAAATCCCGCCTCCTGGCGGTAACGAACCCAATCTTTTACCCAAACTTTGCGACGTTTTTTTTACTATTGGATCTTTATCCTCATTACTTTCAAACAAATATCCATTTAAAATTGTCATAATTGCTATATTCTTTTCCATAATGTATCACACTTTAATAATTTAACTTCTGTTATGTATACATAAATTCAGATAATATTTTCAGACATATGCTTTGAATTTTCTGGCAATGCCTAACAACAGATCTGGCAATTTTTGTCATCCAATAATATGACAATCGTGTGAACTGACAATTTTTGTTGGCACATAAATTCATTGTCAGACAATTAACTGACAATGAAATTGTAAGATTTTCTTACGATCGTCTGAACACACAATTTACTTCTGGGTGACAATTTTTCATTGTCACTACATTGTTAGTATGTTGCCAGGTCTTACAATATTGTAAGATCTGACAACCGTGTGTACAAAGCTTTACATATATGTGGCATATAACCAAACTTTGTATTCAGCACTATCCAATATTCAATGTTGCACTTTCCAAATCTTAAGTCCCTCAAAACAAAAGAAAAAAAAAACAATTTATTGACAAATTTATTATGTATGTATATTTAATGAACATACATTAATATAGTAATATACATAGCTTATATATGTACATACATAATTGTTGTAGGATATGAGCCTTAAGTTTAACGCTAGTGATGTTTTGCATAGTGGATAAATATACTGAACTATTTCAATAGCACATTCTGATCATATTTTGGTTTTCCACATTTCATTTTTTAGCCTGCAATAACGAATTGCTCCCTTCGCTTTACCAGTTTGAAATATTTAAATTGAAATACAAAATAAGAGTCCCAATCAAATTGAAGATTCTAGAAAAAACATTGAGTTTTCCCGATAAAATATTAAGAATGGGAGTTTAACGCTTTGTCACGTTTCTGTGTGAACTGTTTTAAACGACCACGAAAAAATAATATAATTTTTTGTTCACTTGGAATGCTGATATAAGTAAAATTGTTGTTATTTTACCTTTTTGTGTTTCATCTTTTGTTTCTGCTATCACCTCGATTGTATGACTGACTCCTGCCTCCTCTTTGGATCGATCGCCCCCATCATCAATAATAACAGAATTCAAAGTATTTTGTGGCTGTTGCAAAACTTCCAATGGCAATTCTGTCACTGTAACAGTCGGTATATCTGTGATATCCGGCAAACTAGAATGATAAGAGAAATATATTAATACTAGACAATGAAAATATATTTGTTTTATTTAAAATTCACTTAATTCCAAGAATATAAGGAGATTAGCAAATGCATTTTTAAAATAAGTTCATATGATAAATAAATAGTGTAATATTATTTCTTGTTGCAAATTTTAGGAATTTGCTGATCATGTACGTGTAAGTTTAGGTTAAAAGAGCAGTTTATATACAACAATCGCTTTCGTGGCGATCCACCTAAAGATTCAAGCAATGACATCTCATGATCATCCAAAACTTTGCAGAAAATCTGCTAGACCAATTGGTGAATCATCTCTGAGGTAATCTGGAACGTGAGGGTAGCGTTTACAATACCATGTAATAAAACATTATTGCAGAGTTGGGTAGTTACAGAAAACTCATGATGAAATGATCTTTACTTACTTCAGCCTAAACAGCATATTAATATACTATAGGGATTAACTTCACGTTAGGGAATACGTCCAATAGCACAGTGGGTCGTGACATTGTCAATCAGAAGTGCACGAGAGTTTTTTTTTTCTAAAGACTGAGAGTTACTCACTCCTCACTTATGTTAGCTTGAGTCAAAACATCCTGAGTGTTCTGTATGCGCTACGTTTTCAGCTCGATTTCCGTAAATACATTCTGCGAGTTCCCTACACTCACTTATTGGCTATTTCCTCCCCGGATGCTGTCATCTTATTGATACGAGATTCATTAACTTCCAATCAAAGCGCTGGAGCTAAAGCTTACAAGACTATCCCTATTCCACGAAAAGTATGCTTTTGTTAGCTGTTATCGCTTATAATTAGTGAACTGAAAAATTTTCAATATTTTGGTACAGTAATTTCAAAATATCAGCTGTAGTTTTTTACTTATTTACCCAAGAGTTTTAAAAATAAAGACCCAGTTATATTGCATAATTTTTTTTTTGTTTTTGACCTTTTTATTTTGTTTTATTTAAAAATTAAAAATAAATGCTGTATCTAATTAAAAATTAACACAAGCCTGAAAAAAAATTATGTATAAAATTAAAATTTAACAGTTGGACGGACAAGTGAAGAAAATCAAAAATAGTTTATATTGAATATTGTTCCGGTGTAAAAGAAATATGAACTAATGATTCTACAGCAGTGATTAGTGTTCCCATTTTTCGTGATATCATGAGAAAAATTATTAAATTAAATTTCTTTCTTTGGACAATATTTTTTGCCTTATTTCCCTTGACATATTTTTACATCTTAAGTTTGTTGTCAAATACACATATTCCAGGACATGAACTTTTCAACCAAACGGTCATTATTTCATACTTGGTTTCTTTTTTTTCTTTTGTTTAGGAATATTTTTTCAACACTAATTATTGTGTATAATTGATGTCAAATACAATATGGCGGCTGCCGCCTAGCGCCTTTACTACTACAAGAATATATTTATAAAACGTTGCTTATTTTGTCCTTATAATGGTTTTTTATATTTACACCTTGTTTTGCTTGACAATTTATATTGAATGTACTGACGTCAACTAATTTTCTCAAAAACATATATTAGGAACGAATAATTTCAAATAATGGTCCTGATAAATCGCTACCAAAATCGTTTGATTTAACTCCATTACCTCCCCAACGGCGATAAGCCAGGACACTCGGGAAACAACATTCTCCAAATTATTGATGAAATATGTATGACAATCGCTGAGAAAACTGGTTGAAATTTTGGCAACTAGAAATCATATTCAAAATAAGAATCGTATTCGAAGCAATGCCAAAGTTACACAAAAAATAGCGATATAGCTTTTTAAGTTAAACTATCCTTAAATCCAGCATAGTCATATCTCAAATAATCCGAGTTTTTAAGTCACTAGGGAGAAAGTGTTCAAAAACATATCCGAAGCTAAACCTAAATTATACTAAAAAGTTTCGATGTGGAAGCTAAAAAGCTGTCATCGCATTTTGCCAAGTCTGACTGCTTTTGAGATATGACTATCTTGCATTAAAGGACTCATATAGACTAAGGGATGGGGTGAATTGTTTAAGATGTAAAGAACATAATTTTCGGATTTTGAACGAACGAATGTCTCACAAACTGGAGAAAATTAAAAAAATATATATGTTTAAAATTATAAAAAAAAAAAATAGATCAGACGCTAATTTAAAGCAAAACGATTTTTTGGAAGTACTTCAAATGTAATTATTATTTCGATGCAGTAAAAAATTCACATTTAGCTCATTTTTAAATGCTTTTAACATAGACTTCTCATTAGAAAATTTCCTTTTTTAATGTCTTTTTACTGAGTTGGAAGTTATGGAAATTTAAGAAAGGTATATATTTGCAAAGGAAATAATTTGACATTAAATTACGAGAGAAATCTGCGTCTGGAAAGGATAAAAATTTGCCAACAGTCACCTTTTTTTGTGTGTGAAAGTAATAGTTTAATTACAGAAAATAGTAATAAGTAATTTTCTGAAATTCAATCAAAGTATAATTAGCTAAGCTTCCTAAGTCGAAACAAGTCACTGAAAAATTTTCTGCATTTTCTTCACCAGAAAGATAATGAAAATGGCGAGATAATGTTCCAGAAGCCGTGCAAATTTGGATCATTTCCAATAATTTCAGTGCAGACTTGTTGTTATTGCAAGATGTTCTCTTTTTAATGTCTATTTATTGCATTATAAGATGATTGAAATATGCTGATAATAGGAAATTTTTTTTTGCAAAGACCTTAAATCTGGAAAAGGTTTTGAGCTGCAATTAGTCACCGTTTTTTTTTATAAAAGTGATTAATTTAAAGAACATGTTTTCATGTAAATTTAAAGCTATAATTTTTTAATGAAAAGTAAGAACAGTATTTCACATATTTGTAGAAGTCCTATAAATTTGTAGTAAAAAGTATGTTAATTTACACACAAATTCTTTGGAAGCCATGAAAATTATGATTACTTATGATTGGCTTCCCATTTTTTCATCCTTGATTTTTATGAAAGTAAATTTATATGGAAATTTGTTATAAGTCTTTCATAGATTATATAGTTTTATATAAATTATTACATAAATTGATGAACATCTTTTCACGATGTGATTGCTTAAATGCAACTAAAGAGATTAGAGTTTTGTATAAAAATTTGCAGAAAAGTAGACAGAGGTGTCACGACACGGAATATATAGTACTTTTTACCCAATCTCTTTCTTGCGCGACATCCATCTTTCTATTTTTTTTATATTAATTTTTAGACGATGTAAAATTTCTATGAGTCTAAGGAGCACAAGGCATAACAAATCGATACATTTGCCTATTTATGCCACGACATCGAAAGAAATCTTATTTTGTTAATCGTCAAAATCTTCAACTCTGTGTACTTTGTGGCAACCACTGCAGCAACCGTCGCTATATTTTTGACTACAATCCAAAAAGGAGCAAACAACACCTCTGTCGAAAACAGAAGTTTCGACAAAATAAGTTGCTAACAATATTTTATAACGATAACAGTTAACAGTTATTATTTTAATAATAACAAAGTCTATCGATAGTCTAACGAAGCAGTACTCCTTAGCTGCAGTGTATTTAGTAACATAACCCACATCTATAATTACCTTCTTTTCATAAAAAATATTTTTGTTATTATTGACTCTAATATAAGTAAAGTGTGATTTTTTAACTCTTTGGGTTTTGAAAATTTAAAAAAATATATAGAGAAAATTTGCAGAAGTCAATGAAATACTTATTTAATTTTATTTAATGTAATTTATGGTTTACAACACTTAAATGTTGTGTTGTTTCGGCTACAACACAACATTAATTTATTTTGTGATTATGGTTTACAACATCTAGGTGTTGTTTATGTCACAGTATTACATTTTAATTGTAGTACATTTTTCCGTAAAAATACATACGTACAAGCCAAAAACTTTTAAAGAAAGATTAAAGAAGCGTATATTTTGCTAGAAATAAATAAAAGAAAATAAAAACACACACACACACACACACACACAAATGGCATAATATCCGGAAAACAATTCGAGACAGTTCAAATCTATTGGAACTACCATATATAAGTATGTATAATTTTTATAAAACCAAAAGTTATTACAATTTCTTAATTACAATAACATACTTTATAGTTTTATAAATATTTTCCGCATAAACAAGGATAGTTTCTTGTTTTTGATACAAAGACTGAGCACTTTCTAAAAAGTACTCAGCCATTCTTTAATATTTTTAATCGACTGTCCCAAGCCATTTAATTGTTCAGTAAAATGATCCCATTTGTCGTTGAGCTGTATTTTGTTATATCCAAATGACAGCATGCCTCGGCCAATATGTGGATTAATTTTCATCACCTCAATCAGCTTTGCTATATATTTTTTATTTGTAATTTTGGTAAGAAATATTTATTTTATTATTTTATTTTATTTTATTATTTTATATTTATTTATTTTATTTTTATTTTTTACAGTTCTGTATGTTTTGCAAAACAAATTTTACGTGCATACTTAAATTTTTTTTATTTATTTTCGATTTTCAACTTGTAATGTTAATCAGACAACACCTAATGAGCTGTTGTAGATATCTGACAGTGCGAACAACACATACTGACAACAGTTGTAAGCCATAATCGCATTTAAAAAAATACAACATTAATGTAACAACTGTTGTAAACCATAATCGAGGCATAAGTCTCCCATTTACTTTTTAAAGATCATTTCATGTAAATGCTACCCGCTGCTATTCTATAGGTGTCCATCTCACCCATGGCATTTGTAATGTTGTCTTCCAAAGTTGGTGTGCCAGCTGGCCTTGTCGCTGTACCTGAGAGGCTTCACGTATTCCAACAAAAAATAGTCTAGCGATGTCTAATCGCATGGTCTTAGTGGCCAATGGACTGCTGCAAAACGTGGGATTAATTGTTACCAAACTCGCTTCACAATAGGTTCATGATATCTCGTGCCGTGTGGCATGTGGTACTTGCTACATTAACGGTAACGTTGCAATTTTCATCGTTCTTGAAAAAGTACGGAACAATGATGGCGCCGGCTCACAAACCGCACCACACAGTGCATCTTTCAAGGTGAACTGCCTCCGACTGCTCTTCACACGAAATTTGTGCAATTATATTTGTTGAGCCAAAAATGAGCTTCTTCGCTGAAAACATTTTTTCAATAGAAAATGGATCTTCATTTAGCTTTCTCACCAAACATGTTCAATAAAGTGAAACTGGTGTAAAATTTGGTCACAACAACTTAAATAGCATGTTCGGTGTGCCAATTATGACGACCAAAAAATGGACGTAATTAACCAAATAAATTTCTCACACAGCGTTGTTCGTTTGTTAGTCTGTTCATGATGAAATTGCAAACTTTACTGATCATTTTTTGGCATTGCCACATATCACGAATCTACTTTAAACTGAAAAAAATCATTCACTGAAAAAATACCTAGCAAAAAAAATCACCCGATATTTAAATTTAATTTAAACTAACAACGCCCACATATTGGTACTTCGAAAGTTCGTAGAAGAGAAAAATCGCTTAATAAGAGTATTTCCAGGTGCTGTTTAGATGAGGACGAAGTTGATCCAATTCAACATCTAATCCTTGACTGCTAAGAGTATCTAGGAAAAATTCGTGGTATGCTTCAAAGAAAGGGTCTGCCAGTTTACGATGGATTGCACAATGGGTCTTTTTGAGTGTATCATATGTACGAGTATATGTATACGGATTGTACACTTAATCAACGATGCCACAAAAATTGTTTAGTTTAGTTTAGTTTAGTTAGTTTATTTAAATCTAAAGAATTGGTGAATAGTAACTACACAATAGTGTTTTTTTCCTTAGAATTGATTATAAAAATAGAAAGAATGACAATGATCATAATGTAAATATCATATCATAATGTAAATATATAAATATAGTAATAATTAAAATTATGATTTAATTTTGTTTTAATAATAATATTTAAAAAATAAACATGATTATAATTGAAAAAATAGCACTAGCAAAATTAAAAAAAAGTTGAAAATATAACGATAGTATAAAAAAAGTTACCTCATGAACATTGTAGAAATTGCTAAAATTTGTGAAAACCATATAATCCAAAAGAAAATCAAAAACATTGTTAAATTCGTTTTGATTTTCTTATATTCACAACTTATAAAATTTGTTAAAATTTTTATTATCATTTTGGCACAATTAAAACGCTTTAACCCTTCTATTACGAACAAAAAACTATTCGCAGTACAAAAAAAAAAAAAGAAAAGATAAAGATAATTTTAGGTCAGAAATGACTTCAAAGACATCTCGCACTAGTTAATAGAGCAAAACAACTGAATTTAGGAATTGAATATTCGCTTACTGAAAGCCACGTCAGTTTTTTTTCATAAATTATTTCATTTAAAAATTCGTGTGGTGATTAGGGATGCCAATCGTTACTAGTTTTTTAATCCCGTAATGATTTTAAATTTATAAAAATGGAATCCCGGAGGCATAGAGACTTTTAGGGGCACTTTAATTCTTTGAAAGAACAATGTTTTTATTTTGCGCTGCAGTGTGACTGATGTTTCTCATTCAAGCCAGCTTTTATTTTATTGCAGATATCTTGATGAAAATAAAATAAAAAAAGAATTTCTGTTTGTTAAATCCTTATCTTCAACCTCAAAAGGCACTTACATATATTTGTCGAGCGGTTTTCGATTTTTTACGGTTGACTACACATCGTTTTTTAAGTTTATTTTTTTTACTAATGGATTTTTAAACATATTTATGAACTTTCACAATAAAAAATATGTTTTTTTACTTTTTTTGCATTTTTAATTCAACCTAAAAAAATGCATCTTAGACTTCAAAGGGGATCCGCGAAAATTTTTTTCAGGGGATCTAGAGGAATATCTATAAAATGAAATCATAGAATGAAGTATAACTTCTTATGGCAGCACTTCGCCACCTTATGAATATTGGGTGAAAATAACGTCCGAGGCACAATAGATCAGCAATGGTCGCAGTGCAAAGGACCATCCTGGGCCAAACCCCCATTACATTACTTACAACGTCCTGAAGTTTGTAGTGTTTTTTTATATCTTCATCTTCATCTTCATAAGTAATAAAAATGCAGGTGCGTTTTCAGATCATTTCTAATATTTTTAACATAGACTTGTCATTGCAAGAAGTTATATTCTTTTATGCCTATTCTCTGAATTAGAAACTATTTTAAATATACATATAAATTTTTAAGTTGTCCTTTTTTATGTTCTCTTTTATTTATATTCAATTACAAAAAATTTTAGAACATGAAAGATCCACTTACTCTTGGAAAGTAAGCCTGAATTGTAATTTAAAGAAAATAATGACTTTATGTAAATTAAAAGATATAATAATTTTGTTTTTTTTCCAAGAAGTATTTTTAAAAACTTGAACAGAAATGCACACATTTGAAAAACTAGTTTAAATCAAGACTTTGTCAATTAGACTTTCTAATGGATACTTTGTAAGCAATAAAAATTCATTCCCTAAACACAATTAAAGAAAATTATGGAAAATCCCAGGATTCGTATTTGAAAAATTATAAATTTCCGTATTCAATCAATTTGAAAAATTCCCGTATTCTCGGTTTTTGGACTGGCATCTCTATTGGTGACGATATATTATGTTAAGTTATATTCGAGTATGTGTGTGTGTAGCAAAATACAATTGTTTTTTTTTTAATTTCATATCACAGAAAATAAACAATACACACCACCTGTTGCTGTTACAACCGCTTAAATGTTGCTGCCTGCTTTGTAAAGAAATTAAAAAATATATATTTTTTGTTTTGTTTTATTTATAAATAGCATAAGGAGAGTGTTAAAAAATATTTTTCTTGTCTTAAATATAGATGTTTAAGTACAATAATTGTAAACTTTTTTGGCATTTAAAAAAGAAATAAGTATGTGTAGTTTATAGAGTAAATCACTATTGGTTAAAAACTACCCTTGCAGACCTCACAAGTTTCCTATACTATAGCAACAAAAGTTATGAGTATTCGATTTCATACGGTTGAGCCAATCTGAAAGCGTTAAAATCATAGCATACGTCTACAACAGCTATCAGGGATGGAAACGTTAAACGTTTGATATTCAAGAATTATTTGATATTAGAAAGTAATTTTACTTTTGCATATGTACGTACATACTTATATACATAAAATGTTTAATATTTCTTGTTTTTAACTAACGGTATTACATTCTACCATTAACGTTAGTCTATACCATAATAGCGATCAAAAGCGTGAACTATTTCGATTTAGTTGCCTCAAGCATCTGTGTTTCTATGGGTTTTTGTATATTATAAATTTAAAAATTTTAAACATCTTAATTGAATTTACGGTACAATATTTCTTTTGTTTGTAGTTTGTAAAAAGATCGGATACTTTCCCAAGGAATCAACTTTAAAAAAAAGTGTATAAGCAAATAGTTTTCATATTCTTAATGCAAATCATATATTATTATAGTTTACTTCGTTTTTATATGATTAAACACACAATTTAATTTAAAAATTCTGGAATAAATATTCATTGGAGTAAGAAATTAGGAAAGTATTCCATAAGACAGACTCTTTTAATCATGACCAAAACAGTAGAACATTTCACAGGGTTATTGAAACTACAAGAATACGTTGATGTGAAAAAGTTTAAATCTTGTCAAGGTAAGTTAATTTTTGAAGCGGGAAGATAATGCAAGAAATCGTTCATAGGAATACGCTGCAGATGGTAGCTGGACTCTTCTCAACATGCTTTGTACCAGTTGGAGATATCGAAATAGCTCTCGCACATTTAAGAAAACAATATTTTAAACAGAAATTTTTGGTATGTAGTGCTGGTATTTACAATTTTTCATAATTTGTTTTTGTGTTGACATTTTTTGTTGGAGAAACAAAATAATAATTAAGGCATAACAATGTAAAAGACCGTTTTGTGTTGCAAGCGGGTATTACTACGACAACAACAGCAACAGCACTGTGTACGAAAAGTGTCACAGTGCAGAATATAATTACGCACACATATAATGTGAACGCAAGCTGTCAAAAGCCTGGGGCTTTCCTCGTGTTCGGGCCAGCAATAGCATTTTCAATCGTATGAATTCTAAATCTTAGGGGAATAGTGGCTTCAGCGACTACTAGTTCTAGGAAGTTCGACTATATTAGCGGACAAACATGTTTGGCATGAATACTTTTTTCAAAAGGAGAATGAAAAAGTTTCCTTTTCCTTTAGTTTCGTGCAGATATATTCTTTTTTTGCTATGCAAAGCTACAACTACATACATACGTATATACATATCAAAAATATTGATGATCTTCAGTAAAAGCAATTGAATATGGACTACTAATTAGCGCCAAGGCAGCCAAATATATGAGAGTAATAGGGAACCGTGCAGCCACATGTAATAACACGATTATTGAGGTAATAAACAAGTTTACATATTTGGGCGGGTGATGGCGCAACGCAAGACATTTATTACCGTATATACGAAACGAGGATCGCTTATTTTAATTTTCGAAACAATTGGAACTCAAATGCTTTTTAGTCTGAAACAAAAATTCACAACTACAAAGCATGTGTCAAATACGTGCTCCTTTGTGACTGCCAATCTTGGCTTGTTAATAAAAATATAGAAAGTGACAAGAGAGCGTTTACTAACAGATTTCTAAAATCCTGATAGCCATGAGCAGTGATTGGCGGAATTCAACTTCTCGGATCTTGGTGAGTGAGCGAATATCGAGATTAAAAAGAGAAAATATATATCGCTGGGCCCTGCCTTGAAATACACACAGCTTATGTTAGGTTATGCATTTAGACTGTAAAATTCAAAATTTGTGGTTGCAATCAAAAATATCAATTAATTTTTTTATATGTATATATTTTTTATTTAGAGTTAAATCATTATGCATGTATGTTTAGTAACTATTATATCATGAAAAAAATCTCCTAAATGTGTCGGGAAAAGTTAATTCTATGATGTCATTTAACACCTATGAAAAAATAATAGTAAAAGAACAAAGATCTAAAGTTAAAATGACATTTTTCTAAGCAACAGGTAAATTCTTGGCCACAACTGCATGTTTACCCTCATTCTTAAACAGTTGCGTGAAAAATAAATAAAAGCTCTTAAAAATTGGTACACAAACTAAAAATAGAAAAATTAAAGTTGAGTATATGTAAAAAATTTAACAAAACATTTTTTAGTCAAATACTAAGCAAATAAACAAGTAAATAAATGGGTAAAATATAAAATAGAAAACATTTTAAGTGAGACACCCACAATTGCGTTTTATTTTAATTCAATTACTTTTCTCAATTTTATTTTTATCTTTACGCGAATGACATTATGTGCAAAATGTTATTTTGGTTAAAATTAAAATACATCAGTAATAAATATTTAAAAGCTTTTATCACTAAACGAGGCCTTGTTATTATTATCAGTATTGCCTTATTTCCCTTTAGATAGAAATTGGTGATTTCTTCTTCAATGTTACTCGTAGCTTTCAAGGTTCGTGGTTTGTTATAGTAAACGGGAGATTTCAAAAACCCCCAAAGGAAGAAGTTCAATACTGTTAGATCTGGCGAACTGGACGACCAGTTCAATTCTCCAAAACGCGAAATGACTCGACGGGGGAATTGATGTCTTAAAATCTCAGTCGCACAGTGGCTGAAAATCGTATTTCATTGGCCAAAATTTTGTAACTTTTGAACCGATCAAAATATTGAAGTAATTTTTTTTTAATGGATAGATATTTAGTTCAGCTTGACTCAGTTTTAATTACATAAAAATTGATTGAGGACTTTTTAAGGACTTCTAGGTCAAAGTTGAACTTTCGATTTTTTTTACTTTTGGAGTGAAATACGGGTTTAGTTTTTTTACTTGCATATTAAAAAATTTTAAATTTGGAACTTAATAATAATTATAATTATTTTTGTGATAATGGAATCTTTTAATGTTACACTCAAAAAAATTTTTACACTCAAAAAAATTTTTACACTCAAAAAAAATAGTAAAATTAACTGGAGATTTTGCTGTTGCCACAGAAAAATTTTTTATTTTTTGCTGTCAAAGTAGGTTCTATTTATTATTATTTTTTACTAATACGATGTTTTTCGTACTTAAATAGCAATGAAAGGCAATTATAATTATTATTCATTTGATACAAATATTGATTGCAAATATTCTATATTTTGCTCTGTGCTATTTCTGTTCTTTAGTAGTTTTTTGGCTTCTTCATCTAAATTCCGATGTTTCACTTTCCATTTATTTCGAATATTGGAGATGAACGGATATGACGTTGCCAATAATATATTAAATAGATCTTCATTTGTGGAATTTCGTGAAATTTTTCTAGTATTGTGCTCTCTATAAAATCTGTAATCATTGTTCCTTTTTTCCTGAGCCTCCTCTGATAGATTTCCTTTGTTTTGGCTGATCTATAATCAATCCAATTTTGCGATATTCATCTTGAAAATGTTTCTTTTTTGAACTTCTAAACTCTTTGTTGGTTTCATTGTTTCTTATGGATCCTGAAGACCCGAAATCCAAATCATAACTGATTTTTAGTTTTAGTTTAGTTTTAGTTTATTTATCAAGTCATTACAATACAACAAGAACATGTCTTATATTAAAGTATTGCTTAGAGTTTTGTTTTATAGTACGTTTAAAAAAAGAAATAAAAATTAAAATAAATATAAATAAATAAAAATAAATAAAAACAAAATTAAATTCCAAAACATTAAAGAAAAAGAAAAAAAAATAAATAAAAAATAAACAAAATTACAACAATAAACTTAGAACAAATCTTTTAAAATACATAAGTACATACATATGGCAATTAATACGAAAAGTGCCTAAATATGGCAGTTTTGAAATGGCTTGCATTGCTTAATGTTTGTATTTGAGGGGGTAGTTGGCTCCAAAGGCGAATGGAATTTATGTAGAAGTGTTGCTCTGAGATCGCTTTATTGAATTTGAAGTTGTTTATCCTGTTTCCTCTATTTGAGCGGGAGAACGTTATTTTTCGATGTAGATAGGGAGGTTGGCGCGTATAAATAATTTTGTGCAAATACAGTAGTGTTCGGCATTTAAGTAGGTTATCAAATGTAACATTGTAAATTTGTTTTGAGAGGTGTGATATACTACCGTTTCTTCTTATGCCAAAAATGTATCTTGCAACATTGTTGTATGTCACATTTAGCCTTCTTTTACTCAAAGCATTACAACTAGCAAAAAGCTCACAACCATACAGAAGAGTTGGAAGAATGTAAGTTTTTGCTAACAGCATTCTAATATGTATTGGCGTAAAATGTTGTGACGCCCAAAGATTTCGTAGCAATGCGTATGTTTTACCACAGCTGGCCTTAATATGGTCCGACCAATTCAATTCTTTGTTGAAGATAACACCAAGATTCTTAGCTGAGTCCACGAAGTTTATAACCGTATTGTTTATTAGGATTGGCGGAACATACGTTTCAATATTTTTTGGTAGACCAATAACTAAAGCAGACGATTTCTTAGGGTTTAAGCTTAAACCGTTCGCAGACGCCCATAAATATATTTGTTCAAGATCTTGGTTTATTAATCGCACACAGTTGGCTATGTCTGTTGCCCTGCAGCTAATATACAGTTGTACATCGTCAGCATACATTTGTGTTTTACAATGTTTAACATGTGTTGGAAGATCGTTAGTATAAATAGAATATAACAGCGGCCCAAGTATCGAGCCCTGTGGTACACCTCGAGGCATTGCACAACTAGTGGATGTATTTGATTCTTGGGAAACACTTTGCGTTCTGTCACTAAGATACGTAGTTAAAAGCTTAATCGCAGTTGACGAAAAATTGCACATGTACTTTAATTTATGGCATAAAATAGTGTGATGTACTGTATCGAAAGCCTTAGAATGGTCGAGTAGTATAAGAAATGATAACGTTTGTCGTTTGTCAATTTGACATCTTATTTCCTCAGATACTTCGATCAATGTACTTAAGCAGCTATGTTTGGGTTTAAATCCAGACTGCCTTTCATCCAGTAACGAGTTTGCATGTAGATAACGCATAACTTGCTGGTGAATGAGTTTCTCAAAGGCTTTTGAAATATACGAGAGGATCGCAATTGGTCTAAAACTTTTGTCTGGTTTAGGAACAGGTACTATTTTGGCGTGCTTCCACAAAGATGGAAATGTAGATGTCGTTATTATTGTGTTGAACAAGTGCGTGATGTATCTTAGCGTATAAGGAAGGATAATTTTGATAAATTTTGGATGCATTTCGTCAGAACCAACGGCGTTTGATTTTATACTTAAAAAGGCTTCGCTAACATCCTCCTGTGTCACATTCGTAAAATTAAATTCATGGGATAGTTGATGGGTAAAAACAGTATTTCTATAGAAATTCAAATTCACATTTGGCATCGGTATATTTGCAAACTGATTATTTAAGTGATTCACATCAACTAATTGCGTTTCAGCATTTTTACGATTAATTAATCCCATTTTATGAATTTCTCTCCATTTTCTTTTAGAGTCTATACATGTTTGAAATTTATGATTATAATACATTGACTTTGCTCTATGTATGCTTTTATTGACTGCTATTCTTGCTTGTTTGAATAATTCATAAAACTCAGGAATTCTGAATCGTTTCCATCTAGCGTATGCACGATTTCTATCTTCAATTAAAGTTTTAATCTCAGAAGTAAACCAGGGATTGTCATTACGAATTACTTTTGACTTTACATGGACATATTTGTCATAAAGATATCTTATATTACCGTTTAATATATTTAGTTGCTCATCAGTATCAGAAGTATCATACATATTACCCCAATTAAGAGATAACAGTTCAGTGCCAAGAGATTGATAATCAATATTTTTGAAATCTCTATAGTAAAAATGTTGCATCTGAATGTTATTTGTTATTTTAAAATCATATGATATAAACAATAAGTCATGGCGTGAAAACATGGATGCTGACAGTTGATCGAAAACTATTAGGCGAGATTTATCATTAATAAAGCAAAGATCAAGTAGAGTGCTCGTAGTGGATGTAAAGTGTGTGGGAACTTCATTATTCACTATATACATACCAATAGATTCCATATCTTCTACGAGACTTTTATCCTCCAGGGTATTTGCGTTGAAATCTCCGGTTAAAATTACATTGTCATAACCAAGTGTATAACCGCTAATCATATCTAGCGTAGCGCTCATATTTATATTTCGGTTAGGTCTATATATAACGCCGATCAAAAGGTTCTCCATGTCATTGTTAATTTCAACAAATATCTGCTCAACATTGTCTCCTACACTATTTATGTTTATCTCCTTGCATCGAATATTGGATTTTATATAAACCGCAACACCACCACCATTTGTTTCTCTGTCAGAACGGAAAAGACGATAACCATGTAACTTGTAAACATCGCTATGAACTTCCATATGGAACCACGTTTCTGATATGCATATTACATGGATCTCAGAGTTTTCAAAGATAAGTTGAAATTCATCCATTTTATTGTTTAAACTTTGGGCGTTAATATGGCATATTTTTAAACCAGAAACATTTTTGGAGAGAATTTTTATCATTGTGGTCAAGTTTTCTCTAGAGCCAACCCTCATATTGTTAAAATTCATAATCATTAAATATATTTGCAATGCAAGCAAATTTAGTATATGTTCCATAAGTCGTATTCTTGCATGTGGTGGTGATAATCCAAATTCATATGCATAGGTATTATCCAATGATTTTGTCGGAACTTGGTTTAATTGGGTTGATGCTGCTTGGCATATAATGCAGCTAGATGCAGCCTTCGTGCTAGTCAAAGCCTGACTTACATTTCCATCTATCATTGTAAGGACTACTTGGTAGCTTACTTCAATTTGCTGCCCATCTAACTGTAATTGTAATGGCTAATGGTAGTGTTGCAATTTGGGCCTTGATATCACTAATTTCTTTGTTAATAGCATCACGAGTTTCTTCTTTGAATTCAAATTTGATTAGCCTGCAGTATTTCGTAGAAGATGGTGTCTCATTTTTCAAAAATATCCATTGTTTGCGTTGTACTAGTTGAAGGCTCTGAATCTTCCAAAATCTTTTTCAATCGCAATGGTACAATTGATACCATGAACATATCCGAGTCCGAAATATTGTTTGTATTGGTTTTGTCCCGAAGAACCATCACATCCCCATTTGCAAAAAAGAATTAGCTTTGTGTTTCCACATTTCTTTAACGCATTTCCTGGTATTGATTGTAGCAAGCGTTCGGCTGTGTGATCAAGTAGAGATTGTAGTTGTATCTCTGCCGAAATTGGTGTGTTTGGTTAGTATCCTTTGATGGAAAACAGTCCATTTTAGCAGCAGTTATGTGATGATATGCTGGATAGATATTTGAGCCCTTTTCAATCGCACGCAATCTGAGCTTAATATGTTGCTGTTTTGTTAATTTCAAATCCAGAAATAAGGCTAATGCCTCCTCATTTGTGTACTGTATTGCATCGCTCGGAGTTGGTATACTTTTAAGAATTCGTTTTGTTCTCACTGGACTAGCTTTAATAACTTTTTCAATGATATCCACTTTTGTTAATTGGTTCTGTGATCGTAATTGATGTAGGAAAGATTCTTTTATATTTGTACAACCAATTGCATCGTTAACATCTTTAAGTTTCCGCCTCTTAGATTTATCGCTGCAGTTGTCCAATGATTTGCGTGGTCTTCCAACCTTATCTTGCTTTGCTGTTTCTGCAGCGACCACTTCTCACCACTTTCCACTTTTTATATAAAACTTTTGTTTACTGTAGCTAACTTCTTTGTAGCGTTTTATTAGTACTTATACAAAATTAGATAATTGTTCTTGTATTTCGGTGCTACACGAATTTAAGTTTAATTTTATTTTAATGTAACTAAGAACATTTTCCTGGTTTTTATTTCTAAAATACTCTTCGTCCAGTTCTTTATAACCGAAGCTCTCCATATTTTCCTGAATATTTTTATTTGAGTCTGTTATAATTTATCACTTGCAAATATACGTACGTACACGTAAAGGATTAACTTATTATTGAGTAATTCCTTACCGAATCCGTAGTTTTATACATTTTTAGATACATGTTATTCACACATTGATCTTCAATTTCATAGCAGGTAGTACTTGAATTGAACAAAACTGCACGTGTTATCCAGACCTTAATAACAGGTAAAACTAATTAGTATCTCGCCAATATGGGGTTCTTTTTATCTTTAGTCGTTTAATGTCGCGATTATTATTATAAAATTGTTTATGACTTTGGCTGACCCTAACAGTTATATTAGAAAGAGATCATATGTTTACTGTAGAACCTATTGTGATATTTTTATTACTGATTTTTTGCTGATCAAAACAAAACCATAAAACCCTTTCGCAGGTATTATATTTAATTATTTTAATTTTAGGTAGTCTAAAGTAAAAAACATAAACCTTTAAGCAAAAAAGTGAAAATTTAATACACCATTGTATACGAGTAATTATATGGCTGTTTATATTAGAGTAATTTGATTTTTTTGGAGTAATTTCATTAAAATTAAAAAAGTGTTCTACCGGCGGGTCGTGGCGGGTGCAAAAGTATATATGGGGTGAAAGAAGACACCTTCGCCTTTCTTCGGGTGGTATACGTTTCTTGTTCCCTTTTGTTCCCTACAAGTTCTATTCTACTAAAATTTAAATTTTAGAAAAATATAGTAGTTTCATAAATATTTCATAACACCTCTAATATTAAACGCTAGAGCGGTAACCACTTACAACAACTAAAGACTATAATCCTACCAACATTATAAAAAAGACCGCAGGCCATTATCGATGATAGCTTGCGAGTATTGACCATTTATTTTTGACAAAAAACTGATAAAAAACACCTTTTACTGAAATAACAAAAAACAGTTGAGTTTGACAGCATGCCACGCCCACAATTATCAATATTTTAACCTAATTTTTTGGCTACCTTAATATGGATATATTAGCTCCAAAATGGCGTAAAAATTTTAAAAATCGGTGACAAAAAAATTTTGACTTTTGGCCAATGAAAAACGATTTTCAGCCACTGTGAGTCGTTGTCCTAATTTTGGGAGTGGTTGCTTCGTCCTGTCGAAAACCAACAATGATCGAGACCCAATGCAGGAGACGGCTGTGTTGCTCATTATACTATAGTTTTTGATTGCACCAAATTTAACAGAGTATGGCAGTAAGTCAATCTTTTTCCACGGTCAGCAGGCAGCAATTTGTGACAATTTGCAGTTTGTAGACTGCATCATCAAAATTCGTTGCAAAGAACGTCTGCTGATGCCTAATTGTGCGCTTCGACTTTTGTGGATTATTTCTGATGTCGTCAGCGACAGCAGCGTTGTGTTCGGTCGAACGAATAATACCAGGACGGCCACTACTTGCGATATCTGTAGTGGACTAATTGTTCGGGCACATGGAATAGGGCGACAAGGAAAACGACGACGAAATTTACGTAACAATAATTCCACGTTCTTGAGGCGCATATCGCACCATGGCTTGTTGATAATTAATTCTATATACTATATCTGCATCATAAATGTCAAAGCATAGTGACATTCGCAACATCCTGCAAAAATGGCAGCCAATTCAAATTATTAGCCACCTTGTAAAAATAACATGTAAATATTTTTGAAATATTCTCCCCTATTGCGAATGAAGGGCAAACAAATTTCTCACGTGAATTATGAACAAAATAGTACGCAAAGACAACGAAAACACAAAATTTCTGATCGAAGTTTTGGGAAAAAGAAACAGATTTTCATGTAGAGTTTTATTCACGAGGAGGATGGTGGTTGCTTCATTCTTAAAAGAAAAACGTTTATTGGAATGCAAAACATTTTTTTTTGGCAATTGCACTATGTTACAAAATAATTAAGAAATCTAGTACTTCTAAAATGACCAAGTGTAGTTGGTAGATACAATTAAAGACTACACTTTATATTTTGCGAAAATTTAAATAGATTCTCCGTTGATTAAAAATAGAATTAGCTTTTGTAATGGTTTTATAATGAATTTTTTCAGGTTGTGAAAACGTTTATGGGAATATTATACCGAAACAACCTTCACTGCTAGTTTTTATTTATTTCCGGATGCCTTTTCTCTTAATACTTTATTTCAAAACTTATCGCTTTCTTAATTTATTTTTAAACTCAGTTTCATGATGATTAAAATAAGTCCTTGTTTATACAATTTTATTACGAAATGGTAAATTTTGTATGATTTTCTTTCTGTTTAATAAAAATGTTTATGTTTTTTGTTGTAAAACAAATACAGTAGTAACAAATATTTAAATATTTAAAAAACTACTGGACACTATTTTACAAGATATCAGTCATGCTTATTCAAACTTTTAGATAGAAGACTTTCTGCCTGTTTCTGTTAATTTAAAAGTTAAATTCGTTCCAAGATTTATATAAGTGTATTAAAACCAACAATAAAATAAACAAAATTTAGTTTTCTTTTCAATATACATTTTCTCTTAAATGTTTAAAGCCTGACCGTTAGACTTACTAAATATTGCCAGCGAAAATTAGCAGTTTAGGTACAGACTGATTGGCACAGTGGGCAAAAGTAAACATATTGGGTGTCTACATACCCACTAGCCACTAGTTTAAGAAGGCAACCTGCATACATCTCAGACACAACGGAAAAAACGGAACTGTTGGGTAAATTCGACGAGTTCCGCAAAATTTGAATTACGTCCACAAGAAGGAATAACATATTCTACTGCAAATTTCACCATGTAAGTATTAGACTATTTCAGAAGATTAAAAAATTAAAATTTTATTTTTCATGGTCACTCCAGACTGATATTCTGTGATTCCCGAATTTTTAAGTTATTTCATTCTAGCGTGATAAGGAGCTGCTTAAAACTGTAGCCGATTAGGGAATGACAAAGTCCAAAGCACTTTCCCTATATTAGTTGTGGGTGAGCTGCCTTCGGAAAGGACATACTGACTGCGATGTAAGCCCCAGTTAGGGGATGATACATGATAAATATGCTGGGAAAAAACTGATTTATCACTCTATGTGCCTTATGCGATAACAGGCTAGATAGTTTCAGGTAATTAGTAAAGCTCTCAAGAAGTCGGTGCTGAACGCTTAAGTTTCACTCAAAGTTGAGAACGACGTACTATAAGCATTTATGGCAGAAACCCTCATTAGCCTTGGATAATCTGTCGCTCAATTTTAAAGTTGTTCTTGAATTTTTAGTATTTTTGGTGCAATTATTTTGAGTTTTATTCTTTTTTTTTTTAAATATTTTAAATCTCTAGTATCTTTTTTGGTGAATATTTAATGTTAGTAACAATTCCATTTTCTTTTGTAGAATTTGAACTTTTTAGTGAAGTTTTCGATTTTTCTTTTTGGTGGTTAAAAAAAAGATTTGAGTAATTCTAAAAAAATTTATTGTTTATTGTTGACTTAGCTAAGAACACGTATATGTACTTAGTACTTTTTAGCCGAATTTTTCTTTAAAAGTATATAAACTCATAAGCTTGTAAAAAAATTAACAAACATAATATGAGAATTCTATAGAATTCAATCATATTATTCTAATCCCGATTTACAAAATATATCAGTATAATAGTTTTAGAAAACTTCTTTTTATTTTTTACACTTTTATTCAATTAATCACCTTTTTTTAGTGACAGTGAAATGAAAAACAAAATTTGTAATAACAATAGTCATTAAATTCATTATTCGATATATTCACCAAAATAATTATTTAAAAAATATGCCTCCATTTTATTGCTGGTAGCCAAATCATCAGTATTATTGAGCCAAATCATGTTTGAAAATCATATACTCGTATACTCAGCTAAGCCAACAACAAACAATTAATTTTTTTAATAATTAAGTATTTGGGATAATATCTCGAATAACGAATTTAATAAATATTGAAGTGAATTTTAAACCAATAAGACGAACGTTAAATTTGTATTATTTCATTTTAATTTTAATTATTTAAATAATTTTTGGAACTGAATTCGTTAATTGAAAACAAATCGAAACTTGAATTTTTTCAAATTATTTTTAATAAGAAATAAGGATAAAAATAAAATTGCATACAATTATTGGCAGCTTTCATTTGTCTGTGCTTAGCCGCTTTTTAGGTGGATGCTAGAATTTTGGGAAAAATCAATTGTGTACGAAGAAATAATGCAAGAGTGTAATATTTCATGATTTTTTACAACAAAAGAAATTTCGATTAATACGAAATTGCAACACACATACATACAGACCCTCGTGTAAGTCAGCTATTTTCTTCTCAACTTGAAAAGTTCTAAGCCAATACCAAATATATTTTTGTATGATTCTTCTTCAAAACTTTTTAAAACCGTTTAAAACCATAAAAATATATAATATATTTTTATTATATAGTCAAAACTTGCTTTTTTGCTAACAAAAATTAAAAGAGAAAAACTTTGATAACAAAATTTTTATCTAAATTTTTTCATTTACGTAGATAGACATAAGACAGTATGTATTATCGAACGTAATAAAACAATAAAAGGTGTTTGACAAAACACTCGCATCATCACGTCGTCAATTAGTAAAGCAGAGATCGTTTGTCTTAGCGTCGTTCTATATCAGACAATTTGCTTTTTAACACTGATATTCATCTAAAATCTGCAGTGCAAACATATGAACGTTAATATTGCTGATACAAGTTCAAGAATTTGGACATTTATTCATGTCACTTGCCTTTATGATTTGGTAACGATAAACAAATCGATAGATAATAAACGTCCAGTCCTTAAGTGGAAAACTTATGTGTCAAAAACATCTAATAGGTTCCCCTATAGCATTCACATTCAAAATAAATATGTCATCCTGCCTCTCACACTCATATACAACTTGTGCTGCCACATTAGACTCTTCCAAACCAAACTTACAAGAATGATGCTCTATCACAGTGCAGTTAACTCACTCAAGGTATTCTAAGTGCATCAAGGAACCTTGATCTCCTTTATGCTCAGGAGGTATTTTGTAAGTAGTTGCCTCCCGTCACCTCCTCAAGTTCATTAAGTCCAATACATATTCAACTTATCCACTTCTGTTCTACCTCATTCACCGAGAAAACCGTGTTGAGTCCGATTATTATGCATTTATTAATAACTTATATTTTTTATATCATATTTCGACCACATTTCGCTGTTCGTGGAAAGAGGGAGAGGAAAGCATATCTTATGTGCCAATCGCTCTCAACTACAGCATGGACGTAATCCATGAGGGTACTGTTGGCTGAAGTAGTTGACGTCTTGACTACAAAGCAATTGATGACTGAGAACCTGGGTACGATTCCTCTTCAGTACAAGTCATCAACATCATAAGTTTTTCTGATTTATGTTAGTGTGGCAGTGATTTAGTTTTTGTTGGACTGTTAAAGTGATGAAGGCATAACAATAGTTACTGAACAGTATCTTCAGCAATTGATACTTTTCTATGCTAATGTACACTACATCACGGCGCCCTCCTTCGTCCGTAATGTTAGCAGAATCGTCGGCGAAGTAAAACGATTAATGAAATGGCTACGCATACAGCTTAAGAAACCTAATGCATCTCCTTAACGTCAACTCTGCTATAAAAAAAACGGGGAATAGTACAGTTGGAAAAAAGGACTTAAGCTCTTTCCCTCTCTGTCTTCTGATTTCACCGACTGTCCAACCTATACTATCCCTTTCATAAAAGAGGTAACACCTTAAGGTGCCAACAGACGACATGTTTTTACATTGTATGTGTCAAAATTTACATACATATGTAAACGGAAACATGTCGTGTGTTACCTTTAAAACATTGCTTGTGTAAAAACATGACAAAAGGCATAAGACATTATTTGAAATAGAGCGTGCTCTATTTTCTTATGTTAAACATACAGCTCCAAATGTCTATGTCATGCGAACAAATTTGTCGGCGGTTGATTATGTGCACTATCATTAGCCGTCTGAATGAGTATTTTGCAAGACAAATAAACTATATAATTTTTTTTTTATTTAACGTTGTCGTTTTATTAAAATGAGTCCAAAAATGTATAGATTTTTAGATACAACTTCAACGTCTTATTTAAAAAAGAAAAAAATTAAAAAAACACATCTGCGTCGCCAGTACTTCAGCGACGGAACCAAAAATATTTCGACGGCTGCAAGCCAACTGTCAAACAAACATGACCCATGTCAGTGTGATACTACATGTACGTTTGTGACCAAAAATTACAAACCTTATGTAAATTAACCAATATTGACAGACATAAAGAAAAACATACGAATCGAAAGCTTAAAAAACACATGTAAAAAACATGTCGTCTGTTGGCACCTTTAGTAGTAGACATTCATAGCGTGAGTGTTACTACTCTTAAAAAAAATCCATTTAATATTACCGCATGTATCTAACACTCCTTCTATTGAAGCAGATCTTATCAAGTGCTCTCTTTATGTTCATTAAAATTATTCGCATTTTATATACACTCTCTACTTACACGGTAGGCTCTTTCCGGTAGATCGTGGAAAAAAATAACTGGATGTGTTTCTAGTTATTTCTTAATATACACGTAAAGCAGCAAGTCAACATTCCTCAATGTTGACCCTTAAAACTCTTATATACTTTATCAAAGTTATCATAATTTTTTTTTGTGATTCCGGCTATAACAAAAAGTTTGTGTAATAAATTTTAATTTAAAAATTTGTAAACAGTGGTGCTACTTCAAAATCGTATAAAAATACCGCAAATCGTATAAAAATGGCGCATTCTTTTCTAAAAAAGTGTAAGTTTTTGTCCTTTAAAACAAAAAAGAAAGGGAGTTTAATATATTCTTTAATAAACGCAAGCTTATTAGTAAAGAGCTCGCGATCCAAGAGGGTAGATAAATTATACTAGAGCGATAATGTTATATACATATTTTTTTCAGAAAAGACGCCTTTAATTTTCTTGAAACCCTAGAAAAAGGGTATTGTGCTAATCGAGGCGCAGGTGTGCATTCAATCAAAAGGTTATTAACCCTTATTATAATTATTTATTTGTACTTTTTGATTTATGTTGAGTCGTATTTTTTTTTTGTAAAAAGAAATTTATTAAAAACAAACATAAACCGCAACAAATAATGCCCATCAGTCAAGAAAATATATAGTATGTATTTTTACTTTTATGACGCATGTAATAAAAAATAAAAATAAATTTTTAGCTCATTTTCATTCAAATCAACATACATACACATATTCATACATACATATGTATGTTTGTTGTGTTTATATATATACATATGTATGTAAGTACATATGTAGTTCTTCATTTAGAAATAATTCAGCCTTAATTCATATTTTATTGAGAAAGGTTATTTTTTTCGTTAACATTTAATTTATTTGTCAAAATGTCTAGATAAGTGGTGGTCATATAAGTAGAAACAGGTACATATGTAGAATAAATTTTGGAAGAATTTTGACATTAATTACAAGAAACATTTTTCATTCCTAATAGAGAATTAAAATTAGCAAACAATTATAATTATAAACAATTCAACTATAATAATAAAACTAATTGTGAGGGAAACCAGAAGTATGCTTGGTTTATATATGCACTATAAGTGCAAAAGCTTATAAAATATGCTCGTAAGAAGTATTTAAAAATAAAATGCTTTCTACAATCGCTAAATGTAATGGAGAGGAGATTTTCGTTTATTTTGTATTGACAATTTTGTCAAATTGATTTGATATGCTAATTTTTTTAGTTTGATTCAAACAAAATTGATGCTTTCTGAATATCACTTCCTCCCCAAATGAAAGCAGTGCTGCTACTGGCAAGAGGGATCCTGTGTGTTCACTCAGTCAAAATTTGAACAAGCATCGTAATTTATTTTGCGCTTGACAGCCGTTTATAGCAGACTACCGCATGATTTGAGGACAAATTGGAAAAAATTGCGTAAAAAACATCACTCAAACCAAAGCCGAACTTGATAAATACTATGGGAGTTCCGTACCATAAATTTCAACAGTATGAAGTGGTTTACTGAATTTCGTTGTGGCCGTACAAGGACGGAATATGCAGAACGTTCTGTACGCCTCAGTCTGTACACCCGAAACAATTGACAATATGGTGTTGGCCGATCGAAGATTGAGAGTGCGAGAGATTGTGGTAGCCATGGCTCAGTGGTTTCAATTTTTAATGATCACTTGGATATGAGAATTGAGCACAAACGCAGTCGTGTAACGACTTCGCTGAGTATTTGGCGTTGCTTATCCACCGACGAGACGTTTATCCACCACAACACACCAGAGACCAAAAAGTAGCCGAAACATTGGGTTTATTAGTCAATAAATGCATGGCGACCGCTTTTTTTGGAGGTACGCGGTATAATCCAAATTGAATACCTTCCAAAGGAATATTATGCCAACTTATTTGGTTGATTTAATGAGGATTTAAAAAAAAAAGGAAAGAGTTTGCCAATAAATAATTTCCTCCAGTACAATGCAAGGGTGCTCACATGTACAGTTTCCATAACAAAATTCCATTGATAACGCTACGAATTGCTTTCTCATTCGCCCCATTCTCCAAATTTATCAAAGAGAGACTATTTCTAGTTTCCAAACTTGATCATATGGCTGGGCGGAAAAAAATCCCACAAAGAATTACATATTTTGATGACCTCAACAAATCTTACTTTTTGGAAGGGATTAAGAAATCAGAGAAACATTGAAGAAAGTGTACAGAGTTCAAATTAGGCTATGTTGAAAAATTTATAGATTTTTTTTAATCTAAAAACGTGTGTTTCAACCAAAAATCACGGGCTTATTGAGCCACCCTCGTATTATTACTTTTTTATTTTATATTACTTTATTTGTTTATTTTTTTCTTGCATACGTTATTGATTTGCCAAATGCTTCTAAAATAATTCAATCACTATTATTCTCGAATAAAGTAAACTGGAGTTAATTCTCTTTAAAACTGTCAAGCTGAGTAATTTAATCTTAATTTTGTGCAAATATCGTTCCAACACTTTTACAGAAACACTGACTTGTGTAATAATGTAATGATTAACTTTAACACAATTAGAACATGTAAATGAATATGATTGGTTTTGTTTAAATATTAACAACCATAATGATGATGTTGCAAACACACATACAAGTATTTTTGTAAGCATTTAATAAAGAAAGACCGGTCTGTTTACAAACCAAATTTTATATGACGGAAAATCTCTCTATATTATAAAAAAAAGCTTAAATATAAATATGTATGTATGTATCTTTGCTTATAAAGATTCAAAATTAATGTATTAATTTTGCCAAAAAAAGCAAAAAAACATGGTTGACCTTGTAGGCTATCCTTGGAACTTTCCGCTAATGTCAAGTTTGATTGGAGAAGAGTTTTCGGATTAATTGAAAATAAATTTTTCAATAACGATACTCTCCAAATCAAGAAAGCCACCGAACTGAGAAAACCGATTCGGAAAAATATTCGGAGTTTTCCAGCAGCAAAAACTTTTTCAACCATAATATCTTTAGAATAAATCAATCTGTTTTAATAAAACAATTCATAGTTATTTTCTTTGGTTAAGAGCTAGTAAAATTGTGGTTTGGATTGAAGCGGTAGCTTAAAATTTATTTAAAAAAATATATTTTCTGTGCGTCTATAGTCGTTTACCTCCAGCTCCTGGCTCAATTGAACTTTGTACAATTGCAGGCCCAAGTCGCGAAGCGTAATTTATAGTTCTTGTGACCGACGCGAAATCAACTGCCACAAATTCCCATAAACATTTTCACGGAAAACGACGATGTTATCGGCACATCTTGTGTTTCGTTATCGTACGGATGTCGGTTAATTGTAAACAATTATTATAACAATTAAATTATTATAACAATTAAATGAACCAGTGGACTCAAATTCAACTACAGCACTGCGACTGTAAAATGGGCGAAGCGTGTGGAACGCTGCCCGAACAGAACACCCATTTTGCATGTGTTGTTGACCACTATATAAATGACAGACAATTTTGATAAATATATGTACATTGAACAATATGGCAATAAGTGACCCGATTTTATTTCTGAAAGATCGGTGAAGAAAAAGCATATTTTTTAATGGCATATTCATAAAAGTTTTCGTAAATTTTTCAGAACCTTTTATTTATATAAACCTTGTACTGATAACTACGACCATAAAAAAGAAAAGTTCTCTAAAGTAAATAAAAAAATTCTTTTGCACTTTCAAAACGTGACAATTAATTTAATTAAAAAGGTTAATGAAACGAACTGTAAAAACAATAATCAATCTTTTTATTACAACACCTACTCTTGTATATGTAGCACTTACAATCTACCATTTAGCATGCAGACTGTACACCACATAGAGCGTGAGGTTTAATGAAATGCATGAAAGATTATACATGTACATAAAAAAATGTTGCAAGTCACATTAACCACCTGGTTTGTAAATCGTCTGCTTAGATTTTTAGCTTACAGCAACAGCAACAACACACAAAAACCCCATGACTTTTATTGTTGCACGAGAAAAAGAGCTCAACCACAAAAGTGTGCGTTCTTTGGACAGATTATGATGGGTATGGTAAATGATTGTGCAACCTGTTGTAGTGCATACGCTGCAGAGAAAAAAAGAGCAACGACAAAAAATTAGTTGCTTTACTAAAAACTACTCACTAATTGAAACAATTTTCTTTTTTACATTTTTTTTATTTCATACATAATTAAAATCATTTATGATGAAATAGTTTAAAAAATGCAGTGATCAGTGACTATGAATGATGAGAAAATATTCGTAAAATAGTCGTATATTTATTTTTATTCATTGAGTTCATTCGTTACAATGATGGAAAGAAAATGCCCTGAAAACGGAAGCAGTTAATAAACATGTTAACAAAAGAAAATCAAATGTGTAAATATAGTAGTTTTTAAATTAATATTTTAGTGAAGGAAAATATTTATATTTTATAAGTTTTATTTGTTAACATCTAAGTTGGCATAAAATCGATTTTTTTCCAAATACAGCAGTATTTCACTCAAATACAATTGTTCACTCTTATTCGCTTGATCAGAGCCACATAGTTTGTGAGCCACATTTTTTTTTGTCTGCAGAAACAACCAGTCTTTAAAAGGAGTTGAACCAGCGATCATTAGACTATGATCCTAGTATACTACCTACTAGTCTATGGGGTCACTCCATAATAATTTTCGACGAATATTAATTAATTATTTAGCAATAAACTGTTAATAATTCTAAGCGTTTTGTTCTTTATTACGAGCATTGAATTGGCATATAAAAATGAAAAAAGTGTAAACCGGAAACACCGACACACCCGGCTTTGCTAATATCGATTGCTGTTGAGAATGTTGTGTTTGTTGTATTTGCTGCTCAGCTTGAAATGCTTAAGCCGTTGCAACCAACACACATTTAAGCAGGCGAAATTTCACTTTTTATTGTTTTTTTTTTTATATGTGAATAATAATAAAATGGAAGAATTTCTAATAGTAATAATCTCTATATTCATTTGTGGGTACCTCTAGATGGGTGGCTCAAGAAACCTTGTCGTGTTATATATATATATATATATATATATATATATATATATATATATATATATATATATATATATATATATATATATATATATATATATAACGAAATACTCAAATAAAATTCCTAGTAAAAAAAAGAACATCCAAAAAAGTCGTAGAAATGCAGAGATAGTGATCTGGAAATAGCACAAATTCGGATCGATTTTGACATAGGTTTTGTCATTTCAAAAAGTTCTCTAATTTGCAGGCAAATTGGAATCTACCTTTAATATTCCGAAAAATGTCGAATTTTCGTATTATTACAACAACAAAACAATTTATATATGTGCCTCTGGGAATCGATTCATTAAAAGGATATGAACTTCTTCTTCTTAATTTTTCCATTTTTCCACTGTGTTTGCTTAATTAAAAAATAAAAGAAAAAAGTTGCAGTCCAGCTTCATTGCAATTTTCAAGGTTGGCAATTATTTCAGTATGATTATGAACTTTTTTACAATGACGAAAATTATATTTGAAATATTTAAGTGTAACAATAACTTGTTTACCGCCACGATCTATTATTAAAGAAAAAATATAAACATTACACCCTTTTTCTCATCTTCTTAAATAGTATTGAAAGATAGAAGTAGACATTAATTTAGAAAAATAAGATAAATTCAGAAAGAGCGATATACCAAAATCACCAAAGGCAGCAAGTTGTGCAAGGTTGTTTCACCTTTTGTAATATTTTTTTGTATACATATATGTTTGTACGAGAATGTATTAGAGAAAATGTCATACATACACTTAACTTCCGGACGTTTCGTCTCACATTGCCACAGCGTTGCATGACATAGTGCCACACATTTACTGTCACTGATAGGCTTTTCAAGTAAAGTAAAAATTTTTACCACAACTTATTCTTATTTAATTTTAGAATTTGTCACATTCGCATTGGAAAATTTTATATAAATCATTTTCATTGCCGTCATTAATTAAGATTTTTGGGCTTTTGAAAAGTATTTGCCAATTAAACCCAATGTTTCCCCCTTCAAAATACAAAATTCTTATCTTGTGATTTATAAAAACACAATAACAATTTGTACACACGCAGCAATAAATTAAATATTCAAAAATTCCTACTTTTTAAACGAAACTTAAAAGAAAACCTTCCACCTACAAAACAATTTATAACCTGAAAACGAAACTAAATTTCAACAAAATTCCTTATAAAAAATGAGACGTAGTACAAGATTTCATTAGGCAACAGTTATCGACGCCACCAACATGTGTTCTGTGGAAAGAAAAAACCATTAACAAGAAAATTTACAACCAATAACACCATACTATAACAAGAAACATACGCAAGGAATTCATTCAAATTCGGATTGGCAAAGGCTTGTCATTGCATTGCCTTTGCAACCCAAAATTTATTATAAAAAAAGTGAAACATAATTTACAATTTATTTCAAATTGAGTCAAGAAAAATATGCATGTGGATTTTTTCAACACTCAGACGGATACCAGACGCAGCTGTGATAAATGTTTTAAGGTTTTAAATAATTCTCTAATAGATTCTAGTAACAACAATTTTTTCTATTCTAAATGATCTTAATTATTTTACAGCGGGTGATTTTTTTATTGGAAGTCATGTTTCGTTCAGTTTCAAATATTTCGAGATTTGCTTCCCAGCAAAAATTTACATTGACATATCATTAAAAATAATATATTTTTCAATAACACGTTACTCTAAAGTAGTTACGTAATTACTTATTATTAACTACGTAATTACTTTATTTTGCATGAGGCTCAAACAAGCATTTGCCAACATTTCCGTCGTCCTACAGAAGCTACGTGATTTATGTTGTAGAAAAACCTCTACATCGAGGAAAAGTAAACGTTTACTGCGCTACGTAAGCCATTGGAATTATCATGATGATGAGAATGTTAACGGTTAACGGAAAACCGTATACAGGCATTAGTGTTGCACATGCGTGATTGCAAAAACACCCTTCAGGTTCAATTATGCATCAGTAAATTGCGCTATAGAAAATTTTTATATTCATGGAGTACTTGGACTTGACTTTTGGATACCAATTGAGCACATGGAAGTCAGTTCAGTTTTTTTGTATCAATTGACCACTTGAAAGTCAATATAAGATTTGGAAGTTAATCGGGCGCTTGGAAGTCAATTGACTACTTGGAAGTGAGTTGAGCTCTTGGAAAGTAATTGAGCTCTTGGAAGTCAATCATTTAAAAATAATTGAGAACTTGGAAGACAACTGAGGTCTTAGATGTCAATTGAGCACTGGACAGTCAATTCATCATTTGGAATTTAATTAAATATTTGGAAGTCAGTTTATCAGTATAATTCACTCGGAAGTAAATTGAAGTCTTGCATGTCAATTGTGTATTGGACATTTGAAAGGAGCATTTGAAAGTAAATTTATCACTAGAATGTGAATAGAGTACTTGGTATTTTACAGATTTCAATGAAGCACTGGAAAGTCAATTCATCCTTTGGAATTTAATTTAATATTTGGAAGTCAATTTACCAGTAGAATTCACTCGGAAGTCAATTGAAGACATGGAAATCTATTGAGGTCTTGGATACCACTTGTGTGTTGGAAAGTCAATTAATCCTTTCGAATTTAATTGAAAATTTGGAAGTAATTTTTTCACCAGAACGTGAAAAGAGTACTTGGAATTTTACAGAGATCCTGAATTCCATTTGAGCGCTTGGAAGTCAATTGACCACTTGGAAATAAGTTGATCTCTTGGAAATCAATTGATCTCCTGGAAGTGAATTGACGACCATTTGGAAAATAATTGAGAATTTGGAGGACAATTGATAACTTAGCATTTGATTGACAACGTGGAAGTCAAATGAGGTCTTAGATGTCAAAATAAGCGCTGGAAAGTCAATTTGGAATTTATTGAAATATTTGGAAGTCAATTTACCACTAGAATTCTCTGGGAAGTCCATTCAAAACTTGGAAATGAATTGTTATTTTGGCTATCAGCAGAATACTTGAAACTCAATTAAGTTTTTAAAAGTCAATTAACGAAATAGAACATCATGAGTTACTACAAATAACTTGCAATTTCATAAATATTTTTCTGTATTTTATGCCAATCCACAAATTTCCAGCTCAAATATAAAACACATCTGATATTTCGTTTTATGATCCATTAACAAACTAAAACAATTTATAAAACTTGTACTCGTATCTTGGTTGGTGGTTGTACTGTTTGTTACATTTTCATTTTATTGGTAAGAATTTATTTTTTAATTTATTACTCAGACTGGAAAAATTATATAAAGATAATAATATCAAAAGAACATAAAAACAAGAAATTGTAAGAATTTTTGTTTTACAAATTTAACTTTATATTTTTATGATAAAAGAAATATTTTTATTTTAATTGATTCCATTTTAGCATGAAAACAATACCAGAGACATTTCTATTTCTAAATAAAATTACAATGTACCATAGAAGTGAACAAATATAATAGTAGATTTGAATTCATTCAACCCAAATCACCGCCTCTGCATTACAATTATATAGACACAAACCTCTTGCAAAGATCTGGAGATTTATATATAATTTACTCTCTTGAATAGTAATATTATCTACGTGGGTAATTTGATACTGACATCAAGTGGGCAAGCAATGGCATTCGTTATCGATAGAAATTTCAAACAAAATTTTTTAATTAATAGTACAAACATTTCATCTAATATTAATACAAAAAAAATTTTAATTCCTAGAAAACTTTACTTTGTTTTAGTAACATTTTTACTGAATAGTTGAAAAATTTTGTGGAAAAATATTCACAATTTTTAAAGAAATCGTTTGGGTTTTTTTCGTATTTTATTTAAATTACGGCTTGTACTCAAATTCAGTATTTTTTTTTAAATTTAGTATATACATTTCCCTAATTTTCCCCACTGAATTAGTGTTTCATTGGAGTATGATATGCGTTAGCGGGAATATTTTTATTAATTTTTTATAAGTACTCTACCACTTGTCTATCGGGTCATTATCCTAAGCATTGAATATGTACTGGTATTAATTTGAAATATATTTCGAAAAGAATAAAGACTTACTGCTTCGTATTTCTTCTTAAAATCCATTAAGTCGTGAACTGAGAAATACTTTTTATAATTTTTTTTTTTAATTCCGGGAAAGTTTTACTAAATTAGGAGGAACTGCGAACTAAAATTTAAAACAACCATTCACGGCTTTTAAGTGTGTAAAATATCATTTCCTAAACTAAAATTCTTTTCTAAAATAAAAATTAATTTTTATGACTTAAATTTTTCAAGAAGATGGTACTCGATGAGTACCGAAATGTCAATTAATAAAATTACAAAAAAAAACTGAGATCTTAAGCTTGAGAAAATAAATTAAATTTATAAACATTTACTAAATATGTTTTTAAATCAAATAATTGTTTTTTTGTGTGTTTTGTTTCGCTAAATGTAAGGAGTTTGTTGTAGTAAACTATGAACTAATTTTTAATTCTAATTTTTATTATTAGTGAGAATATCTCTTCCTACTTTTACGGAAATTTCACTTAAATGAAGGAAATTTTAGAAATATTTTTATTAGTACATGTATTTTCTTTGTGTACAGTGTATATCGTTCCGGAGTGGTATTTGTCTCAGGGGTTGTACTGGTTGAGGTGGAGCCAAGATAACTGCAGCTACTTAGCAAGGGGTGTTGTAATTTTTCCTCTAGGCTGCAGTTTGGTAATTGTGGTCAAATTGCATGAATTTGTGGTAGTGAACAGATCACTATGTGTTAAGATCACCCTGAGGTTATGCTGAAAAGCAAATTGTTTACCCAAATCTGAATCTGTGCGGAAGAGAGAACCAGCATACGAGTCTTTCTAGTCTTACAATCTTATCCGCCCTAGCAATGCAGCAAAATTTTCTTGTAAAAATCTTTTCAAAAACAAGAGGTATCAAACTGGATGCCGACAAAAAGTTGTTGAGAAAAACAGTTACAGATTTCCTGGCAAATATGGATGCTAGGCTGGACCGATTATTACAAATCCAAAAGCAGGGGCTTCAAATACAAGAGGAGAAACTACATGGCGGTAGCAGAGCAAGAGCAAAATATAAGAAATCTGCAACTTGTAAATTTTTTGGCTTTTGATAGTTTAAAATTTGCTGTGAATTAAGTGAACTATTTACAGTAAAAAATAATCGTGAATTCAATAAATAATTACGATCCGTTTACAATCGTGCGTGATGATACTATTCGGTTCGTACGATTGCGAATGTAACGATTCCATCCTAGAGCTATTTTTACTCTCAAGGGTCAAAGTAGCGCTAGATGTTGATCGCTGATATGACATTCATTATCCAACCAATCTTATTGAAGATTGCTTGGGAAACACAGTAGTGATCCAAAAGAGTTTAAGAAGTATATGAGCATAAAAAGATTTAATCAGAAGGTTTCTGTTGCTTCATAATCGGGGAAATGGTATCCAGAATATATATAATAATTCTGGAAAAAAACCATTGAACAGATAAGAAAACAAGCGATATTATGGCCGAGTTGAAAATCTGATAACATCCATTTCTATTTTATATTTTACTCTCAGGCAAGAAAATGTATCGATAAATGGTGGAGTCATGCGATGTGCAAAGAATAGGGCAGCCACTTTGCCTTTCCGATTTCCACATAGATTTCTAATGGACAGTTTGGCAGATATACACTTTCAAATAAAAAAGTATTTTCAAAATCGGCCCATGAATTAATTAGTTATGGGATGATCAGTATGTTGGGGGGCCGAATCACCGGACCGATTTCGGAAAAACTTTTTATGAGACCAAACTACAAGCAGGCCCTTTCAAGAAAAAAAAAAACTGAGAAGTTATGAGGTAGTTAATTTTTCGGACGTGTTAATTTCCCGTTTCTGCACAAAGATTAAAAAAAGCTTTAAAAAATAAACACGTCTATCGTTAAAAAAACGCCTCGTGTTTCGAAGTCGGCTAAAAATTACTGTGAATTGAAACCCATGAGGAGTGATCTAAAAATATATTTTAAATTCAAATAAAGCCACTTATAAAATTTTATGAATAAAATGACACACTTAAATAGATTTTGTAACTGTGTTAGTACTAAATATTTAACATATTTTTAATTTCCTACAATAGTTACATTTTCACTAATACCATTTAGTGCAAAAAAATCTTAACAAAACACCATAAATCTAAGTAGAAAGCCTCGCTTGCAGCTATAAAAATTCTTATTTTAAAGTTGACAACCAATACTTTGAAATTAGAAATATTGAAATGTGTCTGAACCACTGTCGGCCATAATTCAAATTAATAATTACCGATTACTTTGTTTTCTTAGTGTCCTTTGTTCTGTTTAAATTCATAAACATTCTTCAAATATCACTTTTGCAACTATTCTTTGGTGTCAAGAAGAATTACATATTTTCTTAAATAACTAACAATTTTATTAACAACAACGAAACTAATGCAATGATTTTTATAAAAAAGGTGTAAATTATACAAGATATATTTCTAATAGGCCACCACTGAGTCTATATAAATACTTTTTAACAAACAGACAAAAGTCTGTCTCATATACTCATGATCGATTCAATATTTTCTAGGTTGCAACTATTTTTAAGAAGGTAGTAAGATATTTGTGTAAATTCTCGTTCATGTTCGAAAAATTGCTTAAGTTAATAATGATTTATGGTATGGAAAAGTTTTCGGAATCATTAAATAATTAATTGGTTGTTGCTGGTAACCCATTTTGTAAATACCACGAAAATTAATGGTGCAAGAGCTGTGCTCTGTCTATGTATGTCTATAAACTAAAATATATGTTTAATATATTCTGGTTCAGCCCATATGCAAAATAAATTTCTTTTAATTTATTTCACTTTATGAACATACGTTTATGTCTGACACAGAACCACAGCATGCACGTGAAGGAAGAACTTAATAACGTTTTGTATACAGTTGGCATTTATTTTTTCCACAGTATACTTCTCAACACTCTTTTTACATTAGTATCTAATGTATTATAAGTCAAATTAACAAATCTCTATATGTATGTCTAATTTCTTCTTTAATATACACTCAAAAAATAATGCATACACAAGAAAAAATTTGTCAACATTTGAGAAAATTTATTGAATTCGCGCTCAGAATGGTTGGCATATGGCTTTATAACCGTTTTACTATTGGGATTAATCAATATTTCCTCGAGGCAATGATAATTTTTTTATAAAATATTTATACAAAAATTCCTTATTTTCTAATAAAATTTTTACTACATTTTTGGGACCATTCTGAAATTTCTCCATTATATATATATATATATATATATATATATATATATATATATATATATATATATATATATATGTATATATATTTAAAACAATAACATTTTCTAGAAAAATACATTGTAAAGCATTTTATTTGTACAAAGTGTCAAGCAGATATATTTATTATATGAAAAACAATTTTTTTTCTTTCTTTAAAATTAATTTAACTTAAATATTTGCTCACGTTTGAAAAAAAGCTTTAATAATGCAAGATAATAGAGGTCTACATATATATATGCATGCACATATCGATGTACAAATATGTACGTGTAACATCTCATGCCGTTAAATGGGCATAATTGTTTAAATAATATGATTATACACCTTAAACCACTATATTAAATAATAACAATTTGTAATTTAAAAGTGAGAGAGAAGAAAGAAAAAAAAAAACCATGTACTCGTAATGAACAAAACTTATTTAAACTGGTAACTGATAATTAATTTGGGCATAAACGAATATTTGATGTACTACAGAAATGTCATAAAAATTTTGATTACACAGGCTAACAAAATTGAACTTTTTTAATCTCTTTAAATTAAAACAGCTAATCCTTATATACTTTCACCTGCTGATTTTGAAAACATCAAACGTTTTTTTATGGCTGATTCAATTTTAAAAATTTAGCAATATTTCATAATTGCATGATTTCCGCATTTTTTTGTAATCTTTGCTAAATATTTCTAAAGAACCAATAATACTTTTTATGTACTCTTAATCTGAATGAAAATTCTTTAATTTGAGCCCACAAATGTCGATATGTATTTCAGGATATCTTGCTTGTATTGCAAGGTTGATGAAAGTCTTGTAGTTTTTGTTGTTTTGGTTTAGTCCTTAGAACATACAAAAACACCCGAAAATTTTTTTGGGCATTTTAAAGTTATGCAAAAACTAGACATTTGAATGAACTCGTTATTGTGAAAACATTGACAGTCCATTAAAAGGAGCCTTAAATATTTCGAGAAGAAGTTCCCATATTTGTATACTAATTTTATATATTTTTAAAATTGCTCCCTGCATAGTTTTTTCTCCATTGTGATACATAATAATATTCTCTATGAAGTGACCAATAACAATCGCCCACCAACACTAATATCGTTTCTCTATCTCTTTTATATCCTGAGGAAAGCATTTCTCATCTAATGACGTTCTCTTTTCTAAAAAAAAAACATTAAAATTGTCTGCTATTTGAAAGAGAAATTAATGAGCTTAGTGTTCTTTAATGAGCACAAACTTACTCGTATTAGGAAAGAACACACAATTTTAAAATCGAGTGAAATTTTTAAAAATATTTTTTCATAAAAGAAAGCGTTATCAGTTTTCAGGATGCAAGTCGAGATGGTTGCTCATGAAACTGACTCCAATACAAAAATATGCAAAGTATAATTGTTTTGGAGATTTTTAAATTAGAAATTTACCAAATCTTTATATATAAATGGGCAAAAGCAAGACAGTTAAGAGCCATTTTCTCCTCTATTCGTTAACAGAGTTGCATTTTCTTCTTTTGTGTTTAGTAGCTTTTAACGAGCTCTCGTGGACAATGTATCTTGGAATTTAATACCACATGAAGCAAACCTAACACACCCACCAAACATTCGAGAATAATCTTTAATTTAAAATGTTAAGAAAACGAGCTCTTTCTAATACATATGTTTAATGCTTGAGAATAATTTGAGGAACAAAAATTAGAGAAACACACAAAAGAGTATCAATAATTAAAAAGAAATCAAGAAAATTAAAGAATTTTAGAAAAATATCAAGCCAATAACTTTGAGCGAAAGTAGCTGAAATGGTAAAAAATAGAATATCAGCCAATGGTCAAACACCAGAAGCGTCTTTACAAATACGATTGGCCAAATCGAATTGTAAATACAAACGTTTAAGTTATGCGTGGCAATGCGAAGTTACTCGTACACTTGGGAAAATAAAATAATACAAATTTTTTCTTGTGTGTTTATATTTTTGTAAATCTTATAAGAGATTTTTTTATAAGCATACGAGGTTCGAAACTTTTGTAGTCTTCTGATAACTGGGTTTCAGATAAAACAAAATGCAGACATATAGACAGCTTAACGCACAACATATAACACCATTTTTAAATTTGAATTAAACAATAAAATGTGGGAAATTGGAAAATTATTCGACTTTTGTATTATTATTAGTTCCAGAATCAGTACACAAATTGAGACAGTCGAAAATATTGAAACATTAAAAAAAAATACATCGGATTAACGTACGTATTATAAATGTAAAAGTTTTTATGTTAAAATGTTTGTTACTTATTAGAGGAAAAATGGCTGAAGGGATTAGGATATGATTTGGCACACATATTCATTAGAACCAAGTTTAATATATGGGTTAAAATATATAAGACCAAGCAACCATTATTTTACCTCTTCCGATTTTGATAAAACGATGCCTGTGGCATAGCTAATGTTTGTGTGCAATTTATTCAATCACAATCACTATATACAAATAACTATTCGTTATAGTCCGCCATATATAGCAAATTAAAAATGGTAAAATTTACCAAAACTGTTTTTAAGCCTAGTTAATTAAAATACGCAAATATTTGAAAACACTAACATTAGATGTTCCATTGAGGTATGTTCCAATCCTTGAAGGTTATATTTTATTGATCTTTTGGGTGGCGTCGTAGACTAGTGGATAAGTTTACTGGACTAGTAGTCTCTACCGTAGAATTAAGGCGTTTTCTGCTTTTGTATTTTTTATTCTTCTATTTCCAATTTTCCATTCTCTATCTATTTCAGATATCACAAAGGGACCATTATCATAAATTATAGACCCAAGTGAGCGAAAGCTGCCTGTTATATCTAATCTAACCACCTGTTATCTTGTATTCCCGTGCAACTTTCTTTCACCAAATATTACGCTGGGACTCGCAATAGTTCATGACTTATTAAGAAAGTTCTTACACCATACGATTTATTTTTTATTTCAATCTGAAACCATAATATCACGGTGCATCGTGAGATCAATATTTTTAAATGGTGCAACGGATATTAAAGTTTCATACTAAAATAAAATATCGTATTGTGTAAAAGTTTTCTTAATACTGGGAGTCCTGTCATAATATTTCTTATATTTTATATTACTTATATTTTGTCAAAAATTGATAAAATTGATCGCGAATAAATGATCAGTAAATTTTAATATTGCGGCCCTATTCTCTTTGCGGGCGTAAAAGGAATAAATATATAATATATATAAAATTTAACCTTCGAAGATTGGAAAATAAAATCATAATATATAACATATATTGGCAAATTTTTTAACTTTAATATGATGTCTCAATAGAACATCTACTGTTAGTACTTTTAAATACATACATATATGCATATTTTAGTTGAGCTTTTGTTGAATTTTCCCATTTTCGATTCTAAATGTTTTTTTTATTGATTACAAATGTTTTTACCGATATAGAATATATTTTATATTAATTTTAGATCAGACAGAAATTATTTAATAAAATAAACCTAAATAAACTGAATTGAATTTTTGAATTTCTCAATTTAAGGTCTCTTCTTCTTTTAATTTTATTAATGGGTATTTCGGTACTCATAAATACCATCCTCAGGATATTTGTTTATTTGATTTTATTTTAAAATATTAATATTTGAAAACTAATGAATTTTTTTTTGTCATTTTGATATAATAAAAAAGTAGAGACCTTAAGTTTTGGAAAATATATTAAATTTAGAAATAAATTAAAATAAAGTGAACTGAATCTAAATAAACTATTGAAGCTTAGTATTATGACAAGTTTAAAGTTTAATCAAATAATTAATGGATGGTACACTTTTATTAGATAATTTAAAAAATTTTGTCCAATTTATATATTATTCCAGCACACTGTTTTCTTATTAACCAGTTAAATTTTGTTATTTAATTATCTCTTCGTATCTTATTTCCAGAATATCGAAATATAATTATAATTATCGAAATATAATTATAATTAAATAAATTTTTTTTAACTGTTTAGTAATACTTAAAAGGAGGTCAAAATACTAAAAGAAAATTTTGTTTACAAATTATTATTTTAAGTTATTACTTTATTATATTTCAGTTTCATACAATTAACTTACAACAGCTTAAAACAATACCCAATAAAAAAAAATAACTTCCAAAGATGTCAATAAGATACAGGACTTTGAAAAGAACTTATTGACGTAACACAATGTAGCGAAGAATGATCTATACAAATTCTTTAAAACTTTTTTAAATTAATTTTATTAAAAGATGGGGAAAGGGCACATAGTCAATAAGGAGTAATAATAAATAATTAGGAGATCAAAAAACAGTATTTTTCTATCCATCTTGCGTTTGTCTACATAATTAAGTTCTCCTATAATAATACGACAAATCTTATTTTTTGAGGGTCTAAAAATTACAGAAACGTTAGATAAGGTTTATAGAGCTCAAAAAAGACTGTGTTGAAAAATAAAATTATTTTTATCCAAAAACCAGTGTTTCATTCAAAAAGGGACGGATTTGTATGTTCCCAAAAAATTATCACCTTAAAAAAAGATCCTTTAGAAATTACGAAGTCAGGCCTGGTTTAAGAAAAATAGCTTTAGATTATAAAAATTTATTTTTTTAAACTTCTGAAGTTGATCGGATCCGCCAATGTACGTCATGTAGGTATTTTTGTAATAACTATGAAATGTTTTAGAAATTTCTCATTTGAAAAAAAGTTATCAAGTACTCTCTGGACTTGGACCACATTGAGTTAGAAGTCACTAAAGTCTTCTATTCAACATTCACTTCAATTTAATATCGATTAATATCCTGTATCCGTATAACAAACGTAGCAAAATATGTAATTGAATTTTATTTTTTTAATCTCATAATATGGCAATGAACTGTGAAGCCCATTTTCTACTAAATGCTTACAACAGACAATCATAATCACTTACTTAAGTGTATAATTCAATGCGGTGTATTATATGAAGGATTACTTGGCCCATAATTTTTTGTTTCACTGAAAATCGTGTGTCAAACGCCCAAAGTCACAAAACATGCAACAAAATAAAGACACAGAACACACTGCAGGTGCCTCACTCAGTACGTATGGTAAGTAGGATATTTGGTGAAAGAGTGGAAACGATTTTTAATGGCGACATTTGATGTGGAAAAGAAAGATCCTGGTAAAAAAGTGCTTTAAAACAAGTAAAGTAAATGCAGAGATATTAAACCGAAAACAATCAAAATTTGGATCGATTCAAATGATTTTAACATAGACGTGCCATTGTCTATTCACTGAATTGGAATACGTTGGAACAGCTAATTTTTTTTTTAAATAGTTTTATATTAAATTGCGATAAACTATTGACCACATGTTTCTTATTAAGTTAAGAATATATTTTTTGTTAAAAAATAGAGTTTTACATATTTCAATAAATAGAGCCTTGTACTACTAAATGTGGAATAAAATTTTGTTCCAATATTTATATATTTTTTGTATAAATTTAAGTTTTTTGTTTTTGTTTCCGAACGAAATTGTATTTCGAATTAAGTTCAGCAGGCCCACAATTTAAGTTTTTAATAAAAAATTCTGTTAGTTTGACTTCCCAAGCAGTTGCGAAAAAAGGACTAACGGAAATCCATTCTTTAAGAATTTATTTAACACTGAATTTATTTTTACACTGAAACTGTATGTCATTGAAATTAGAATTTTCGAAAATGTTTAAGAAAGAGAGCGCATACGCGAAACAGACGATATCTAATACTTGTATGATATAATTTTTCAAATAAAATATATACAAACAATTTAAACCAAATAACTCCTTCCTCGTCATCTTGCTTATTTGATTCCAGGAATAACGACATGAGAGTGAATTAAAAAAAAGAAAACTGTGTTAGTAGGTGAGTTTTAGGCAAAACAGGATTATTCACTTTTAAAATAAGTTTGAGCTTAAGTTTGCAATGCCTATCCAAAAAATGATTTTTTTTGCCTTGTTGGCTCAACATAATTCAAAAATAATGCACAATATATCTAAAAAAATATTAAAAATAAAAATTAAAAAGACATCCTTCGCCGAATATACAATCCTTGCAAGTTCTTAAAAAACTCACTTAACAAATATTCCAACAAAACAATGCATTAAACTAAACTTTATATTAAAATCAAATAGCGACATGTATTAAATGTTGACAGCTTGAGCATGTTAAAGCCACTCAAAAGATTAATAGGTGACTTTAAAGTGTATTTATCTCAAAAGTATGTAATTGAAATAAATACCAAAAGCAGGTACTCGCACGTATATGGTATACGGTTGCATTAATTTTTGTCTTTTTTATCTACACATACATTTTTTTTGTTTTTAAGAAAAATTAATATAAGGGGGGAATTTCATAAAGTAAATTTATGTAAAATAAAATTGAAACTCTACTCTTTATAATTTTAAATTATTGTGCAATATCAAAAAAGAAAGAAAAAAATGTTAACATCAACAACACCTCCATACAGTGTATTATAAAACAAATAAGTAATTTAAAACGTATCCAATGAAAATTGATATAAATTTTGAGAAATAAATCAACAAGTGTTACACAAATAAAGTTATAGATAAATATTATCGACACTGAACATTTCGTGTATATCCTTGTGCACAGCCACAGCAGCAAGGAAACCAGCAGCAACAGCAGTAACGAGCAACATGTACAAACTCAACTTAAATATGTGGCTTACAGTAAGGAATACTTAATTTACTAATGGTCATTTGATAATTCAATACTTTTCTATAACACTTCAAACAAAACGACAAATAAAAAACTTGTGCTCAGCAGGCACTGTTTAATACACAATCATCAAAGGATTAAATGGTATCCTTGAATTAATTTAATTAACAATTAAATAGAAAACACACAAGCAAAAAAAAAAGAAAGAAGAAAACTTTAACACAGTAATAATAAAGTTCTGTGAAATATGTTAACAGAGATCCTTAATAAACCGTTAAGGATATTTTATATAAACGTTTATTTTTCCTTAAAACGAACGAGCGTACGGTTAACGACCGGTGGTAGACCGACGCACGTACGTACTGAACGTACGTAAAACTAAATGAGAACTGAATTGTTTGAATTGGTTTTGTTGCAAATCAAGTGTATTTGAGTATGAGGCGAGACACCATCAAATGCACATATTTTTTTTGTACATCCATCTATCTACCATTTATCCAGTCTACCAGCCATCTAGCGAAACAGTCCGACAGCCACCACAACACTCTAGATTTACTAAATGCAACACACCAACCAAATGCACTTTTTTAAAGACAATTGGACGGACGACCAAAAACACAGGGAGACGGGCGGACAGACATCCAAGTAGAAAAGCACTCTAGACAAAATAGACGACAGAAAACAAGAAGAAAAACAAATATATATGTTTGTATGCATGGTGTGACCCAACATGCAGTTGTTGGAAAAATTAAAAGTAACATTATTTAAGCATTTTAAGTAAAATTTGTTTTTTTTTTCAGTTGGATCATGGAAGTGCTACTCCGGAGGAGTTTCTAAAGATACAGTCGTAGAAACTAATCACATTAAATAAACAGTAAAAAATATTAGTTTTAGTTGGTAAGTTAGATTGCAGTGAGGAGATGATTCATCTCATGTCAATAGACAAAAACTAAAGAATGTTAAGACCTGTTGTGTGCTCCCACATAGAAACAAATCAAAAACCTATACCCTATAGGAGCTCCATGCCATGAAGGTAGTTAATCAATTCTCTACAGTTGATACCCGTCAGGTGAGGACTGCCTGATTTCTCAGGTAAAAAAGCCGGGCAATGACAGAGAAATTGTTCCCTACATACCCGCTAACAAAAATGGGGAAGTTATCGATTTCATCTCGATTTTCGAAACAAGTTTTTATCAGATCTCGCCGTTTTGAAGTCCTAGGAAGCTATTTCGATGATGTCCGTATGGCGGCATGCATGTGTGGTTGAATCCGATAAAGTGTATATTATTAGACTAGATTGTCGAACAATTTTGAAAAAATTGCAATTTTTATAAATAACTCCTAAAGATTCTGTCAAATCGATTTTATAGATTCGGTTATTGTTCGAAACTTGCAATGCCACTCCATGTATGGTTTAGGGAGATATCGTAGCCAAAAATTATCGAAAATGGCAGTTGTCTTTTATATAACTTCGAAAATCTTTATAAAATCGTTTTACTAAATTTGGTCATATTTTTAAACTTCATCAAGTGCCATAAATATTATCGAAACCGTTTAGATGCCCAAAATATTCGAATATTGTTTTCCAAGAACTCCGAAATTTGTTGTCAAATCGGTTTTCTAGGTTCCTGCACAGTTGTATTTTCGAAAATTCTTGTCAAATCGGTTTCGCTCACAGTTTTAAACTTTTAAAACGAATTTGTTTATATAAATCGCTAAGTTAGTTCGACCGATATAGTTGTCGAAAAATTTCGGTTTTTTTTAAATAATTACTCCGAAAATTATTCGATATAAACGTAAAGTTTTAGACATGGACTTTAACGTCATGTATATTTAAATTTGTCCTTTATTAAGCCAGAATAAAAGTACCCATATCCACTAGTCTAGCCGGGCTAAAAATTTGAAATCGAACTTTTCTTGCAGGAGCGTCTTATAGTTTCCTGAATTATTTATTGGGTGACATTATAGCATATTGAAATGGAAAACACAATATTAAAGCACATATTGCACGAAAGCTCACACACACACTTTTATTTGTGTTATTGTTTTTGTTGGTCGGCTAAAGCCGGTGCAGTTGATGCATTGTTGTTTATATTTTCTTTGAACGTTGCAGCTGCTGTTAATGAAGTTGGGAATGCCGGCATAATATGATGGCAGCAACTAAACAACCAGCAGTAGCAACTGGAAGTTGAGTGCAAATGAGTAGGTCTGCACGTTTGCGAGTAAAAATTTCTACCCAAACTACCACCAATAACTACTCGTACTAAAACGAAATTATCGTTAAATGGAGAAACAATTTAATGGCTTGTGATTTTTTCTACAACTATAAGTTTGAAAAAAGTCATAAAAAATATGTCCTAATATCAAATTAAATCCCTTTGAGAGCAGCTTAAAAATGTTTAAGCTATGCCAACTCATTTTACCAAATTACTAACAATAAAAAGAAAACAGAGTTGCACAAATGTCTTTATTAATAAAAAATTGAGTAGTCAAGAAAAAGAAAGAAAAAAAAAACAACAACAACAATAAAATAAATGAAAAGCTACTGAAAAGTGTTATAATAAATTCACCTTCTGACTCCCTTTTGACATCATGGTATTTCAATATAAAAAATCCATAGTATCTATGGAAAACTTTTGCAGATACATAGAAATACACATACGCAACAAACATGCTGCAACAATATTAGGCAGTAATGGTGGGTTGCAAATTTACTACCCATATTTTAAGGAAATGGCATGTCAAACATTTCCATGGAATAAAAGAAAATAGACTTTTAAAATTTTGTAGGATGTATTGTTTTTAGTGTTCTGTGCCTTTGGAGTTTCTTTAAATTTTAATATTTTGTTAACGTTTTTGAAAATCTAAGCACAATTTTCTGTTTTATTTAAGTGTTATGCATATGCAAGAGTGATTTTGTATGGTTATTTTACTACCCTGCAGTTTTGTGAGTATCCAGTAAAAACGAGCTTCCAAAAAAGTCTTAGTCATGGTGAGATTAGGATCCAGAAATATCTCCTAAAGCGAATACGGATCATTTACAATGACTTGTAATTGCAGAATGTTCTCTATTTTATTTTGTTTTTTGCAAAAAAAATCCGTTTATAATAAATTATAAATGAATCTTTACAACCAGACATAAACTTTACATCTAGAAGGCCTACAAATTTACCAATAGTTACAATTTTTTTCTAATGTGAAACTACATTTATCACTAATTGTACATAATCAATTAAAAAAGAAGATTAAAAACTTTTCGTAACTTGCGGCATATTTAATTTTATATGACGATATATAAAAAAGTAAGCAAGAAGAATTTGTTATTGTTTACAGTCCTTTAAGATTTTACATATATAAAGAGTGATTTTTTAAGATGCTTCGGATTTGATTAAAACACATTATATTTAGAGAAATGTATGAAATCTTTATTTGAGTTTATAGAACGATCTATATAATTCAATGTTTAAAGAAGATTTCATGTAAATGTTGACTGCGGCTATGCCTCAAATGGTTCATACGCTGGGTTAAATTTTGGTATATTCTCTCCAACATGTCAGCCGGTATCTCACGAGTAAATTCTTCAATACTGGCTTCTCGTGGTGGCTTTGGTTAAAACCCAAAGATGCGCGGGAAGAGTTATGGGTCAGATGTAGTGTGTCTGTAAGAGGTGCTAGTGACTGATTATAGATGCTCTCTTCAGGCCGTATATCTCTAGGTGTTGTTGCTATTCGACAAAGCTACTCTGATGTTTTGCGGTGGGCGAAGCCTCAGGTAAGATGGGGGCACTATTTTGCTGCCGGGCCATCGGGGTAGTAGGAGGTTAGATAGCTCCAACACTTCAGCAAAGTGTCTGTACATGGTTCTGCAGCCTGTACAGAATTTGCTACCAAGTTGTCCCTCGTAGGCGCACATGTTGTTGTCTCACCCAGCATGTGCCTCTGGGAGGGGTGACGGGACGGTGGTGAACGGCTTTATTCACCCAGTGCGAAGAGCACCGTCAGGTAAAGCCTTCGGGCAGGTACTGACGTAAAATCTTTGACATAATACTGGCTTCTATTGCGTTAACCTTTGCTGTCTTGTCCCTACATGAGCCTTAACATAGCTGCACAAAAAATTGTCTAAATGCATTAAATTGCACGATTTAGGCGGCCAATTGACCGGCCCCAAGCATGAAATAAACCTTTTACCAAACTTGCCTCTCAATTGGGCCATTGTTTCGCGTGCTGTGTGGCATGTGACACCGTCTTCTTGAAACTACATGTCAGCCAAGTCCAGCTCTTCTATTTTGGGCAAACAAAATTTTTTTTTGTAAACATCGCACGGTAGCTCTCGCTATTCACAGTAACGTTCCTGCCTTAGTCCTTTTTGAAAAAGTACGGTCCAATGATGACACCGGCCCATAATCCACACCAAACAGTGCATCTTTCGGAAATGCAATGCTTCTGGCTGCTCTTCACAACAAATACGACAATTTTGCTTGTTCACGTATCCATTCAACCAGAAATGAGCTTCGTCGCTGAACACAATTTTCCGATTAAAAAATGGACGATGCACTTTATTAACCGGGCATGAAGTTTGATAATAAAATTCAATAATCTTTGACACTCATTCATACAATCACAAATGGAAGACAAGCTGAACGATAATCTCAGCAGTATTACCGTTGAACTACATATGTCAATGCCATAACTGCTTGGACTATAGATGTTGTCTCCTGATAAATGAAAATTATAGTCACTGACATTATAATCCTTGACGGCATTTTTATTGAATCGAATTTTTATGAAATCGATTCCTATTCCCACGGCAGTCACGTATCAGATTAGAAGTGTGGCCTGATCTTTAAAATGCATTCAGGTATTAACGAAAAATTAAATTTCATTAATACCTGAGTGCCACTTGTTTTATTATAATATTATTTATGCATTTAAGTACTTTTTGAAGATGTTAAACCTAAACCCTATCTAGCGACGAATTTTTATGGCCAGAAAAAAATCAATCTTTTGGATTTTGTTTTAATATCTCTAGTGCAAACAAACCAAAAAAAATTAGTTCTCTGATTGAGGAATTATGTATTGAATAAATTGTAGTTTTTGCTCTATTTATTATTGAAAGTAACTGCAATTATAAAAAACTTAACGTCCACATATGTGGCCGAGGGCGTTGAGAAGTTAAAAAGCCAAAACAATTTTGTTTTGATGACTACTATTTTCGATTTGAGCCTTTAGAAAAGCTAATGGAACTCGCTTTTTTTCAGATGAGCAGCAAACAATTCAACATTAGCAGCATAATTTTTTAAATTATTAACTAGAAAAATGAATTTCAGTATCTCATTTTATTTTCATTCGTTTCATACAAGTGTTAAGCGCGTTGAGCGCAGTGTAAAAAAAGGACGAATTTTAGGTTTTAAATTTCGCAAACAACTATTAATGAAATTTGATTAACATTTATGGCGACATGTTTTTCGGCAATATATATATATATATATATATATATATATATATACATATATATATATATATATATATATATATATATATATATATATATATATATATATATATATATATATTTTTTATTGTCCATCCAGACTGGAGTATCTTAAGATTATATATAGAGGATTTTCTAAGACGCAAACAAAATATATTGTATTAAAATTAAAAAAAGTGTTTAAACAAAAATCTTAAGATATTTCTTCGTTACTCTTTTCAAAAGAAGTAACAGAAACTGAATGAACTAGCGGGTATTATGGAAAAATAACTTTCATTCATATTCGCATATTCATTGAACATCTGTACAGTCGATTTGATATGTTTGACATTTGGTCAATTTGTGGTTGTAATTAAAGAAATGGAAGGTGTTTTTTATAATAAAAAAGTAATATTAAACTTTTATGAAAACATGAACAAAGTATAAAGGTGCCACAATATGATTCAGTTTTTTTCTACAGAGGTGCAACGGGCTGGTTGAGATACCATAGAATATACGGTGAGGATATCTGTATATGTGCCGAGAGCGGAGCTGCGGAGAAATCTCTATCGGGTGACTTCACGACATCTGATGTGGTATGTGAATGCCGGGTGTCTCTGAATGAGATAGCGAGACATTCAAGTCAGGACCTAATCTGGGTGCAGGGGCACAGGGGTACAGAGGGGTGCCCGGAAATATTGTAGCGGGCGATTCGACCAGGGCCGGGACTCGTTTAAGTGATCGGGATACGAATCAACTGGTAGGCGTTCCGCTCGCATACTGCGGGGTGTAGTTCAGCAGGCCTCATGCGGGATCGCTCAGATCCCTATATGACCGCAGGAGATCTGCTGTCCTAGAGGGGTTATCTCGGAGCAAATTGTGCACACTTGTACATGACAGGAGACTGGGAACTGTCGGAACGAGGTGAAAGAAGAGAGCGTTGGACACCACCTTTGTTATACCCCGCTGTCTCGTTAAAAAGAGCAACTCATATGGGCCGGCCGTTTCTGCGGACTCTAGCACAGATATCGGGGTGCAGTATCAGGTATAATACTAGTTTTATTGAGAGAGCCTAGGCTGGTGAGGGAGCATAGGCCGGCCATCTCCTCTGCCCGGGCCACAGGAAGGTGCCTATCAGAATCCAAATGAGCCACTTATGTCTTGTACTGACTGGGGGCTTGTACAGGCTAACGTAAGGGATTATTTTAACTGCAAAATTTATATTTGTATTAAAATGTCAGTGAAACTCACTTTTTCATTGGTTTTTAGGTTTAGAGTATACATACATATATGGACAATTATCAAAGAAATTCTTTTATTTGATATATAATATATTATGTATTTATATATAATAATAATTATATATTATGTATTTATATATAATATTACATATTTTGAAAATTAAAATGGATTAACAAAGGTTTTGATCTTTGCTTTAACCACATTGTACAGTGGGACCAATAGGATAATAATTGGTACAAAATATGTAAGTTATAACCTACTGATCAGATATAACAAGAACTTTTCACAATAAAATAAGTGTTTATTCTAGCACTAGATAAATTAGTTTAAATAATTATTTATTTCAATTTAATTCTTTGTAATACTTCTTTCCTAATAAAGCCCTTAAAAAACAAAAATCAAAATAAATTGTTCGTTGAATTGAAAAGACCTGTCTTCAAAATGAAGAATGCTAAAACCACCGTCCAACACACATTTTAGTATATTTGTTTGATAATTTGTTTTATACATTTCTAATTAATTTCTTATTGTCATAGTAGACACAATGACTTATAAATTGATATTTGTAATTGTCTTTGAAATATGATTTTTCACTTGTAAAATTAATAGTTTTCAACTTGGTTATAAATTAATTTCTTTTTGTACCTGTGCCAGTGGTTATAAAATATTAAAGCTGTTTTTAATAACTTTAGTTTATGACCGTTTAAAACTTTATTACCCTTAAAACCACTTTAATATTTGAAAAAGATTAATTTGAATTTTTATTATTAGATTTCATCTGAGATGCTCTTGCAACTCGTATTGCATTCATTGGCATGTTGTTGTGAAAAATTTAACTAACGTTTGTTTGATTAATAAGTTTTTATGCAAATCATCTAATCAAATCAGATTTTTCATGTAATTTAAATGAAATAAATCCATCTTTTACAAAAGCATACTTACGAGCATCCATCCATATTTCGGCTTTATTTATTTATTTTTTCTTTTTCTTTATGAAAAATTTGATAGAGCGAGTTTGTCGATTTAGAGGTGGAGTGTCATCAGTTGCTGACTATAAATGCTGGCTGGTGCCTGCTGCTGGTGGTATTTTTGTGGATGCCTACATATGACAACTTTTGAGATTAAAGATTGTTTATTACACGTAAATCGGTTTATGAACAAACATTTTCTGTCTGTTAGTGGCAAATTTGTTGCGTGAAGATGAAACATTGATTTTCAACAAGTGACTGTTACAAGTATTATTTTTTATATTGTTGCCTTTATTGCTATTTTCATGAGGAAGTAAGATTAGAGAGACAGAGAGAAAAACTTAGAAATCATATTCGTATGTACAGTAAAAACTTCTTTAAGCGGTTAGATCTGGTCTAAATATTTGTAGAAGTTACTGGATTATTCTGAGAAATGGTTATTAGGGGCGATAAAAGTAAGTTTCCTTTTGTGTCGTTGATTTCTCATATTTGTTTATGATCTTGAAGGCAAATTGTTGTGAAAGAACAAAGACGATCCACTAACAGTCGGCTGCAAGCATTGTACGCTTAGTTGCCACTGAGTGTCAAACTCGATCGTTCGTACATTGTTTATGGTTGCATGCCTTTGCGATGCTGCACCGTCTAATACAATCTGAACGATTACCACGATCGGCATAATACTTGCCCAATCGCTGAATCTACAAATTGAGTTCCTCAACCACTTGGGAAAGAGTGCACATCATTAGAAAGTTTTCGCAAATGGAACACAGTATTTAGGGTTGCAAAAAAGTAAATACAATAACTGTTATTTTCTTTTATTAGTTTCAAAGCATTTTCGTTAAAAAAATCAGCTTTATGGAAATAACTTTTATGTAAAATAATTTTTGTTTAAGAGAATGTATAAAATTATATAAGCAATCGTAGGATACCAGAAGAAAGTTATTAACGGAAATCAATCTTGACAAGAATTTCAAAGTCTAGTCTAGGATAGATGCTATAAGATTTTTGTACGAAGCGTAAGTCTCTTTATTTTTTTAAATGGAAATTCAATATCAAAGTCCGATTCTTTATGTTGAAAAAATAAAAAATATTCTTTTGTAAATTGGAAAATTAATTCTTTGCCGGACAACATCATTTTGACGTAACCCGTACAGAAGTCAATACTTGATTATTCGTAATCTCAAAGAACCATCTGCTTTTTAAATTAATTTATAAGAAATGTTTATATTTTCAAAAACTGTCTGGATAAAGGAGGTTGTATCGTATTTATTCATGTCTATTCGTTAGTATGGCGTTCATATAATAAAAAAGTGACAATTTTAAAATCTACTGCTAAACATTAAAAAAGTTATTATTCATTTTTATTTAATTTTTTGATTAACAGCATTTGCTAACAAATGGACAAGCAAACTGAAAAACTTATCGCAGTCAATTCGATAAATTGTACGCTTTGCATACACCTTTATATTTATTTTAAATTTTAATAATTGTAAAATACAGCAAATGGCTTTAAGCTGTTGAAAATAAATTAAAATCTTATTTAATATAAATAAAATCATTGCTGGAAATCGTACTGTTTGGCAGTTTCTTTTAACACCAAGTTTGTTGGCAGAAAATGTAACTCATGTAACCCATGATGAAAAATAAAATTAAAATTTCTGTAGGTTAAAAAATTTTATTTTCCTATAAGAAGAATTTGTTCCTAATATCTCAAAGTTTCGAAAGTTTCACGATATAAGATTGCAGTTCCAAAATTTTCTAGCCTCACAAAGAAAACACCACAAATTTGGGATATTTTTCTTTCTCAACATAATCCGCTTTTAGTTCGATACACTTTCCTTACGATAGTCAACAGCTTCGATAAACTGCTTATAGTAAGAATTATGTGGGGATGTGTGGACTGATACATTGTCTTGATGAAACGACAAATGCGAAATCCAGCGTTTTTTTCTTACTTTACCACACATGCCGCTCTGTCGCTCATTGAGTTTTCTCCGCCTAAATGTCGTAATACACTATCAAAATATTCATCCAACATTGCGGTGGTATTGGTGAATGGAAAAATAATAATGATTGATTTTCGGTTCCCATCGATCCCATAAGGAGCATAGGGCCTCTGATTTTTGGTATGCTAGATACAAAATTCTGATGCGTTTGTTGCGGTCATTCATCAAGCACAGGTACATTTTAAATGAAACTTCAAAGCGAACGGTTGTTGAAGATAGCGACAGAAAAAGAACTGACCGCAATACAAAAGATGCACAGTTCGAAACGATAACGAAAATTTACAAACAAAAAAACAGCCAGATGCAATAATTGCATATTTAAAATAGTTAAACTTTATATTTTAATTTTCCTTTTTTATTATAAATAATAATAAGATTAAGGTATTTTGATTTATAAAAGTTTTATAAATCTAATAATATTCTAAAATTTTATTATACTTTGGATATCTTCTTCAGTAAGGAAATAAAAAACAACATTTTGTATTTTTTGTTATCAATTATATATTAGATTTTCCCCTAAAGAAGATTCCTAACAAATTTATAAAGCTTTTGAGCTAGAATAATTATAAATAGTGTAATAGGTCGAATAATACTTGTATATGCACAAATTATTTTTTCCATTTACTTTTTAATCACACTGCCACAATTGCTAGTAGTGTTTCGTTCGTTATTAAAATCCTTACCCCACAAAACCAAATTCAATATAAATGCAGCACGTGCATGTTAAAACAACCAACTGCACGTACACGAGATTGATGTCAATCATTATGATCGTGTATTGGCCCTTAAGACTCTGATCAGATTCCCTACAACCCAATGAAGGTTTTGTTCATTAAACCCAAGTCCTATACGATTTATAAATAGCAGAGTTCTAAGGGAGCAGACGTAAAGATTTCATCATCACTGATTTTTTAATGATAATTTAAGTTGGCTCAAGAGAGAGCACTAAGTCATTGAATGACATAAATTTTTATCCACTCGTTTTACTAGAGTTCCTAATAGTCCCTTGAAGAATTTAAAATTTGCGGGTATATTATTAAAAGAAAAAAATTGAACAATCAGTATATTTAATTTTTTTTCCACTTGTTCCAAAAATGAAGTCTTGATTCTGTTTGGAATACGTACTCCCAGATTTCTCATTTTTAACTACGGTATGTTATCATTTCGACAGAACTCTGAGCTTAGTGTCTAGGGTTATAAATTTCGAAATTTATCTTTCTTCATATACACAAGAAACTGTATGTACTCGTATTTGTATGTGTATTGACTTATTTAATATTTATAAATTAATTTAATTAGGTTAGGTTAGGTTGATTGGAGGGGTGTGATAGCCCATGTCATACTTCAACTTCACTTAAGCAAGTGAAGGCTTGTTGTGCGCTCCCTTTATTTATCAAACACAAACTGCTAGAGTTCTGCGGCAGGATTCGAACCTGGAACCTTCGCACTACGAGTCTAGTATACTACCTACTAGTCTACGAAGGTCAGTCAATGAATTTAATAAAAAAAAATTTTCAAGTCATTTTGGGAATCGAATGTAATTAAAACATTTGTATAGATTACAATACATATATGTAGATATACAATCTGTTATATAAGGACAAATAAATATGCGTTAGATTTGGAAATTTCTTTCCAAAATGTTTACGAGTCCTTTTCAAATCGAAATACGTACTAACGCCTCCGATTCCTTTTAACTTCATACCTTAAGGACATAATACATTCACCGCAGTCTCACTATTACATTTGTTTAATGCCTCGATTTGTCCCAACAGATTTTCGAGTATTTTTATTTTTATGCTACATAAAAAAAACAATTAAACATTCGAGTTACTTTTATTAGAACAACCCTACATCGCAGTAAATAAAAAAATTAAAATTAAATTAGAAATCAGAAGTAAAGAAAAGGTATAAAATATAAATAAATGAACCCAGCTGAATTTTCTTATGGTATTTCCTTGACTCCAGTAAACTCTCAGTCTACACCACCGCAAAATTATGGATATGTTGTCTTAGTGTCACAGCAGTGCATTCGTGGTACCACTTCCGTTTGACCGTTGCCAACGTTATCGAGAAACTCTAATACCCTGTAAAGTTAGTATTTTCAAAGTGAAAAAAAATTATTTATCCACAATTATTCAAAAGTGAAAATGAAACACTTGATGCCGCTAAACTAAGACAAAAATTAAAATCTAATAAAAACAAAAACCAAATAAAATGTTTAAATACGTACATACGTACATATGCATATGCATATCTTGACAAAATGAAGTATTGCACGAGCACATACTTAATGTTTCTTAAGAGTTTTATTTATGTGCTGGTTGCTGGCAACAAATGTTCAATGGGTTCAAAGTATGTACGAGTACGTACGGTCAGTTGGTACTCGTACGTACTTTATTGTACGTTCACACGTATCTGTGGTAAAAGTTTTAGAGATAAAAAAATTTTCCAAAAAAAAAAGGTTATATAATTTTCTTTCTAAGATGTTTAATATGGGAACTTATTTCTTTTGTGTACAATCAAGGTCAAAATTTCTATATTTATTTCTATAAAAAAGCTGTCATTTAAGAAGTGGAGAAAGCATTGCAAATATTTGCAATGAGACGATTTACATTTCTATTCAGTAAAAGCAAAAAACAGTTTGCTGTTTTAATTATTCAATTGTAGTAATAAAATTAAAATATTTGAAGCATTCTGTTTGTTGATAGTGATAATAGGGTTTCTAAGCTAAATGTTTGGGGGTAATTGTTTGACTAACGTAAAGTGGGCGTGAATGAATATTTACTATTACTTAACTTCCCTTTTTTAAATGACACACTTTCCAACGTTATATCCGGAAATACGAACTGATCAGAAGGTCGTCGCATTTGGGAGTTGCGATGCACCTCTTTCATTTTGGTTTTTTCAATAAGTTCAGATTCTTTCGAAAATCTGTTTATTTCCAAGATTTTCGAACAGTAGCGGTATAAAATATATTAGTACATATCACCTCGAGGTTTCCAGTTGATGAGTAAGTAAAGAAAGCAGTTTGTTTGAATCAGGGACTGAAAACAATAATTATTATTGGCTTTTCAATCAATAATAATTATAAAAATATATCGCAGAACCAGCGCAAACACGCCATTTTAATCGTTTTGAACTATATTTTTTGGATAACTATATGCTTTTTAAGGCTTTAATTTTTAGTTTTGCGATATTTCTGGCAGGAATACAATAAATTAATAATTAAATTATGTAAGTTAGATGACTCACATTGCTCTATGGCTATCAATCTTAAAACACAGATTAGAAATTTTTGAAATTCATCTACCGAGTGAAAATAACTAGAGTCTTGAGTAGTTTATGAACTACCTAATTCAGTTAACCGATTCATTTACAATTTCATACTCTTTAATTAATTTTTTTTATCTATGAAATAAAAGGATCCAGCTTTGCGAACTGAAATATACGGATTTAAATTTGTGGTAACATGAGCTAAAACGTTATTGTTGTAAAATGATTTGAATGTTGAAGTTTCTCTCTATACCAGCGTTACTACCAAAACTATACGAAATCTATCAAATTCTTGGACATTATAAATTTTTTAATTTTTTTTAATAAACTCCCATATTTTTATAGACATGTACAAGTTCTTTATGTAAAGAAATGATGCTCGTCAAATAACGCATGAACGCTTCAAAGAGCATTCGTATTTCTGTTGATCGGCTGGTCAACAACTCTAACATATACACCAAATCGTCTACATTGTTTCCATTGAACTTCAATACATTTCCATATAACGTTCAGAGTATGTCCACATTGTGAACGAATTGGCTCAAATTTTCTTCTTTCATACGTATACATGCAATTATTTTAATTTGTATATAGATATGTGATTGCTCCAAGGTTTCCTATTTTACAAATATTTGTAATTTGTAACAGCTTTTTTGCCATTGTAACAGCTAAGGTGCATTGCCACAAGACCGATAGAAAAAAACACAACATGCAACACAGACTCAACGAACGATCGTACTTTAGGGCCTTTTGCTAAGTTAGCGTTGGCATGGGCTTCGCTCAGCTGAATGTGGCTTGGAAACGTTTGCATAAAATGCTAAAATTTAATTCTTCTAATTTGGGCACATGTTTTAGTACACGGTCTTGTAGTTAAATAACAATATATGTATGTATGTACATAATATATTACATATGTATGTACTAGTATGCATGTGAATACAAAAAAAAAAAAAAAAGACTGACACAGTTCACTTTGGAAAACTAACTAAAAGATGCGATCCTTAAAGTGAACGTTGTTGCACGAGTATAAAAATTTTATACAAAATGTTGTATAAGTGCTATATACAAGGTGGCGCAAAAGTTATATCATAATTTGAATTGGCTGCCATTTTGCAGCTGGCGGCAAATATCACTGTACTTTGGCAGTTTGAAAAATCTCCAATTTGGAGCCAGATGTTTTGCGAGTAACAATTCAAAGTGCCGTAAAACGAGCGCAATTATGCATCAGCCCGAGAGGTGACCATTTGAGTGATATAATTTTATCCGATTGATGTTGTTAATATTACACTTTCACATAAACTTTTTATGAGAAAAGAGCTCTTTTTCTCAGTCATAACAAAATGGTAGCCAGTTCAAATTTTGACGTTACTTTGCACTATCTTGTGTTTATAACGTTTTCGTTTCGAAAAAAACGTGCAGGACAAATAGATTTATTTATATAAATTGATTAATAGATTTGCATTTTCTGATCAAAAACCTTTAAATCTAATTTTAAACATTGTATGCCTATAAAATCTACATAATGAAAACAAATTTGCAATTCTGTATTATTTATACAACGGAAAGCGTAGAACAATTTCCTAATGGACTTCTGTCACACAACATACATTTGGCTTGGTGCTTTTTCACAAATGTTTCGTTTCACTTTTGGTAAGTTCGTGTATAGGTTTCCATTCGCCCAGTTTATTTTCAGTAGAACTATTATCTTGATTACAGTTTATTTTATTATTTTTCTATTAAGGCACAAATATTTGCAACATTCTTGTTGCTGTTTTGCAAAAGTTTTAAAGTAAAACTAAAGGTCATTATTTTAATAAAAGTGCAGTTTTTTGCCTTATAAAATTCTTGAAACTGCAGTTGCGTTCTTTTTTTAAATTACCTTAATAAAATCGGTGTTTTTAGACCTATACGATTTTTTAACATATAAAATTTTGTGGGTAGGAGTATTTTAGTTAATGGTATTACAATCGATCAAAAAGTATGCTATGAATTTTTTACGTTTGATGCCTTTTGGATTTTAGGCAACGATATGTTGATAAAGGATGATATCTGTCAGCTTTATACAACTGCTCCTGAAAATTCGCTTTTGCCCATTTTGATGATCTATTCTAGACAATTTTTAAAATCACAAGAAATATTTCCCCCAAAAGTATTGCAGCAATTAGGAAAACTCTGAAGCTTGAAGAAAAACTATCGCATCTAAGAGTACGAACAATTTTACATACATACATACTTCAACTGTATTCGGATATTTGTATGTACATTTTTTGGTGTATTTCATTTTTCTTATCCACCTACAGACTTTTAACAATATCTATTTTTTTGTTGCTGCATTTTGAATTGTAGGTTCCTTAGCTTGTTCAATCGTTCATTCGCTCACTCGTTTGTTTTCATTCAAATCTCAAACTGTTTGCTGTCTGTATGTCTGTCTGGTTAGCTGACTGTCTATGTAAGTGTCTAGAGGTAAAATAAAAGCTAATCAGAGATGCCGGCTTAAATAAATAAAAATATGTATTGAATGAATGAAAAAAAGTAAATAAAATCAACAACAACAACAACACTGATATATATATATATATATATATATATATATATATATATATATATATATATATATATATATATATATATATATATATATGTACATATGTATATATATTTGTGCATATGAAAAAAATGCCGGCATAATAGTCATTTATAACCAATCGTTGAGTTCAGTTAATATCACACACAATTGCAGTTATTGCTGGATTGTTGTGGAGTAAAATTTTTATGGAACCGGTCTAAATCAGCAAAATAATAAACAAACATTGCGGGAATTTTTCGTTTTTTTCTCTTCTTTTTTGGGAAGAAAAATTATACATAAAAAATAATATAAAAAGAAGTACATGGTCAAGGAAATTTTTGAGATACTAAACATATTGAAAATATTGAATTCAAAAGGATTAAATCGTTAAAAGAATTTTAGAGACTACAAAAAATGCTAAGGTAAGTATGTAGAACGATGGGAATTGCATTAAATTCTTCCCATTGCTTTTAATATTAATTTCGAACGACAGTCAAAGGAGATTTTTGTTGGTTCTTCGAATCGAGTAGTAGTTGCTCGTATTCATAGGGCTTACGACTATGTCCTTCAACACCAATGACGTTGAAAACAAAAGATGGAAAATACGATCTATTTAAAACAAAAATCGTGAGGACTAACAGTGCAAATTAAATTTCTCAATAAATAAAAATAAAGTGACCAAGAACAAATAAAGGAACAATAAGGAGCTCTACTGCTTTTGATGTCTATAATGACTTCTCTCGAGCTTCTTCAGGCACCGCACTATACGAGCTGTTATATATCATATATATCACCAAAAGAGCTAAAGATCAATTCAGCGGTACCATAAGGATTCGTTCTTTCTCTTGAGTTTCTCTGTCAAACTTGCTCTCTCTCACTCTATTTTGCAGATGACAGCAGCATTTGTCATTCATATTAATTTTGCAATAGCTCAAGTTTGTCGGAGATCGAGACGATGACACAAAATATGAATGAGATCTATTTAATCAAAGATTTTATAAAAATCTCCAAATAGGATTATGTGAATAGGATCCATTTCAATGCTCGTAAAACCTAGTGCTGTGATCTTAAACATAAACATATGACTAAACATGCTGTTCTATCTCTAACAGGGAGTGATATGAGTATTAGGGATCAGAAGCTCTTAATAATCTTGGCATGCAAATCCAAATGAACTTTCATGTCGTTGAAGAAGTATTCCACTGCTTCGATTTTTTAAGAGGGCTTAAGAGATACTTCACTCTTGCTTTTCTTCTATTTATACCACCTATCCTTAAAAAACGACATATAATAAAACAAAATAATGTCCTATAATCTATTACAAAAATTTTCTTTACTTAAATTAAATGTCCCTAAAGCTTGACTTGAAGGACTTAAAAATTTTTAATAATTTGCTTTATACATTTAACGTAAAATTGATTGACATGAAAAACGCACATACATTTTTCCAGGATTTATTAAATGTTTATTTTAGTAAAAGAAATTTAGTTTATGAAATGATTTACTCGCGTATAGAAGGAAACTTCCATAAAAATTAATATGAACCAAATGAGAAGACTGTCAAAAGTTATGGAAAATACCTTGTGCAACATAACATTAACTCACTAGTAAAATTAGTGATATGTGGGAAGACAAATAAAATTTATCTAGTACAGACAAAAACCATATTTTTTAGCAATGACAATTTTGCAGTTAACAGAACTATGTTAACCAGTTAACACAAATCCCAAATTGGACATTTATAAGGCGAAATATACTACGACATTGACAAAAAATGCTATATAGCAGAAAATATGCCCCCGGAGTTTCTTAATGAATCTGTGGCAATGCTAAAGACATTTCTTGAGAAGATAAGTGGTCATATTGGAAAAACGGAAACGGGTTGGCACTACACACCATATAGAGATGTTGGTCCAAGAAGTGTTTAAACGGAATATAACAGTGGGATGTCTGAAATAATCTACAAATTTGAGACCTCTTTTTATAAACGAAATATTGGCTGGCAAAGAAGATACTTTTCTAAGGAATTCTATGCAAGTATTAAAAAAATTTATTTAAGTTTTATAACAATCAAAGGAATTATAAAGGCATAGTCCATACAAATATAAAAAAAAGCGCAAAGCATTTAAGAGAATAATTGGGTACCCTCGTAGACTAGTGGCTAATGTACTAGACTAGTAGTCAGAAGGTCCCAGGTTCAATCGCTGCCGTAGATTCTGAATAATTTCTGCTTAATATTTACTTTATGCTTTTGTTTCCAATTTCCCATTCTCTTTCTATTTCGAGTATCACAAAAGGACCTAATTATGGTCCCAAGTGAGCGAAAGCTGCCTAAACTAACCTAAGACAGTTGCACTTTCTATTTAAAGGAAAAAAATCCTCAAACTTATAAACTGATACAAAAAAAATTAGTTCCTTTCAATCTCTGCCGAATGATATGTAGCCAATATTGAATATGTAGTTGCAATTGGGTAGTAGTGGGTTGGTGTTGGTGGTGGACAACAAACTGAACTGCATGAGACTTAAAGTCTGTCTATCATAAAACTAATACAAGTGGTGTTAAAGTAGTAGTATTGGTAGTTGAGTATAGAAAGTAGTAGTAGTAGTAGTCGTAGTCATTAGGAAAATGAAAGGATTTGATAGATGAATGAACAAATGGCGATCTTTTGTATGAAAATGTATGAAATAATGATGTGATTTATAAACAAAACCGAAAGAAGATAAACAAAAAGACAAACTTTAACTAAACTAAAATAGTTTTTATGCGAAAACCCATTAAAAGAAGGAAAAAGCAAGCAAGTGAGTGTGTGAGTCTTTAATTTCAAGTAATTTTCGTATATTTTCTTCGTTAAAATATTTATGGTGGAAACTATTTAATGGTAGTCGTCGCACAGTTGATGTTATTTAAAAGTAAAGTTGAAAAACTTACAAAAAAAAACTAATAATATATCAAATCATGTGTCAAAATAGACACATAATGTAGACATTGATCAAAATTATGCCCGCTGAGAGCGAAAGATAGTAAAAAAGACATTAAATAATCGACAAAATAAATAAACTTAATTATATTATCGAAGCAAGCCATTTAGCACCAAAAAAATATGAATTGGTCAAAACCATTAAAAAAGAAAAACACAAAAATTTGATCTACTCACATCTCATGGCCGTGCCAAAAAAAAACCCTACAAACGAAGAATGTGCCAACCTAATTAAAAAAAAAAACTGCTCTTGAATCAATTTTATTAAAACAATTTAGTTTCCTTTATTAAATTAAAATTCCGAATCCTTCAATATTAAGAAGAGTGGTCATTAATTTTCTCTGCACTCATTTGCCTGCTAAGTTTTGAACTTTATGTTAATTTAATAATTTATATTAAAGCAATTTAAATGCCCAGTGTGGGATGTATGCCCTTTAATAAAATATTTAAAGATTGAAAACGAAAAAAATTTTACAATTTAATGTTCCCTTTCTACAGAAATATTCAAATTCTTAGGGAAAATTTTGTCGCTTTTAAACACATTCACTTTTACGCGTTACGTCGCCGCTTCAGAGCAAGAATTGTGATGCAATTGAAACCGTTGTATGATTGATGATTATATGGTAGATAGATACATGTTTATACATATTTTAGACATTAACCCGATTCACCCATATGTGCAAACAGTCTTGCATCATAGCATTTGGTAGAGCATATTGCAAATGGTATAGCATATTTTTATTCTATACGTATACTATGCAATACATAAAAATGACAGTTTAAATTTACGAATCTAGCACAATAACAATAAGAGAAAGATAAGAAAGGATAAGAAAGGAAAGGCGTATCAAAAGACCAAATAAAAAATATGCCGAGGAGGACATAACAGACAGAAGCTCCAGAAATAGAGGCAAAAAAATCATAACCGTCTTATAAGCAGCGAGTATTGCAAGCCAAATCACAAAGGGTTATTCACTATTATACGAATTTGCAATTTCAAATGCAAAATATTGTAAATTTAGCTCTTTTATATTGCAAAGGGGGAATAACATGACTGAAGTAAAAAAAAAAAAAACTTAAACGATTTGTTTGGAGAGGACAGACACAGTAACAGCTCGGACATGTCAAATATGGTTTGTGCAGTTTAGTTCTGGTGATTTCACTAGATATCAATGGTGAGGTGCTATGTAGTATAATTAGGAAAAACTTTCGCTTTTTCTTCCACAGAAGTGGGCTTAAAACTACTGCTTTTGGATAACTTTGAAAAGGTTGGGTTCATATCTGAACTTTATGTTTGAGTACAGCAGGATTTTATTCATACTCTGCTTCCAGTGAATAATAGTTTAAATAATAATGACGTTTGAATAAAATCTGATGAGGCATATAGGGCACTTGTTTTCCCAGTAAGTAGCCAAATTTACTCTCTGCTCCTTCGAATACAATAATAAGAAACTAAAAGTTGTTTTTGTTTTGGATATAAACGTTAGAACGATATTATCGTTCGCAATTTATAAAAATAGGCAGTTAATTTTCATTATTTCCTACCATAAAACACGTAATTCTGGCAAAAATAAAATCGGCTTTAACACAAAGAGCCAATCGAACAGATTACAAAACCGAAGCAACTATGGGTTAGTTTAAAACCCGATATAATCCAGGAAAGATTGAAATACCTTCTTAAATATTTTTTTATTTTTTATAAATAAGTCCATAAATGAGCAAGTTATGTTATAATGGATAATTATTTCCGGAGCCTTTTTATTCGACCGATTTCCACTTAAATTTCTCTGAAACTAAACTGTAATTTGATTTGATTTTCGGGAAAAAATATGGGACTTAAACTACCAGCAAACCCTTTTAAACAATGCTCTATAAATGGAGGAGTTATGCGATAATCAATTTTACGGGGGAGCAAAAAGTAAAAAAAACATACCAAGTCGGTTAAAAATAGGTAAACATCATTCTCTAATAGAGTCTGATGAGATGTGAACTCGGGCGTATAAAGAAAATTATCCTCTTTAGGTTATCAATTAATTTTTTCTTTGTTTGACAATATTTTTATTTTTTATATTGGAAATAAAGAGTGGAATTGTTCGATATCGAAATGTAATAAAGAGACCTCGTACGAGGAGTACGTATATTGATTTGATTTGTCACCTAAGTCCGTATGAGTATGAGAGGTCAACTGCAAAAAAGTAATCAAATTGCAATAATTTTAATCTCATATCGGTGATTGGAAAAATCACTTTGATATCGATAAAAAAATCAGCTTTTTTGATACATTTCCCCTTCCTAGACATCGTAAAACTTTTTTGCTAAACAGTCTTCAATTACTTAGATCAGTTGTTGAGGTAGATTTTTTCTTTTATATAATGAAGGATGTCCATCAAGTAATTAAGATGTCTGATAATATATGTACATACTCTTGTATACACATATAAATTATAAAAGATTATTTGATTGCATGCAGTTTTTATTTATGGTAGTTGAAGTTTGTCAATTAAGTGATGCTTTGGAATATGTAAATCGCGATATAAATACATGCACTCATATAAAAAACATATTAATATCCAAGCAGCTGTAGTAATCATATTATGGGTACTATAGTACCATGTGAAGCGCATTAGTCTTCATACCGAATCATAATCATATTCAGTATCATCTTATTATGGGCAAATATAAAATGTTGTTTTACCCTGAAAAAGTAAAAAGCAAACTAAATTGAGATGTTATTTGAAAAAAGACTGAGTTTAACTCAAGTAAGATGAAATGCAACAAGTTCTAGTCTGCCAAAATCCTCAGGACTCTAGTATCAGGCAGAGTATGGAGTAACAAATCTTGCATTTCTTTATTGAACTTAATTATTATAGACTAACATTTTCTTAGCAAACACCCATAAATTAGAAACGTGCGGTTGTTAGTAAACCAAAGGAATTCTCCTTCGGTTGCCACGGGGATAAGGTTCATGGGTTCAGTATAAATTTGTTCACCACAAGGGCACTCTATTTGGATTTCAACCATACAGCTTTCATGTATTGATCAGTTGTTCGAAAAGACGTAATGACAGGGAGGGTATCTTGCACTGCTTTGTCACTACTACAATGGAATGTATTGTACTAAATTTTTTATAGCTTCTTCCTAGTACCAGTACAATATCTTTCATTAGCAGGCAAAATCCTATGACAATTGGGCAAAGTTCTTTTTTTAGGGAGTTTGATAATGCAGACATGAAATTTATGCCGCCCAGTTTTTGGTTTTAGGTATAGTATCATTGATATGCTTGTCTCATGTATGCTCGTATATTGCAAATTTAAGTTATGCCAAAGCTCTTGTATTGTATTGAACATAATATCCTATACAATTTTAAGGCTCACCCCAACCAAATCGCATGTTTGCAATCGAAAATGCTCTTTCAATCAAATGTCTGATCATAAAATTAATTTTTCTTTTTGGTTTGATGTTTTTATTTTACCGATCATTTGCATTTGTGACTAACAAATAAATGCAGTCACAATCGATTAAACATCATATAGAGGAGTAAAACTACCATTTAAAAAATTAAAAGAAAAAACGACGGTGACAACAACAGTATTAATATTTTAACAACATTTAAAGAAAATAGCATTCGCATTTAGAAAAAAATACTGAATTAATCGTATTTTCGTTTGAATCGCGCATAAAAAAGTGATTACATATCATCAGGAAGGACATACAGTGGTGGTCAATATTAGACTATATTTGTCAATTTATTTCAGTAAAATATCAGACATGTCATGGACTTTTATATCAAACAATTCTCAAAACAGTATTGATGCCAAACTGTATAAATATTGTAAATAAAATTTTGTTGGAACAAACTCGACGAACTAAGATTTCTTGTGGACTTTTCTCAAGGACATGTGAGAAAAACATCATAAAGATCACAAAGAATTATATTGTTTCTTTTCCTTGGGTATATGACTATGACCAAACCCAATAAATCTTCCTCTTCGCGTGAGTGGTGGATAACAGAAAACGAGACCACTGAAAGAAAACATTTAAAAATTTGGGAGGAAAATTAGTGAGTGCATCAATAATTTATTAATTTAACAAAGTTGAAAAGTCTAAGCAAAAACATCATAAGAAAATTAGCGGTGAGGAATGGTATTAGACGACTTCCATTTTAAAACAAAAATGTTCAGTTGGACTGGTCTATTTAATTGTTCTGCAAGTTCGATTTGCTAGCATGAGTATTTAAATCATTTTTAAACCAATTAAAAATTATACAAACAAGTTTTATAATTTCAGAAAGCCTAAAATAATAACCAAATATGAGGCCTCCATATTTGCAATTATAGAAAAAAATCACTTTTTCAAGAATTGCCACCACCTAAGTTTAGTTCCAACGTGAAAATCACTGAAAAGCCCAGCGAGCAAGAAGTTTTCTAATAAAAAATAATGTTCTTACCTTAAGATTATGGGCTTATAATTGATACGTTTTAATTGGTCCATTTTGGAAAACTACTTACCTAAAAATATAAAAAATATATATATAACGTTACTATTTTTTTAATTATATTATATTAAATACTTAATTTAAACAAAATATCTTCTGTAAACCGATATAAGAGATATTTTTCGAAATATATCAACTATATTATTAAAACAATTAATTTATTGTTACTTTTAAAGGACGAAAGTTTTCAAATCAAATTATTATTAAGGCCAGATATCAAATTGTTATACAGCAGTTTTGATTTAGCTGTCTTTTATTTAAGGACACTTTGGACTTATTTGTACAAAATATCTATTTCTTGTTCTCACTCTTCAAACGATGTTTGTTGGACTTATGGGTCGGTGTTTCAATGTCTGTCTTGGAGTTACTCGACCACGTACAGGAGGAGGCGAACAAGTTAATCGGTGCCAATTGTGTAGCCAATGCTATTGAATCACTGGAGAATCGTCGGGGGGAATATTTTTTTTTCGTCACTTCAATGGAGTGTGTTCTTATTTGTGTGTCATTATTTTTTTGAGTGTAGTAATATTCTAGCAATATTATTTAATAGCTCTAAACAACGGTCCAGCAATTGCCAATGTAGAAATGTCGACTTGGTGTGACGTCGGCGACGTAAATCGTAATAAGGCGGAATATTTTACCATATACACACACATATATCATATTAGAATAAAAAATATATAATATTATCGAGCATAATATGGCTAAATTTTGGCTGTAGATATGTTTTGCAAGATTATATAAATTGTATCTATTCAGTGATATAATTAATACCCCATTGTAAGTAAATTGAAACTTCTAGTATTAAATTTAATACTAACCAAACAAGAATTACAATATGGAGAGATTTAAATTTTTTTACACCCGAAAATTCAATTTGTTATTAAATTTAATGAATATATAATGGCTTCGTCTGTGTATTTTATGATGCATAAGCCAGTCCGGATACCACCATTTATGGTTCCATTTTTATAACCCTCCAAAGCTTATTGAAATTTCCAGCAAATAAAGACAGAATAATTATCCTTTATCAGGATATTTTATAATTTGATTGTGAACATGCAATGAATTGGGACGCCTGGGTTTAAGACCAACATCAAACAAAAAAAATTAGAGTATAAGGAAATAAAAGAAAGTTACAAAACTTTAAGTATTAAAATTTTTGAAAACAAGTCTGTTACAGGATGAAAACAAAAAATTCACTCCCCGGATATAGCTGGGATTATAAGTAAAAAAAAACTCCAGTACAACTTAATATCTGTCTTAAATCTGCTCTACCTTTTTTATTTCTTACTTTTTGCTTAAAATCAATCCTGAATCCGCTTTTGAGTCAAGCGTTACATATTTGGTTTAAGCAAATCCGTACTAACCGTACTTTTGGCACCGCATTGGCTCGATTTAACTACGGATGACTTGATTTGTGTTTTGAGTGCACTCTTAAATATGTACATATATTAAGCTTCAATTTTTATCTCTATACAGGGAAACATAATATTTTAGGCTTTTGTGATTTTTTGCACTAAAGGGAAATTTTTTCATATTGTAATTTTTGATGTTGGTAGTAAATCAATGGTCAAATATTATCATTAACTTTTTTGCTAAGCTTACATTTCAAATATTTGAATATAATAATTTGTTTGCTAAAGCACAAAATTGCTGCATTTACTATAATATAAGTAGTTGTCGCAACCATACATAACGTTCTATTTTTTATTTGTTTTTGATTCCAAATGTTCATCTTCGAACATATATTACAACATTGTATCACCCACTGTAGCAGCTGCAAACGCAACGCAATACAACAACTATAAAAATAATAATAACAAAAGTGCAATATACATCATTTAGCAAAGTTAAGATCATAATCATTTAATTTGGTGATAATAAGAAACAAATCGTTAAAACAAGATCAAAGTGAAGGATAGTTGAAGCTGAAACATACACAACACAAAAAAAAACAATAAAACGTACAACCAACAAATAAATATCACATGAAAGTAAATATGGTGTAATAACTTCAGTTTTTTTTTGTTCGTTTATTATTTATTTCTTCATCTTCTCCAGATGGAAAGTGTTAAATTGTATGTATTAAACGAAAAACGAAGAAAAAATTATGTTTAAGGATTTTAAGTTTCTTAGAAAAATAGCATAAAAGTGAAAGTGTTGACAAACAGTAAATCCAAACAGCAAAGATATTCATAAATATACAAGTGTAAATTAACTACAAAGAAATAAAATTTTAAATAATTCCAGCCTCTCTTTGTCCATCAAATTAAATAGCGAATATCCTCCGAAAACACTAACACAAAATAAACGACAAGGTGCAAGAAAAACAAAACAAAAATAAATAAAAATTAAAAAACGCGAAAATGTAATACTTCCAAACAAAATAGAAAGAAGAAATATCTTATCCCAGACATGTGTAACATGACGATTTCTTTCCTTCTACTTTTATTTTACTTTTTAAAATTTCTTAATTAACATGGTAGTTAAAGTTATAGACTTCAATTTTCATTTGATAAAATGGAAACAAGAAGAAAGAAAAAAAATAAACTGACACTATAGCAAAATGCTACGTATCCATTGAAAAGTGTAGTGATAAATTTGACTGTCAAAATCATCTTTCAATTTTAAATCAAGCGCAACTCTTTTGCACTGAAAATTAAAAATATAAACAACAACAAAATCGTTAACATTAGTTACAATTGAAAGTTAAAATATACATGAACATATTTATTAATACATACATTCATACATACGTTTATGTACAAACATTTATACTTAGTGGAGACATTAATATCTACCAACAATACACAAGGCATACGAGGAGCAAGCACACTTACGACTACATATGCAAATTCATTTAGTTAACGATTTAACATTTGTACGTTTCTATGAATCGGAGATGGATGTCTGGACATTATGCTACGATTAGATGGACGACGTATTTATATACAATTCGATGAATAATTTTTGCAACAACTTTTAAGTTACACGAATAGAATTCAACAAAATTTCATGAAACGAGCACAAACAGGTCCAGGTCGGAAAAATCGATATTCGTCCTTGAAAAAATCACAAAGGAAAAACTTGCTAGATAAACAAATACACGTACAATAATTCGTCTGTGTAAGAAAGGTTAATTATGATCTCAACAACAATGTATGCTTGTGGCAAATAAATTATTATTAATTAAATATATTTTTTTTTTCAAAAATTACATTGAATCCCTAACAAGGATAATAGATGACATAACTTTTAGGTCAATGTAAACAATTGTCACAACTATTTTCCCCAAGGTTAGGTTAGGTTAGGTTGATTGGAGGGGTGTGATAGCCCATGTCATACGACATACACTTAAGCCAGTGAAGGCTTGTTGTGCGCTCCTTTTAATTATCAGACACAAACTGCCAGAGTTCTGCGGCAGGATTCGAACCTGGGACCTTCGCACTACGAGTCTAGTACACTACCTACTAGTCTACGAAGGTCAGTTATTTTTTCCCCAAAATGTCAACAAGTCTCATGTAAGGGCAGGTTTGTAATAAGAAACTTTTAGTTTAAGATATAAGTAGCTGTTGTTAATTTACGAAATACTAAAAAATAATTTTATAAGTTTTCTAGCTTGAATTAGTAACGTTGAATAATAATGGTTCCATGTGTGTGAAGATAAATTTAAATTTAAGTAGCAGAGACAAGAACCAATTACTTTAACAGTGCTCATTTTTCGGTTAACAGAGCACTGTAAGCCACGTAACAGTCATGGATATTTTCAATAAATGTGGATAATTATGAACTGGGACCGGAACCGTACAAGACAGCACTTGGAACAAGTACTCCAGAATATACGTGTTGGACGCAAAATAAAAGCACATGTAAAAAACGTTCAAAACAATATAAAAAAATTGAATTTTCCCGGAGAGATAACAATATTAAAACTTTTTTATGTTTCTTTAATGTTTCTTACGTATTTACCATCCTACATTTACAAAATACCTTTATAATGTCAAATTTTACGAATCAGAATTTCAGAATTAAGAAGCTTGAGTGCCACCAAATATCCTAAATTCGGCTGAGGAGGGACAGTCGTGCTCACAAGACACGTAAATATGAAAACAAAAGAAACCGTAAAAGTCTAGTTTTTTGCACGTATAATTCACACTTTCGAAATGATATACAAAATCGCCAGCACTCGCAAGCTCGAGTCGCAAAATCTTCTTAAAAATCTTAATATGCTTAACCAAACCGAAGTGGAATTGCAACCAAACTAATTTAATTTCCATTATAAAAGCTCTACTTCTGTTTGAAAAAAGTTAAATTTATGTATCATACATTGTTGCCTAAATTCAGTTTGTGGTAAAAAAAATATTTTAAAATTGGATATACATCAAATTTGTGGCATGCAACTTCTTTTATTCGCTGATAGGAAGGATATTAAAGCAAACGGGATAGTAAACTTCATTCAATTTCCTACAACATTTTTCATCCCAAGTGATTCATTTTGCTTTATGTTGGCCAGTAGAAAAAATTTCATGCAACAATTTCAAGAAAAATGTGTTTAGTGCAATTACAGTGTAAAACAAGAGCAATTTGGGATAAGAAAATTATCGGTATTTTTGACTTAACAACTTTTAACTATATAAAAATAAAATGCACTGTCTTCAACCATTTAAAGCACCAATATATAGTTCTTCACAAACATATATTATTTAAGCGATAATAATAATGTAGCCGCAAACACGCCTAAGCAAAGATGGAATCGGAACGGGTGGTATTGATTTTTTTCCAATTTTTAAAAAAGTTTTCCTTTCAGCGAACAAAACTGAAATTTAATTATAAATGTGTTTCCTTTTCATGTCAAATTTGTTCATTGTATTCTTTGTTACATGGTAAAAAAATTTATCTATGGCCGGTGATTGAATATGGTTTATAAATATGTGAATGGCACATCCAAACCAACTATTGTAGTAGCGGTGTAGTACATTAAAATTTAGTGTTAAAAATTATGTCCCCCAATAATAAGTTGAGTCATTACGGTAACAAAAAAATTTAATTTGGTTGTGTGCTACATTGTGCCACATAACCGTAATAGTTGCAACTTATATACTCGTACAAATTTAAGCCATTTTGAATGATTTATTTAATTTAAGAAAAGTGGGTGTTTTTTAAGAGTAATTTTTAATAAATTGAAAATATGCAAAGTAAAATTCCATTGAACTCGTGCCACATCAATTAGAAGAAAGGTAGACAGATCAGCAAATTCAGGTTAATTGTAAAATAAAAGAAAAACAAAAATGAAAGCCAATCAATAATAATTGCACTTGTCCTCAGTTGAAAGTGTTGAGGTGTTATTTCACTTTATTTACGTGATTATTATTGTTAATCTATGGCAAAATTTTTCTTTGCTTTAATAAAACTGAAAGACATAGATCGGTAATAAATCATTGTTGTGCAGAAATCGCTTAAATCTTATATATTGTTAACCACAGTAAATGACCTCCACACATTGTTTATGAGGCAAATTTAGTTTATACGACGTTAAATCTCTTACTTCAATTAAAAGGAAGTGATCTAGATGACATAAGACCTCGAAGTCAAACAATCTCATATAAAGAATTTCACTGGGGTTATGTCACATAATCTAGAGACCCAATTCTAAGCAGCAAATGTCCCATGTTCAGTTTGGTCTATAATTTAACATTGAATCGACTTACAAACGAAGAACACTTGCAGATTATTGAATTTTATTATCAAAATTCATGCTCGGTTAAAAAGTGCATAGTCCACTTTTTTATCAGAAAATATTGTTCAGCGACGAAGCTCATTTCTAGTTAATGGATACGTGAACAAAACCGCATTTGGTGTGAAGAGCAGCCAGAAGCATTGCAAGAACTGACAATGCATTGCAAGAATCGTCAATGCACTGCTTGGTGTGGATTATGGGCCAGTGGTATAATTGGACCGTACTTTTTCAAAGATGACGAAGGCAGGAACGTTACTATGAATGGCGAGCGCTACCGTGCGATGATTACAAACTTTATTTTTTTTTTTTTGCCCAAAATAGAAAAGTGAACTTGGCTGACATGTGGTTTCAACAAGACGGTTCCACATGCCACACAGCACGCCAAACAATGGCCCAATTGAAAGGTGGATTCGGTGAACAGTTTATTTTAACATTTGGGGTCGGTCAATTGGCTTTCTAGATAGTGCGATTTAACGCCTTTAGAATGTTAAAGCTCATGCCCGCAACGGTTGACGTACTGGAAGCCAATATTGAAGAATTTATTCGTGAGATACCGGTCGATATGTTGGAAACATTATATCACGAACGGATCTAAAATTAGCACAAAAATCTAATGCCAAAATATTTTGGTGGTTACCAAAATAAAGTTTTTTTTCTATTTCTTTTATCCTTTTGAATTACACCTTTTTTTTTTTTTGAAATATAAACAATGTTTTTGTAACTTTTCATTGTAATATATAATATAATAATTATATTATCTTTTTGTAAATATATAAATATTGTTACTTTTTTGTAAAAAGCAAATTATTATTATGTTTAGTATTATACTAGAGCGCTCGATCTAAAGACATTGTATAAGCCAATTAAATATTGTTAACTAGTGTTTATAATAGTTAAAACTTAATTTTTTTTGAATAAAGAAATAAAAAAAAAATAAAAAAAATTGGACCCAACGTATGAACCATTTGTAGCGTAGCCGCGTTCAACATTTACATGGAATCATCTTTAAATACTGAATTATTAGATCGTTCTATCAACTCAGAAAAAGATTTCATACATTTCTCCAAATTGTTTTTTAGATCAAATCAGAAAGCCCTTAAACAATCACACTTTATATTAAAGCAAAAAGGTCGAAAAAATAGTGTCAGTCAGCAGTTTTTTTATTGGCTCTAGTAACAAGCAATACTTCCCTCCGAATTCGTCATATTCACAAGGTCGCAATGAGTACTGGATTTTGGAGAGACGGCATCATTGGGTTGTACTTTTCCATCAACCTTATACTTCATATACTATTTCATCTGCGGCCTGCTTTTATTGGAAAACTATTTATAACAATATTAACTTTTATTTTACCTTCAAAAAGTTACTACCATCATCGATTATACTCTTTATTTAACATCCGCTCTACACACTTTACGGAAAAGTTAATAAAAATTTAACATGCATGCATCACAAAAAATATTATTAGTAATTGTTGAATTTAATACATAAAAAATTATTGGTTATTTTCACTGGGTTTTTTTCCTTCTCTTATTTAAAGTCTCACAAAGTTTTTACGATTGATGCCACAATTGCAATTATCAACATTAATTTTGTAATATATTTTTTTTCTCAAAAGTAAACTAATTTATGAACAAATTTTTTTGGGGTCTTCCTTTCTTTCTTTTCTTTCTTTTTTTCAAATAATGTCTGCAAGATCTTTATAAATTGTGTTTATTTAGGCCTGCAATTTTTCAGGCTTTAAAAATCTAATTTGTTAAAAATGAAATGCAAATTGTAATTTGCAATTAATTAAATTTATGAATTATTGTTTTGCTTTAAGTTACAAATAAACTTATTATATAAATATATATATATATATATATATATATATATATATATATATATATATATATATATATATATATATATATATATATATATATATATATATATATATATATATATATATATATATATATATATATATATACATATATTATAATTTTATAACAAAAATTTTAAAATAATAAGAAAGTACTTAAAGGAAAACACTTAAAAATCTACATTAAACATTTATTTCATTTCTACAAACCTTTGAAATCCTGTTAAAATTGTTACAACTAATATTTATATTGTGAAATAGTTCACAGCCCTGGCTTTATCTTCAAAATCCCTCACAGACCATTGAAAAAGTTTTTAGATGTTGTCTACTTCTTATATATTACATATTACATATTTAACTTTAAGTTAAATATGTCATTACGTAAGCTTTTGGGTCGAAACATATTTAAGGTAGCAAACCGTACAATACTGTTGCTTTAAGAAAACGGATCAGCCGATCGTTATTGATTATGGAAAAGCATTGCGAAAGCTTATCTCATTAAAATACACCGTAACCGGAACGTCCCAATTTGTATAAAATATAATTTCTTACAATTGCTACATAACAATTGTAAAACAGTGATGGGCTGCTTGTATGTTAAATGGAGTGAGAGTATTTTCGCTCCTCTTTTGGGTGCCATTTTTATAATAATATGTGTGGACTTTTGGCAAAACAACACATTTGCATATGTATGTTACCAAATATATGTGTATATGCTATATTGACATAAAAATAAGTATATGCACATATGTACGTATGTATCACATGAAATTCACCTTTTTCCATTTTCTCCACAAATTACGCGGTAGTCTGCTCTCTATGGCTGTCAAAGAAAAACTAGATGACGCTACTTGTTAACATTCTGACAGTTGCCTCTTGACAGGAGAAGTATTTACCTTTCAGTCAAAGGCGGGAAATTTAAATTATTATCCCACAATCGTAGTCAAAATTTGTTACGCTATAATGTGTATATACCTACTTTTGTTCAATAACTGCCTTCTGCAAAGAAGTTACATTTCAAGAAGTTGGAGATCCCAGACAGTGTTACCTGCATTTCTTCACCAATAATAGCTAAATATAGGAAAATTGGCTAAACACTTAACAACATTAGTGAATAGAGCTTTTTCCAATGGCCACCACACTGACGTTTTTTACACTGATTTTAGCAAAGCGTTCGACAAGGTTAATCACGCGCTATTGTTAAAAAAATTAGACATAATGGGTTTCAATAGTAACTTCCTAATGTGGATTAAATCATGTCTGTTATGTAGAATCCAATCTGTAAAACTTAATGCTGCAGTTTCGAAGAAAATTCTTGTCAATTATGGAGTACCGCAAGGCAGTCACCTTGGTCCGATTTTGTCCCTTCTTTTTATTAATGATTTGCCTGAAGCAATCTAACATTCTAATGTATTGATGTATGCAGATGATGTTAAAATATTTTTGAGTGTTAAACTCCCTTCTGATCAGCAGTATCTTCAGAACGACCTGGATAATTTTCACAATTGGTGTAAATTTAACTTAATGGAACTAAATTTGAAGAAATGTCAACATATACAATTTCCAATTTCAATTCCTACGTTCTTGGTGGATGTAATTTACAATCGGTTGATATAATCATGGACTTAGGAATATTGTTAGATGCAAAACTAAGTTTTGTCCAACATATAACTTTGATGGTCAACAAATCTCGCAGTATCCTGGATTTTATTAAAAGATGGGCGAAGGAATCACTAAAAGTCTTTTTACTTCGCTAGTAAGACCGGTTTTGGAATACGGTTGCATTATTTGGGACCCACTATATAATGTACATAGTAATCGTATTGAATCTGCTCAAAAACAATTTCTAATTTTCTGTTTAAGAAATTTTTATAGAGGCCGTATGGTACTACCATCATACTCAAGAAGACTAGCTGAAATTAATTTAGCAACCTTAAAAAGCCGGAGAACAATGCTTAATATTTTTTTTATGGTCAATCTTATAAATGGTAACATAAATTCAGAATTCTTGCTGAGTAATGTAACTTTTAATATTCCTCAACCCTCATTACGTACTTTTAACCCACTATATGTCAGAATATGTCGTTCTAACTTTGCTATGTCCGATCTGCTTAGGAAATTATGCAGTTGTTTCAATGCAATGTATAATTTTATAGACTTTTCACTGAATACAAATGTTATTAAATGCAATGTAATTTTATTTGTAAATCAATAATTTTCATTTTGTACATCGGCATTGTAAAATATATTATTGTGTTAATAGTCTGGAAGGAATTTGTCCATAGACTTAATTTGAATAAATAAATAAAAAAACTAGCTTCAAAAATAGCTAAACGATAGTAAATGCATAAATAATGAGTATTAAACACAAATAGAAGAAATAAATCAAATATTATTTTCTACAACGAAATATTAGGTGTTCACAAGAAATTAAACTAAAACATGAATTTTTTCAACATCAACTGCCTGTCCCACGATGTTACTCGACATCGATCGCTCGCATAAATACGTTTGAAACAGCAACAAATTTTAAAATGTTGTTTTCGGTTTGAATGTATTTATGCGAGCGATCGATGTCGAATGACATCGTGCGACAGGCAGCAAGTATAATTTTCAAAAATATTTCAAGTATGTGATCAACAGACTCGTACTAGGGAAACTTCGGACTATTCTTCTGGAGTGCGTGTGCAGTTCCACTATATGATAATAATCCTTACAAGAAATTGCTTTTTTTCTAACAAATTTGTTCTTGTTCTTGACATGGACAAATGGTTATAATATTTGCAAGTGCATCATGGATGCATTTTATTTCAATATCTTTTACTTACTCCAATCCACGACTACTGTTAGTGCTACAGTGCTTTACTCTATCAACATACATATTGAAAATAGTTTTCAAATCAATGAGGCATTAATATTAAAATAATTTGAGATGTTCTGAAATTACTTTACTTCCAGATGACAATCTCAACATTTTAGTGACCTATTTTGTACCTCAGTTCTTACTGACACCCAAATACAAACAATTTCATTAATTTTGAAATTGCTTGAAACAAAATAGTTGATAATAATTAAAAAAAAAACAGATCAATTAAACCGCATTGATCATTTTAATTAATATTTTAAACGATGTAAGAACTAAAAATACGACATTGACTTTATAAATATTAAACATTTAAAAATAGATTAAATGCTAAGACTTCCTCATTCATACCCATGAGCTGTACGCGCAAAAGGTCTTAATTTCGAGAAAAAATAATAAATAATAAATAAAATAAAAAGAAATTCGAGTAGTTGATCTTGATAAAATTTTGTAGAAAGAATAAATCGTTGGTAGTATTTATCAAGCTAAATTAGCTTAACACATTTTTTTGTATCAATATCAAACTCAGCGGATGTTGTTGGTTTATTTAAAATGCGTATACGAAAACTCCGAACAAAACTAATACTCGTACATGTATCTAAGTATACGAGGGTTGTCCTTTATATGCTATTTATAATAATACCAATAACGAATTTACTCTCGAATATGTTTCTTCAAACTTCCAAAAGCGTTATTATGCGGAAATGCATAAAAGTAATTAGATGCCAAATCAGGGATGCACAGTCTTGATGATGTTTTATTAAAACTTAAGAAAGGCATTTTGCTTGTAAGAGATAAAGTTTCATATTTTTCCGAACACTTTTGGACAGTGTACCATTCAAAACTAACAAATAGTTGTTGCTATAATTACATAGTATACTACAAGTACAACATTTCTTTGTTTTAAAAACCTCGAAATTTTGGTAAAGTGTAAAAGTTGCAAGTTGTTTCTCTATTTATCTACACCAACATGTATTTGCTGAAACAAATGCGCAAATATACATCACACCGGATCAATATTCTCTGGTACAACAGCAGTTTTTGGGTACGTTCATGAATTTGATCCTATATGTAGCTAATGAAAGTAATCGGCAAAAGTGTGTCTGGTAGTAAATGAAGATTAAATAAAGTTAATGGTATGAACCAACAAAGAAGCAACAAGACTGGGTCAATATGTGAACGTTGGTGACTATAATTTCGAGGTAGTGACCAACTTTATTTATCTCGGTGCCGCTATAAACCAAACAAATAACATCAGTTTTGAAATAAAACGAAGAACTGTTCTTGCTAATAGATGCTATTTCGGGCTAAGCAAGCAGTTTGCAAACAAAGAACTCTCTCAACGAACAAAAATTACACTCTATAAATCGCTTATATTACCCGTGCTACTATATGGCACTGAAGCGTGATTTCTTACGGAAGCAGATGAAGCTGTTCTTAGCGTGTAGTGTATCGCTATCCAATGAATCAGGAGCTATATGAGTTGCACGATATCAATATAGATATCAATATAGTTAAGCGCATTAAAGTACAACGGTTGCGCTGGCTAGGGCTTGTAATACGTGTGGATGAGAATGCTCGAACTCGATCCCGGAGAAAGACGTAGAAGGGGACGATCTAAACTCTGGTGGAAGAATCAAGCTAAAGAAGATCTCACAAAATTTGGTGCTAGAAACTGAAGGAGAAGCGCATTAGATCGATACGCATGGAAAATTATTCTGAATCAGGCTACTGACCTAAACGGTTGTTTATAACCACCTAAGAAGAAGAAGCTAACGATAACCGCGGGTGAACTCGATATTCGATCTTTATTAATACAGTGTCACATTTAACGTATCATTGTTCGTAAAATATTAATTGCAGCCCTCGTACGTAATTAAGCATTCTTGCGTAAATAAGAGAATAAATACGCCAAACAGTTTTCTTAATCTCATAAATATTTATTATAGTATATACTTGTATAAACATACACACACACACATAACATAGACAATAATATTTACTATTGTTATAAATTTCTTTTAAAAAAACTATTGATCACCGAACATTTCAAGTGAGCGATGATACGAAGGCAGTCCAATGCCTACTCACAACATTGGATGAATTATATGAAGACTTAGAGTATCGCTTTGCACCGAAACCCTTAATCGCTATTTTGCGCAAATAAGGAGATTTTTAATTTGAACTAGAAATTTTTGTGCATATAACAAAGAACATTATTAGAGACAATTGGCTGTGCCTTATTTGCCAAAAGCTAAATATTTATTTAAGAGTACTTCATTTTGAAAGACCCATTTTTTCAGAGACCATGGCTGAGCTTGACAAGATGAATATCAATATGCTGATTGATACTTTCGCTAGCAACACACTTCTATCAACCAACAGACGTTTACAGGTCAATGAAGTTGCCATGATACTCAACAATGTGTGAGAAGATATATTTAAATTTAACTAGCAGAGACAAGAAATAAATTCTTTAACAGTGGTAATTTTTTGGTTAATTTTTCAAATATGTATATGACTTTTATTCAAATTCATTTTTCTAAAATTCCAAAGTTATTTCAGAAATACCATCTAATGTGCTCATTAGAGGCTCATCTATTACTCTAAATTTTTCCATTAAGACCAGTTATCTCTCGGAGAAGATGTCTATTTTTATAATTGCCTTTTTGTATTGTTTTGAGCGTTTTTTGTATGTCCAACACATATGCATACTCTGGAGCACCTGTTCCATGTGTTGTTTTATATGGATCTGGTCTTACTTTCTGGATTATTCACATTTATTAAAATTTACCATGACTGATAAGTGGTTAACAGTGCTCTGTTAGTCGAAAAATGAGCACTGTTAAAGATATTGGTTCCTGTCTCTGCTACTTATATTTATATTTTTCTTCACACACGTTACCCAACATGCAGAGATAATAATTGCATTTCGATTCACTTATATAATCGCAATTTAGGTTTGTATTTGACTGTTCAACAGTTTGTGGGATAATATTCTCTATCCCTACCCAAAAACTATGAAAATATGTATTGTTTCTAAAAGAAACGTTTAAAATTTTAGATTAAAAAGGAAAATGATTAATGGAAAGCACACATCGCCTGGCACAATGCCCACAATTTCTTTGAATTGATGATTCATTCGGCGTACAGTAGTCATGATTTGCCAAAATATCTCAACGAATCAAAATTTTCAAGTTACAGAGGAAAATGTATTCCCCGATATCCTCTTTATATATTAAAACAAAAAGTTTATATACGGAAGCAGTTCACATTTAAAAACTTTAATTTCATTTTGCCCAGTTTGATTTTTTTTAATTGGACTATAATGTATGGAACGAGCGATATATTTCTTGCATTCGCAACATAATGATAAATGAAGCTACCTTAAATGCACGATTTGTGGACACTTCAATTAGACAAGACAAACTGATTTGAAAATTTATTAAAAATTATAAAAGCATTTTGGGAAATAATGCCGTAATTTACAAAATAAGAAATCGACCCTGAGAAAGACGATAAAATAATTTTGTATGTGTCACCCAACTATAGTTGACAAATATTTTAGAAAATGTTTCTGCAAAATTTCAAAATAATTTGAAAATGTGCTGGAATGTAATTTCAAATTCTTTTTCCGCTATTACATGTGGAATTTCCTTTTTTTTACTAAAATCAATACTACGAGTAACTTGAGAGTTTTTGTAATATTCAAATTTCAAAATAGTACATCTCTTATTCAATTCAAATTAGCCTTTTAGCTAAAACGTTTTAATTTAAAATATTTCCCTAATAGACTACCGGTTTTTGTTTCTTTCTTTTTTTGTCTTGTCTTCCCCTTTTGTAACAAAGTTTATTTTATTTTTTGCGTCATGCAAAAAATGCTTTAATTTCATAATAAATATTAATTTTTTTAGCATTTACGAGTACACTTTGATTTTTTCCACACAAAAAAGTCAGGCCACACATTTAATAATGTCTTTGGATCATGGCATTTCCCATGACAATGAGATCAAAAGTGATTTTTCCCTCCTTAAAATATACAAATACATTTATTTAATTGAAAGAGAAAAACATTTTATCAAAAAAGAACCCAATTTGAAAAAAATAAAAAAAGTGGCAGACAAAACCCAAGAGATCGATAGACATATTTTATGGGTGGCTTAAGGGTTTAATCAATGAATAAAACGTAGTGTTGCATTGTGCATAAAATATTTAACGAAAAACAACAACATTATTGTTGGTATGACCGAATATTAAAACATTTTGATTATGGAGGAATATTTTTCGAAAAAAAGCTCTAAAGGAAGTTAGAATTGTGTACTACCTGCTTGTACTTCTACAAAATTTTTATTGTTATTGTGTGCTGCGATTTTTTAATGGAAAATGTCAAAACAATTTTCTCAGCTTTTTTAAAATTTTACCCCATACAAGTAAAAATCGATGAAGATAATTACACTAATTGAAATACATATATAAATGTCGTAAATCGTTATGTCACACATATCTAACAAATATGTTTTGCGAATTTACCTATTCAGGGAAACGTTTTGTATGTGGGTCAAAATTATACAAGTGTCTCCTCTTTGGGATAACCATCACAAATTTACTTGATATTTCACACATCGAGAATAATGAAATGGTAAATCAAACACCATCTGTCATCTATTAAGCTTTTTTTTTACTAAAAGTAAAAGTCTTTATCAACAATTTATTTCTTTAACCAAAATTAGTTTTTAGTGTAAAACAGGCGTTTCTCGCAAGTTATATTTCAAGTGGTGATCATACCATGAAGCTTTACGGAATGTGCAATTGAAGGTAATTAATCATTCTAGCATTTTCACCAAAAACAAATTTTATTTAATATTTTTTTTTATCGAACTGAGAAGAAAAATTTTGATGTTGTTTCCATGCCAGGATAGATTACCGAATGGAATGTACCTCAACTCCATGATAATTGTCTCATCTTACGTAGTCTTTATAAATATTTTGTTGTTTCTTGCTAACAGTTTTTAATTCAATAACTTTAATAAAATGCAACATTTATTTAATAAATGTCTTTAATGATAATTGTAATAAAGATTTTCCAATCAGGCATGCATATACAACACAAAGTGTATGTGAAGTTCTTTATATATAATTATGTGTCGGCAAGGAACCACATAAATCTGAAGGCATCATTCCGGTGGCAAAGACCTCCCCATTTCCAGCAATTTCACAAGAAAAAATTAAGTTGGTGATAGATATTCATATTCTCAAATTATTCATGCAGAAAGTATTTTTTTTGGCGTTCGCCTTGTGGCATATAGTTGTGTTGTACCATTTCACTTTTATATTGTTCAATTCAGGCTGAATGAAGGTCTGTGTAAGTCCCACAGTAGACCAGAGATGTCGCGAGACGGAAGAGATTGTGTTTTACCCATATCTTTCTTTTATTTTGATACTTGTTTATTGGCGATGTGGAAATTCAATATGTTCAAAGAGCATAGAAAAGACAAATCGATATATCTGACTCTTTCTGACAAGATATCGAAAGAAAATCCAAGTTTTTAATTTTATAAACGTCAAAATCTTCACTTCTGGTCTACTTTGTGGTGTAAGTTCCCCTACACAGCGAAGAATCGACTGCTTTAAATTACTATTCATCGAATTTGCTTATGGTTTAAAAATAAACGTTCATCTCAACTTAGTCAAGACGACTGTAACGTATTGACTAAAGTTTGATAACAAAAATTATCATTCAGTCGTTTAACATAATATAACGATTTTTAGTCAGTGACTACAATAGATAACAAATTTGAAAGATTCCAACAAAAAGCATATACATTACAAATAAGACTTGTGCAACATAATGAGACTATTTTAAGAAATAATAGTACATACTGCCAAAGTGCAGCTGATAAGGTCCATTGTTATTGAAAATATTATTAAATTTTACTCCAATCGCTTTATTAATAAAAAATTATGTATGTCTATGAAATTTTACATACATAAATTCAATTTTGTAGGATATTTTAGTACTTATTATGAATACGTACGAAATGAACCCTTAAGCGGATTTTAAGTTTTGATACTCACCCTTATTTTATTGGTCGTCGGCAATTTGAAGACAACATCAATTTAATACAACAGCAACGCAAGACAACATCAAAAGTGCCAACGACAAAATCAAAGGCAATTAGAGACAACATCAACATGAATTTTGTTTCCAGAATACCAAACATATGTTAAAAGTTATTGATAAATGGAAATATTGCTAACTGGAATACCGATTTGCAACAAAAAATAAAAAACGGCGTTGTCTTCTATTGCCGTTACCAAGTAGAATAAGAGTGACTATTTCTGCTGTTCAAGTGGAACTTAGAGCGCTTTAATGTGTTCGGGAGCCCATAGTAAAATGTTATGATAAATACTTTGTAGAACACTCCAGCCCGATAGAGAACCGCCGTCCCCTTTAAAAAAGGGTCGAAAAAGTCTCATATCCCAACGTGTTAAAGGGTCATGGTCCACAAAAATTTTCCTCGTGTTGTTTTACCGTTTGTCTAAAACGTATCGCTCACAAGATATCCTTTGTGGAGTAATTATAACTATGTGCCAAAGAGGGTGAACTTAAATATTTATCATTATTTTACAAAGCGATAAAGAACATTTGAAAAAAGTGAAAATTACACTCTATAGAACGCTTATATTACCCGTGTTACTATATGGCGCTAAAGCGTGATTTCTTACGGAAGCAGATGAAAGATTCTTCGCAAAATATATGGACCTATTTGCGTTGACATAGGGTATCGCTATCGAATGAATCATGAGCTATATGAGTTGTACGAAGATATCAATATAGTTAATCGCATTAAAGTACAACGGTTGCGCTGGCTAGGGCTTGTTATACGTGTGGATGAGAATGCTCGCACTCGATATCGGAAGAAGACGTAGAAGGGTAAACCCCAAACTGCGGTGGAAGGATCAAGCTGAAGAAGATCCCGCAAAACTTGGTGCTAGGAACTGAATGCGATGCCAATGGAAAACTATTCTGAATCAGGCTACTGACCTAAACGGTTGTTCATAGCCACTTAAGAAGAAATCTGCGAATATGTATATATATATATATATATATATATATATATATATATATATATATATATATATATATATATATATATATATATATATATATATATATATATATATATATATATATATATATATATATAAATATAAATATACATACATATATATATATATATATATATATATATATATATATATATATATATATATATATATATATATATACATATAGAATATTTCTTAAACACATCGGAAAACAAAAAATAAATGCGATCTATTTCAATATTGCTTTAATTTCTTTTTTTCTAGTTAAAAGAATTAGATTTTACGATCTCTTGGGCTTCGTTATAACCGATATAACCCACTATATTGCATTTTTCTGAGATTTCGTTTAAAATACAATTATAGTGAAATGAACAAGAAATTTTTCAATTGCAAGGATTTCAAAGCTCGAAGGCCAAAGAAACATACAACATGAAAGCAAACTTCTAACTAGAAGCTCCCGAAATCACGGCATGAAAATATAATTTCAATCCGTTAATTTTTTACAAATAAACTTTGGCCGAATTTGACAATTCGGCGAGACCCGTTAAATAAATATATTTGTTGATATAAAGAAAAATTGCATGATTTGTGTGTTGTAAAATCTATTTAAGATTTAAATTCAATAAATAATTGAAATTTATGTTAAATTTGTATAATTTTGTGCTTTTATTATTATTATTGTTGCCGTTGTTGCTTTTGTCGTTTTGCGCAACAACCCAAAGCAAATGGGAAATGAGGCAAGATGAAAATTTAAAGAGATCCACAAACGGCAACAATTTTAGCACATCATTGGTGTGGGTCAGGTTTACGATGCAAACAACTACGGATAACACTAAAGGAGTATATGTACATATATTTATATATAATATATATATGTATGTATATACATGGTATAATGTTATGACTATACGAGATCAACCTACGCCACCTTTATTAAAGCGTGTGATTTTTATTACACTCTTTTACTTTCCAATTTTCTCTGCTGGCAAGGTGGCGCGGTTTTTATTATTTGTTGTTTTCTCGGCTGTATTTCATTTTGAAAATTCATTGTTAAAAAAGAAAATATATAGTTTTATTGTAACAGCGAGCCAGTTGGTATGAGCACAATGAATATAAAAATTTGTTATTTTAAAAAGCGAAACCGCCGCCGCTGCCGCTGATGAAAATGAAACACCAACGCACTTTTCTTAAAGGCAGATCCTTGGAAAAGCATTTTTCATTGAGTGAAAATGTATTGAAAATAATTATGTTGTGTTTTGACATGGCCTTTATGTAGGTTGAAAATGAAAACAACATTGACGACTGACATTGGCGCACGGACTGCAGCGAGCTGGAGGATTGTTTATGACAATTATGCCTTCTGGTAAATCTCCCAAACTAAGCTAATACTCCAACTCCAACGTATTTATCTAATAATTTATTAGTTGGCAAAATTATGCAAAAAATGCTTAACAATATTGGTCGCCAAAATCCAAAATAATATTGCAAACGAAAATGTATAAATAAAAAACACATCTATTGAATATAAAAATCAATTATTTTGTCGCGATCTTAAGCATAAATGGGCTTGTTTCTTTTTCTTAAGGAGAAAGGAATATATTGTTACAAATTAAAAGATTTATGTAAAAACATTAATAATCGCATCAAAAAAGGGATAAAATCTATTTAAAAAATATGCAGAATTTGAGTGTCAGTCAGGCTGGATCCAGCTGTAGCTTTTGGGAAGAGGAAGTTTGATAAGACAAATAAAAAAAATTTAAAAAATTGCTTTTTAGCATTGTAATAGCAATAACAGACATTTCAATAATTTTATTTTCACTTCTAATCAGTTAATTTGTTTAGAAATATTTAAAATACTTTCAAGTAACAACTATTTTAATATTTAGATATAAAATTGATTGCTCTCATTTGCGTTATTCCTGGATTTAATATTATTAGGAAGCATGTTGTAAAGGTACACATACGACAAAACCACGTTTGCCAGAGCCACTTTTGTAAGACAAGTTTGCTTACAAGGTTGAAGATGTGAAGAAAAAGGAAGTTCTTCTTGAGGAATGGCATTTTCATTGCTTCCAAAGTTTCCGTTAGTGCATTTTTCGACTTTCTAGGAAGTTAAGCTAATCTAGCTTGAATTTACAAGAAATATCGTTAAGAGCATCCCAGTTAATCTAACCTATCATAAGACGGTTTGAAATGAGTAAATTGCATGAAAAAAATTTTAAAGGTGGCAAATATTAAAAGAAAAGAAAATTAACTAAATACATGCTTATTTTTGTGCAATATGAATTAATATATTAAAATACTTATAAATGAATATTAGAAAATATAACACCATGCATGTAAGTATTAAATTTGTTGTTTTTTTAATTAACTTTTCAAATAAGTTGTTTTTCGTTTTGCTCAATAAAAACAATCATTGGCAACCAAAGGGCGTGTAATTGTATACATGTTGTTTGTTTAAAAATATTCCAAGCCTAAGCCTGTATATGGCAATATTCATAAACGATACAGAATTCTCATATTTTATTTGATAGTTTTGGCATGAACATATGAATTTTAATGTTTGCAAGCTGCTTAAAGTTCATTGATAATTTGGTTTTAGGGACCAATGAAATTGTTGCATATGAATATATTTCATTTTGTTTACTTTTTTAGTTCTAATATAAATTATACTTTATAAAACAGGATATTTGTTGTCTAAATAGATTTTGATTGCTTTCAATTTTAATATTGAATTTTATTTGTAAAAAAGATTTCGTTACATAGTATTCTTTCGATCCACAAGTAGTTCATATTTCTAATCTAATACGGTTGTGCTTCTCTGATCTGTTACAATATTGCGGAACTTCTCCTCGCTTAATTTTTATAAAATCTAATTATTGAGTTTACACCCCTGTCTTATATTTAGCCGTTTTAGTAATTCAAGCACAAAGTGAATTGATGTGTAACTTTTGGGTTTTTATATACATACATAGTTCGTATAAGCCTATCTTCCTTCTTGCTGAAAACCATGGAGAGGATAATCGACGACATGGTTAAAGGCAGGATCGTAAGCCATATGCTGAGGTTCAGGCAACAGGCATACGTCAAAGGTAGATCAGTGGACACTACATTGCATAATGTGGTGTACTTTATAGAAAAGTCACTTAATGAAAAGATGTACACACTCGCGCTTTGCATTGACATTAAGGGGGCTTTCAACAACGTGCATACCGACACACTTATCCATTCTCTGGACCATTTTAATGTCAACCGGGCGATACGCGACTGGATTGGCAATATGCTAAGGAACAGATGGATTAATTGTGAGGCGCACAATGTAAGTATAAGAAAAAGGGTGCAATGTGAGACTCCACAAGGGGATTTTATCACCCCTTCTATGGACCACAACAATACATACCCTTATTAGGACTCTGACCGATGAGGGATTCGAGACAGTCTGCTACGCATATGACGTCATGCTATTTCTGAAGGGAAGGGATCCAAATCAATTGTGCAGGAAGGCTGAGGAGGCAATAACCCTGGCACACAACTGGGCTCAACCAAGAGGGTTGAACGTTAACTCGGAAAAAACTGAAATTGGCCTATTTACAAGAAAGACGAGGTTATCTCCATATGATGAGCCGCGCTTTTTTTGAAAGGACAATAAATATTTCCGACAGGGTGAAGTATCTAGGAGTCATTCTCGATCGGAAATTATTATGGAAAGACCACATAAACGAAAGAGTCAAAAAGGCTCATATATATTGGTCAATTTGTAAACGGGCCATAGGCACAAGATGGGGACTGAATCCAAAGATGACACACAGGCTTTATAATAGCGTTATCAGGCCGATTATGACCTACGCTCCTATAGTGTGGTGGACGTCGATGGAATATAAATGCAACATCAAAACAATACAGAAAGTTCAGAGAACCTGATTTCTTGGTATAAGTGGGGCCTTCGGAACGACATCAACAGGGGCGATGGAAACAATATTATCCATCCAGCCGAGCGGCTCTTACAGCAAAACGACTAAAGGTGATGGGTGAGTGGATCGATCAGGAACACTAAGCGTATCATCAACGAATTTTTACGGCCATAGGAGAGTCCATACCGGAAAATGTCGAAAATGACCGCATATGACTGCGGAACAGTAATCCCCGACATCAATTCCTGGTTGACCGACCCTTGGAACCAGATCCCCATGGGCCTTCATTGTTACACGGATGGATCAAAGTCGAGAGGGAAAACGGGACTTGGTGTTTATATATAAAACACCACGGAACTGTTTTCTCCCTGCCGGACTATTGCACAGTGTTGCAGGCGGAAGTTCAGGCGATAACTTAGTGTATCAGGGAACTCAATGTAATGGGGAGGTCAGGACTTGTCAATATATTCACAAATAGTCAGATGGCCATCAGAGCAATCTCAGCGGAACGCACTAAATCACGTTAACAGTTACTCGACACATGGTGAACTGCGCATCATATGGCTGCCAGGACACGCGGGGATAACTGGAAATGAGAGGGCAAACTAACTTGCTTCTAGGGCAACAGATTTAGGTAATATAAGCTTGGAATGCGCGAAACCTTTCAATTCAGTTAAATCCAAGCTAAAAACTTGGGCACATAGAGCCCATTTAACTCTCTGGAATAACGGAACCATGGGAATCGATACAAAAATTCTATGGGGAGATCCAGACGAGAAAAGAACCAGATAGCTGCTTAGACTTAGCAACCCCGAGCTAAGTACAATAATGGGAGTTGTCACAGGGCACTCTCAACTACGGGCACATCTTAAAGGCATGGGAATAGCGGGAGGAGATGAATGTAGAGCATGTGGGGAGGAGAGCGAAACATTGGAACACTATTTGTTCCAATGCCTTCCGCCTTCTCACAAATAAGGGCCCGATATCTTGGGGATGACATCTTACAGGACATAGCCCGATTACGAGGAATATGCTGGAGGAAATTAAGGAACTTTGTGAGTGACATGGAGTTTCTCTCGACCTTTGGGTCAATATGTTATGGTTAAACCCAAGGGAGCGCACAACAAGCCTTCACTGGCTTAAGTGTATGTCGTATGACATGGGCTATCACACCCCTCCAATCAACCTAACCTAACCTAACCTGGTTCGTATTGTTCTATTTTGAAGTTTTTATAGTCGTTATATCTGTTGCATAGTGCAGTGTTCGGCAAAATACATGGGTTGCGGTATTTAAAATACAAAATACTTGCTGATCATGTATTTAAAATACAAAATTTATAATTAAGTGAAACAAAATTTTAGAGTTGGGCTTCGTGTAATATACTTACTGTATCCACAGGAAGAAATTTGTAATTCGGTTAATTAAACGATATGCTAAACTTAATACGGGGCATTAAAAATAGGTATGAAGCTTACATTTGCATGTAAATAGAAATATTTTTTTGGTGCTGTTAAGGATAAAACAAAATTTCAGGTTAATTACAAATAATTAAATGGGTCAATTACACCCAAATGGCGCAGAAGATTTATAAACGACTTCCACTCATTTAAATTGGGCAATAACATATTTTTGATTTAAAACTGTTTCCAAAACAAACCTACTTTAGTTTATAACTATCCCGATTAGTAAATCCGAGAATAAAGCATTGAGAGTCATAAATATAAATAAATTTATGAAATTTAGTGCCATCAAGGATTTTCTATTAAAATTTTTTTTTACATCTTTTCGGGATAATATCCCAAATAATTTTGCTAGATCTTAAAAGGAACAGTTTATTTTTAGTTTTTGCCTTATAAACACAATTTTTTTACCCAAAAACGTGGCTAATTACATAAAGGTAACTAAAATACAAAATACAAAACACTTGCTGATCATGTATTTAAAATACAAAATACTCTCAGGATATGTATTTAAAATACAAAATACAAAATACTTACAAATCTGTACGTATTTAAAATACAAAATACGTATTTGTATTTTAAATACGTATTTCAAATACATGTATTCCAAATACTGCCCAGCCCTGGCATAGTGCAGCATGAATATAAAAATTATAGACCAGAATTCGAAATGTGGTTTTATATGTTTGTTGCCGTTATAACTGATATCTGTTTTTTTACCCTTTGGAAAAACACAAATTTTTTGCAAATTATTTTTTTTGCTGAAAATGTAGCAAGCCTTTAAATTTCAGTTCTTTATGAAAAATAAATCCTAAATTTTTACCTGATCAACCTCTTCAATCACTAGATTATTTCTTTTCAAAACTTGGCGAATAGTATCGTGTTTATTTCTAATATATTCGTTTTACTTTCATTCAATTTTCATTTCTCTGAAAATCATCTGCGTATAAAATTATTTCGCATTTATACAGTATTTGTGTTAAATTATTTATATGAATATATTATGAATAATGAAGCTCTGGTACTCCATATCCCGTAATAACTGAATTGGATTGCACGTTTTGTTTTACTTTTGCTTGTTTTCCGTCAAATATAATTAAAAGCATTTTGATTCTCTATCCCTAATGCCGTAGCAATGAAGTTTTCGTAGAAGAACATGTCTTTTATAATCAAGTAATATTCCAACAATAATATTTTCTATTTCTTCCTCCTGTTAATAATGTAGTTAATTGCTGCCTCAAATGAAAAATTGTTTCTAAATCCAGATTGGTATTAATATAATATTTAATTAGATTCCATATATTGTTCTAATTGTTTTTTAACTACTTTCTGTAATATATTCTAGCAAGTCATCAACGTTTTAATTGGTCTGAGTCTTTCCTAAAATTTTTTCACCTTTTCAATTAGAGTTTTTAAAGATTCGTGAATTATATCAAGCATAACTTCTCCCATTATATTCCAGCTATTGAGAATCATTTTGCCATTTACTTTGTAAAGGTCCGGTTTATTTTTTTAAATTCTTATATTTAAGTAAAAGTAAATTGCACGATGGATTTAATTTTTATATTAATTATTAGTATATTTTTATTACTTTTTATTTATAAACATTATCAGTTGATCTTGAGCAGTAAGTTAACCTTGTCCGATGGTCAGCAGGCAGCAATCCGTGAACAGTTTGAACTTCGTAGAGGAAAATTTTCAAATCTATCACCAAAGTTCGTTATAACAAACGTCTGCTGATACATAGTTGTCGGCAACACAGGAGATGTTCCCGGTACAATGAGCAATACGAGGACGGCCACTTCTTGCGACCGACATCCGTCAAACTCTTAATGGTTCGTACACATGGAATAGGACGACAAAGAAAACGACGCAGCGTTAAAATAACAGACTCAAAATTTTGCCAAATTAGATGTAACAACAATTCCACGGTCTTGAGATCTGTATCGCCCTATTGTTGACAATAAGTTTTCTATATATCTATTACATAAATTTCAAAGAACAGTGACATTTTACGCCATCCGCAAAAACTGTAAACAATTCAGATAATGACATTACTTTTGCCCCAACTCGTATAAGTGAAAAGTTCGAATAAGAATCTACGCTATTTTGACAATAAACGTACTTATGTGTATAAGTAATTCGCACAAATATATATATATACAAACCAAAATTCATTTACATACTTATTTCTTCTTCTTATAACATTTTACAATTCCAATTCGATAAGAGATAACATATTGGAATTGTAATAAATAAAAGCAAAAAGACATCCATGCTCGTATTGGAGACAAAAGATTACATTCTTTTAAGCTTTTCATATTGTACGTCATTTACAAAACAGGAAGAACTATCTTGTATTTACCCTTAAGGGTTATCCATATAAAAACATGTTGTTTATAAGGCATAGCATTTTACTACTACGCATTAAAGCAAAGCGACAAAGAGATTAACTAATAATAATAAAAAAAACTTACTCATTTAATATATCGGCGTTGTCATCTTGCACGTTTTGCTGTGTAATTCCCAGATCAGCTTGCTGTTCGATGTCAGGCACTTGGGGTGCACTTTTTTCACTTGTCATTTCAATTGAAGATTGAATTATATTATTTATATTTACACTTATTGTATTTGTATCAATTGTATTGAATAAATTTTTATTTTCTACACTATTTTCATCTAAACTATCACTATGCTTTTTTATTTCATCAAAGCTTTCTGAAATCTCACCACTCATTAATACAGACGGCGGTGATAAGATATTGTCATCTGTTCGGGAGGGTGATAATAGTACTTCTGGAGCAACAGTATTACCATCTAATGCCGTAGTTTGTTGTTCCGATATAAAATTTTTTACATTTTTATAATTCGGCAGAAATATATAATTTTTTTTCTCATTTAAATCATTTTTATTATGTGTTTTTTCTTCACCTGCCGGTGCTGTATTTTTGTCTGAAGTTGGAATTTTTGTTTCTGATGACGTTGAATGAGGAGGGTAATTGTTGTCGCCAGACGCCATTGCGGCATCTGGCACAGAAGGCTTCGTTGTTGCATATTTCCCATTTTCAGAGGCAACAACACAAAACAGGAAACAACTGCAACAAGACAAAAATACGAAAATTTCTATATTAAAAAATCTCTAACAATGAAAAATAAATTAACAACAAAATTGTTTATACAGAGTGAGCAAATACCACCAACATGTATTTTGCTAAATTACACACGTACCTTACGATTAATGTTAGAAGCATCAAGCTATAGTAAATAAAACGTAAATTTAAGCGCATTTTATTTTGTAGAAAACCCCTATTTTCTTTCAATACTATTAATTGAAATGTTATAAAATTTTTGTAATTTTTCTGCTATTGACTTTTTTATCTCTCAACTCATTGTGAATTTTATTTACTTTTTGGCACTACTCTCTCACTCACTGGATCCTTGCTTTCACTTCATTTTCCAATTCGTTAAACCATCAAAAATCACAAAATTTTTGTGAATTTTTCACATTATTTTTGATCACATTTATAAATGAACTATTTAGCAAAATATATTTAAACAATTTCTTAAAAATAATATAAGATAAATTTTTTGCAAGTCCCCCTACGTGTTATATTTCCTCGGTCGCGCAAAAAGAACTGAAAAAAAATCTCTAAGAAAACAAACGTCAAATATTCTGACAATTGATGAGAGAGTTGCACAATAAAAACTGACATCAGTCAGAGGTGCCAGATTTTTAATTTTAGTTCATTTGCTATCGAATAGCATAAATTGTAAAACATGGTTTAAGAGATATTAATGGAAATCAAAAAGCAGCAATATTCCACGTCGAAAATTTTTAAAATTTCTAAAATCATTGAGCTGACAATGTTGCTGGCAGCATTAAAGATTTTACACCAAGCATTAAATTCCAATCTTGTTAAAATGTCCAATGTCCATGCTTCAACCAAAATTCGCAACAAATCTTAAAGAATCAGAGAAATAATTTGAATGGATGGTAAAATAAAACTATGGTATATGTTTTCACAAATGCAAGAAGAAAGCAATAGATCCACCAGTAAAACTCATGTTGATTATCGTTATTTCACAAGATATTGCATTTGCAAAATAATAAACAAATATAAATATATAAAATCTATTACACTAGATTATTTTTAAGATTAACTCTTATATTGAAATAATTTCGATTCCACATCTTCTTGAAGGGTGTGCTTAGCAATAATTATACTTATTCTATGCTATGCCTTGCTAGTACCGGAGAGTTCATATAAAATATATGACTTCTCATATGCTTTCGAATGGCAAATTTAGAAACTTTTTTTTTCTTTTTCTTTCAATTTTAATTAAAGTTATAATAAAAGTAAATTACAAAATCAAAAATTCGAATGTGAAAAAGACAAAAAGATATTGTGTTTGTAACATATACAATACATTTTCTAATTAAGAGCCATAAATTACATATTAGAAAAAAATTGTTTTCATTATAAAAGCTGATATCGATTTTTGCAGTAGCAAGATTGTTTTCATAAAAGTGTGTATACTTTGTAATCTCTTTAGGGGACAGCTTTAAGGAACTTGGTAGCCCTGTTGTCATCAAATTCTTAATGAACACAGCAAAACATTGCAACATAAACAAAAGTGCCTATTGTATATTTTATTTCACTTACATATGTTCGCTGTGAAATGGCGTATTTTTTTAAATTTTTAAACTGTGGCCAAATTTTAATTATAACGATAAAGTAATGTCGGAAAAGTATACTTTAATTCATTGGTTTCGTAAAGGCTTGCGAGTGCATGATAATCCCGCGTTGAAACATGTTTTCGAGAAAGCTCAGAAGGAGCCGACTAAGTATTGCGTGCGACCAATATACGTTTTAGATCCGGGTATAACGCAGTGGTGCAGAATTTGCTCTAATCGTTGGCGATTCTTGCAACAATCCCTTGAAGATTTACATCAACAGCTATCGGCTTTAAACTCTCGTTTGTATGTAGTTAGAGGAAGTCCCAATGATATTTTCCCATTACTTTTCAAAGAATGGAATGCAGTGTTAATCACATATGAAGAAGATATTGAACCATACAATGTTTCAAGGGTTAAAGAAGTCCTGGAATTGACTAAAAAATTCAAAGTTGAAGTAATATCCTATTGGTCCCATACTCTGTACAATCCCAATATTGTCATACAAAAGAATATAGGAAAAGCACCTCTGACCTATCAAAAGTTTTTATCTATAGTTGATGGAATTAAAGTGCCATTACCGGAGGATAAACCAGAAGATTTGAAAAACTCTCCACCTCCAAAAGATTCTTGGGAGAAGAAAGATAAAAATTGTTATTGCGTACCCTCTATAGAAGAGTTGATTAAAAATGCGGGAGAATTAGGGGCGCTTAAATTTCCAGGAGGTATTATATATTTGAATTAAGAAAATAGGATTTTATTTTGTTTTGTTTTCAGGTGAAACTGAAGCTATAAAGCGCCTCAATGCTTGTCTAGCTAGAGAATCTTGGGTGGCAGCTTTCGAAAAACCGAAAACACACCCAAATTCTTTAGAGCCCAGTACTACAGCATTAAGTCCATACACAAATTTTGGGTGCTTAAGTTCCAGACTATTTTATCACAAATTAAAGGCTCTTTTAAAGCGTCATTCCAAGCATTCGATTCCACCAGTTTCTCTGTTGGGCCAATTAATGTGGCGTGAATTTTATTATGCTGCAGCTGCCTCTGAGCCTAATTTCGATCGTATGATGGGTAACCCAATATGCTTACAAATACCCTGGCAAATTAACGATAAATACTTGAAGGCTTGGACTTATGGGCTCACTGGGTATCCGTTTATAGATGCTATCATGCGCCAACTGAGGCAAGAAGGCTGGATTCATCATTTAGCTAGACACGCGGTGGCTTGTTTTTTGACACGCGGTGATCTATGGATTTCTTGGGAGGAGGGCCAAAAGGTTTTTGAAGAGCTTTTACTTGATGCAGATTGGGCTCTTAATGCGGGAAACTGGATGTGGCTGTCGGCTTCGGCGTTCTTTTATCAGTATTTTCGTGTTTATAGCCCAGTTGCGTTTGGCAAAAAAACTGATAAAACTGGAGAGTATATACGCAAATATGTACCTGAGTTGGCTAAATATCCGGCCGGAGCTATTTATGAACCTTGGAAGGTTTCCCTCGCCGATCAACGCAAATATGGTTGTGTTTTAGGTACAGACTATCCGCATCGTATTGTTGATCATGATGTGGTGCACAAAGAAAACATTAAACGTATGACAGCGGCTTATAAAGTAAATCGTGAGGTTAAAACTGGTAAAGCAGAAGACGATGAAAATAGTGAAGAAATGACGGACAAAAGTCTATCCAAAAAGAGAAAAAAGAATTAAAAAAGGTAATAAGATTTTTCATTATTTTATATAACGTACACATTTTTGATATAGGAATAAATAAGGAATATAATGTTAACGTATGCTTGAGAATTTTATAAAAGGTGAAATTTGTAATGTTGTTGTAATGGACCAGCTCTTATATACAAATTTACTTGATGAAGATTGGGCATAAAAGAAAAAGTAACTTCCATTTCATTTGGCTTTAAAGTGGTATACTAAAATCAGCTTTTGTTATCAATAAAAAAGCAACTTAAACAAGAATTTCTGATACAATACACGCGATACGAGTGATTTAAATCGTCCAATGTATGGGAACAGAAGAATTTATTTCGAATTAAAGAAAATATGTACAAATAATCTTTAGATAAAAGCAAAATACAAATATTTAGGATGTTGGCTTAAACTTTTCGAATTTACAAATTCGAATATCATCTGGCAATGTTTGCTCCTCCTCGTCAGTCAATCGATAGCGATAAGTGGCTGGTGTCAACATTTTTTTAGGCAGCCAAATTTTTATACCCTCGAACTCATAATAGCCCGTGCGGTCTTTCGGTGGTTCAGGATAATGTATCTCCTCCATCCCTTTTTCTATATAATCCATATCGAATGTACCTTGTTTTTCTACTTCTTCATCAACCCATGCATCAATATCAATTGGAGCAATGACGCTATCACTAACAGCTGTTGATTTTGCTGTATGTGGCTCCGGCTCATAATTGCAATTGGAGGCAAATTCATCATCTTCATTCATCATTTTATCGATATTTATATCAATTATATCCGAACTCGGGGAAGGATGAGAGGGCTTACAGTAAAATTGAATTGGTGTAAACATTTTTGCAAGTAAATTGTATTCTGCATGTGTTGAATTGGGCGCCATAGATTTTACAAAATGTCTCAAATAGAATAACATCTCCTTTCTTTCTGTATCCTTGTTTTATATTTAAATTATTATATTTTTTAGTCAATAAAAATACGTCAATAGCAAATACTCCTATGTATAAAAATCATATATGTATATTAAAACAAAAAGGTCGAAAAAATAGTGTTAATTAATTATATTAATTTTTTTAAGGCAAGAAATTTCCCTCGGAACCCATCAATGTGTATTAAGTTTGCACAGTGGCCTTATTAGGGCACTAACTACAACAGCCACTTGGTGCGTGTGTTGGCATGTACACTCGCATGTATTTTTATATTTATATGTACTTTTTACACATTCAAATATATAAGTTTGTTTCTGCTGTTATAGTTATTGCCCTAATAAGGCCCTGAATGCACCTTGATTTCCTTTCAGTTTAATTAAATTTTATTTCATTAGAAAGTTCGCGCCAAACTGTTACTCTGCAGATGTTGAGAAACCACCGATCCCCACATACTGCAATTTTGTTTATTGAGCTGTCCGCGATGTAAATGCTTCTCGTCAGAAAAGATTAATTTATGGATGGATTTGTAATATTTCTTTCCCAACGTTCTTCAAGCGTAAAGCGGCTCATTGTCTTTCGCGGAGGCTTGATATTGACTGATAGTCACAATAAACATACGATATAAAAAGATACTTGTGTCTTGTCCGTCCGTTATATATAAGTATATCATTATAAATACATTTAAATATCAACTGCTATTCATTAGTTTCGCTAAAACTTAAAAATGGCTTGATCGATTTGATTGATTGATTTGGTTCTGTGTGTTGTAATACAGGGATGGATGTTTTATGATAGGAGGGAGGGATACATATAGCCCCCATACAAATTCCTAATTATTTTTTATCCGAAGAACTAAAATAGTGAGACTCTCCAAACTTAATATACGTTCCTATGGGAATAAAATGTGTATTTGAAAAAAATCATGGAATTATAGGACGGGGAAGACGTTTATCCCCATACAGAGCAATTATTAATAACTCGATAACTGAAAAAATACTCTAAATTTGATTAAGATAAATATGGGAATAATATGAACAACATCATACAAGTATAGGAAAATATAGAGGAAGGCAAATTATTTTATCAATTACAACAGCCATGTTTTTGGTTCAATCTATATCCTGCCAATCTTGGCTTTAGTTTATTCTTCGTCCTACCGAGAAATAAAATAAAGACATGATTGAAAGGACGTATTTCGGACCAAAAACATGAAAATAATCCCCCTTATCGTGTTTGGCGATTTTCGACTGCAAATTCGACAGTTTGTAATAGACTAAAGATACCGAGCAACATTTTTCTTTAATCTAGTACAAACTGTCGAATTTGCAGTCGAAAATCGCCAAACACGATAAGGGGGAATATTTATTTGAAAAAATCCGCTTTTTAACTCACATTCTTAACCTAAATCTTTACCCGTACTTTGAGAAAACAACTATTTTAGATAATGAAAACAATTGCAGACGCCGTTTCTTGTTACCATTGTTAGAAATAATTAATCCCTCTTATTATGATTGTCGACGTCGACGTCACATCAAATCAACAGTAAAAAAAGACAGCAGTTCTGAACTCGTTGTAGGCAATAGTTAACTAATATTGATAGATACCTGTCATTTTATAAGCCATAGTAGTAGTAATATCCTATCAATAATATTTAATAGTTCTCATTAACGATCCCACAATTGCCAATATATTGATGTCGACTTGCTGTGACGTCGACGACGGCAATCATAATATGGGCAAATATATCATCAGTACAGGGAATGCTTTTCAAAACAGATACAAATAATTTGGCTCAGAGTTTCGTCTCGAATCGAAAGTTTCTCTCTTTGGCAACTTTGGTATTCTGCGTTTCGTCCCGTTTCTTTTCGATTTCTTTTTTGATTGTGTGTATTCTGCATTATGATCGTAACTACGCTTCTGTAAGTTGTTTGATTCTGTTAAAGAATGCAAGTATGTAATGCAAAAAAATAAATTTTTAATTATTTTTTGTTGTGATAAAGATGTCAACGTATTCGACTGTGCTTCTGATGCAAAAGTGTCTAACACATAATTAAATGCGTCTTTAGGCGAAACTTTTTTGATTTCTAAAATTAAAGTAATTATTTCACACATAAATACATATTTAAAACAAACATCTTACAATTTATCACTCATCTCGCACTCTCTCTCAATCTGTGCTTTTCAATTATTGACTCTGTATTCTGATGAGCGTTGTTTTCCTCTTCCATTAACAATACGCTGTTATCGATTAGATTTCTTCTTGAAATTAAAATAAATAAACTTTATTTTTTTTCTACAATGATGTATCAAAAATTCAAATGACACCGCCGCCACTACAGATTCCTGGAATAGTTTGACCATAAACATTGCCTTTTGTTTCTTTCCGTACTTAACTGATGTTAATATACGATGTTAAAGTTTCCACAATATTTAATTTTTAATTATTTATGTTATTTATCACTGTTTTTTACACTAAATTAAGATTAAGATTAAAATGTTTACAAAATTACTTATTTTTTCTGTTCCTATTTCACACGTTTCATAGCAAAGCTGCTGGTTTTTTTGCAGAATATCTTTTTTCGATCCGTGCGTAACTGAATTCGGAAACGCAATCGAAACGCAGAATAAGAGTGATTATGTTATTTTTGATTATTTGAATTTTTTTAATTTTCATGTAAGAAACTTACAAATATTTGAAACATTTTCTTTTCATTACTTTTATATAAACTTGTTTAAATAATTTGAATTTATGCATATATACATATATATAGTGCCTCATAAATTTATACTGAATCTATATGATCGATTTGGAGTTATTTAGTTAAAAATAATTTTTTTTGTTGAAATTTTTAGATAACGGTGTCTCTGGTTTTAATGAAATTAATGTCAATTAATTTTTTTAGCTTGAGTAGCTGTTGAGTTTTTAGGTTTGATAGAAGCATCAGTTTATGATGCATTTCAAGAATAGTTTCGGAAATTCTCAAAACTTACCAAGTTGAATCCATTCATATTCATATGAAATCTAAGTGAAGTGTAAATCTGTATAATGGTACATTTTTTTCCGATTGGGGCAAAAGCAGCCTTCCCAAAATTTATGAGAGCCCTACATAATATACATAAAACACACACACACACACAAACATGCCCACACACATTTTTAATTCATTTATTTATTTCTTTTTATAGTAAAAACATTGTTTTAAAAACTTTTTAGTTCATGTAATTCATTTAAATATTTATTCAATTCATTTCGTTTGCAAAATTAATGGATTGAGATATTTTCAATTTATTATTAATGCATTAAAATTTTAATACAATTGCAGAATGAATGCATAAAATGAATAAATAAAAAACAAAAAGCAATCATTCCTTTATAGCTCTGGCACACTTGGTGTACTTCATGAAGTAGGAAAACCAATTAAAACAATTATTGATTTGAGTAAGAAATTCAATTTTTGTTTTCATTCCTCGTGTGTTCTCTATGTGGCACCTAAGAAGACGAAACTTTTTCGATTTTAAAATTCCTATTTGTCAACAAGCCATGGTACGATACACATCTCAAGATTGTGGAATGATTATTAGTGCTTATATGACAAATTATCAGTCTGTTGTTTTTTAACGCAGCGTGAATTTCGTCGTCGTATTCTATGTGCTCGAATAATTAAGCGTTTGGATGAGCACTTTGTGCAAAGTTGGTCCACTGACAACATCGCTACTGTTGCCGATAACGTAAGAAACAATCAACTAACATCAATGAGACGACGATGCACAAAGTAGGCATGAAAAGCCATTGCATATCCTCAAAGTAACTGTTTGGTGCGACGTTTTCAGTGCAAAAGTAATTGGCCTTTATTATTATTTTTTTTGAAGACACCCATTGCACCATCGTAACCTTAAATGGTGATTGTTGCAAGCAGACGATAAACGAAAATTTTTTTGCCGCAAGTTACTGTAGTAGGTCTCGATCATTATTGGTTGCAACGATATGTGTTTCCAGGTCGAGTGATCTTCCGTTTTAGAAACTTGAACTGGCCGCCAGATCGCCAGATCTAACAGCAGCAGATTTCTTCCTTTGGGCGTTTTTAAAATACCACCCTTACAACAACAAACTACAAACATTTCAAGTTTTGCAAGCTACGAGTAACATTGAAAAATAAATCGCCAATTAAAAGTCTGATGTTTTGCGAGCAACAATTCAAAATGCCACAAAACGAGCACAGTTATGTATCAACTCATGAGGTGGCCATTTGCGGGATATAATTTTTTTCAATTAATGTTATCAATTTTACACTTTCTAATGAGCTTTTTATGAAAACGGAGCACTTTTTTATTTATAACAAAATGGCAGTCAGTTCAAATTGTGACATTTGCTTTTATGCCACATTGTAAATATATCCAACTGATATTCGCATCCAATAATTTAGCAAATTATTCTTGCCACTTTCTAATTTCCATGGTCTACCTTAAAATTTGGAAAAGTTAAATTCTCCTTTAAAAATATGCTACAATTAATATTGCCTGAGTTGGTTGCATCGCCCAACTAGTGTTTATCCTCTGTAATACCAGCAGTAACCATTATATTTACTGTGGTTGGTAAATACGTATTTAAGTCAAGCATTCCAAAATGCCTTCAAACATATTGAAATTCTTAGAAATCGTCTATGCCATTACATGAAGTCCAAAATATAACCAAACATATATGTATACTTGTATACCTTCGTTAAAGGCAAAGGAAATAAACTTTACATACAAAATCCATCATCTCTGTCTGCCCAGTGGACAATACGAACATACGAATCCCAATAATAATAGAATTTAATTAGTGTGTGTGTGTGTGTGTAGGGTAAATATGTGAATGAGTTGACTTATCTTCATGAATTAATTTATGCAACATATATTTTCTTCATTCATATGTGGTTCATCCTTTCAGGCCTTTTTTATTTTGTATACCATAAATTTTCTAAATAGGGCCAGATCTAGGGCCAGAAAATAGAGCAATTGCCTTTCGAAAACAATTGAACATCCACAGACAGATCCATAGTCTTAGCAGAGGTTGAACGCAATACGTCCACTACCACCTCTACATGCAAATTTGATAGACAGTGCGCACTTGTACGTGGCTGCATGGATATGAGCAGTCTCTCGCAATACAGGGTAGAACCTTTGTACTCGTCTACCGACAAACACCTCGAGACCGCATTTCGTGGTATGAAATTTGCTGCTTACGAAGACTTTTAATCATTATATTTAAATTCCTTCGTTTAGCACTTAAGTTTTCCAATAAAAAAATTCCCAGCAGTTATTAGTTTGGAACAAAACTCTTGCGCTTTAGAAGTATTGATTTTCGTGGTACCAGAGGGACGGGACACCCTGGTAACTTGTGCACAAAACATCCACGAGTTTTCTGTAATGAATACAGTAATGCAAATATGTCGGGAATCAATAAAAGGCACACATCGTCAACAGTTAACAATGTGCAGCTGAGGCGTGAGGCGAGAAGTATACTTCTCTCTGTTAAAAGTAAAATACATTGCTTCAAATGTATGCCAGCACAATGTGAATCTGAGGCTGACGCTGAGGCAAAGCCTGAGGCGCAAAGTTCGAACATTTTAACTTTTTACAGCGCCTCACATTAACAGCGCTTCTTTAACATATTATGTTCATTTACATTTTTTTTTTACCGAATATTTTTATTTTTCCACAAAACAAAATTTTTATTTTTGTACAAATACACAAAAAACTTACGGCCTGTTTGCCGATGTCGAAAGAAAAATTTCTTTCGCAATCTAAGCGAAAGAAAACTGATTTGGGTTTACCTAAATTGGTTCTATGCGAACGATGACTCGAACGACAACTCGAATGAAAACGTAAGTGTTTTCATACAAAAATGCGTTTGTCTATTTCGAAGTTGTTGTCAACTTTGCGAACACAAATTTCAAAATCAGGCACCAGTTATTTTGTGTTCGAATGGCAATAATTTTTTGAAAAAATATATAAATAAACAAATATTTTAAGAAAAAAATTTTTAATTAACAAATAGCTTTTTTAGTTGTGAGTACATACATACATTCATACATATGTATGTACATTTGGGGTGGGTTATTGCCTACATGTACATATACATATATGTACATACATACATACATACATAGGTACTTATTTTGTATTTGCTTGCAAAAATGACACATATTGTTTGCAGATTTGAAATCTGATTTGAAATCTAGAACCAAAAAGAAAATAGCTGACAACAAAAAAGTATGCAGGAAACAGGTGGTTGTAGTTATATTTTTTTATTTTGTAAACTTTTATTTTGTTTTGTTACGTTTTCTGCCTGTTTCACGATGTCGAACGACATCGTTTGTTCGCATAAATACATTAAAACCAAAAACAACATTTTAAAATTTGTTGCTGTTTCAAACGTATTTATGCGAACGAACGATGTCGTTCGACATCGTGAAACAGGCAGTTTTTTTATTTCGACAGCTGATTAATTTCAAAAGTAGTTGCATTTGCTTCAAACAATTTAGTAGTATTTTTTGTATTTTTAGAGGAAATTGCTGTAAAACAATTATACTTATAAGTTGGAACTACTTTGCTTTATTAACACGTAAGATACAAAAATTGAGTGACGTAAGTAGCTGCGAACGAAAGTGAGTGACATAGACAAACTCAAATTGATTCGAATGTGAGTGACTAGCTTTCTTTCGCATGAGTTTTCTTTCGACATCGGCAAACAGGGCATTAAATTAATTTTGATTATTATGTTAACATTGATTGTTAACAGATTGTGTTAACATATTATTATATCCAGAGATGCCAATAGTGTATATCATTCATACAAATTCAATACATTTGTACATAAAATTTTGATTAAGTACAATTGGCAACAATGAACTCACGCCTCATCATTGTGTTCGTACTTCAACTTCCGCCTCAGCCACAACTTTAGCTATTGCCTCAACTTCAGCCTCAGGTGCACATTGAGTTCCAGCCTTAATGTTCAAGGTTTTGCATAATTCCACAGAGTGGAAAATAATTGATGGATGATAAAAGCCTTTGGAACTCTTTTTATGTGGCATATGAAGTCCTTCAAATATAAGCGGTTGCTTCGTATGGTGGCACGAATCCAAAAGTTTAAATTTAAAATGATTCTGCCGCTTAGATTCAGCTTAATTTTAAGTGCTGTTATAAGTTAATTTAAATTTTAGTTCCTTTTTGGAAACTCAAGTCGATTTTTTTAATTTTTTATGCAAATACGCGCAGGACTTGTGACAAAACGAAACGTTTTCGCAGAGTCTACGAGGAATTCTTTCCGAAACGAATAAAGATAACGTTCGAGTTCTCCATACTATCAAGTTATTCACATTTGACATTTTATATGTTTGGTTTTTGAAACCAAAATCATATAAAAATATTTGTATAAAATTTTTTAGAGTTTAGTTTCATTATGTGGCGTTAGCAAACACAATTAGATTTGATACGTGTATGAAAAAGCTTTCTGAGAATGAAAAACTATTAATCTTTACTATTCCAATGCCAGCCCTCGTATAAGATATTCTTTCTATACCTGTCCACCTTTATTCATTCTGGCCAATAACTATCATTATCTATGGTACACAATTTTTTGTTAGTTGTTCGTCTACACGTACAATATTCTGCATACTTTAACAACAACATCTATTTGTGGCATTAACGAAGCAGTGCTGTTTAATCACCACATTATCTATTGCATTGGTTTGCTTGCCTACAGCTCAACGCAGTTCCATATTGCATAAGTATTTGTAGCAAAGATTATTTGGCTTTATTTCTGGAGTATGTTTCAAAAAGGACTTACATCATTTTACTATATATACGAGTACATATGTATGTATATGTGGCTTCCGCATGTTGCACATATGCATAATGTCTTTAACATATATGAGTACGTTCGCATTTTCTAAATCACTTATTCTTTTGTATTAATGTTGGTGTGTCAGTGCTTTTCTAGTATAGAGAAACAACGACTTTTGTGGCACTAAATGTCTGTCCGTCAATAAAGTGTTGGTGTAACTGTAAATAAATTAAAGGAAATATTTCCATAACAGCAAAAAATTTGAAATTTTATTAAAACTTCTATAACACAATTCAGATGGCTTTGCAGGACCTGATGTTTCGCTTTGGTCGCACAAGAAGAAGCCATTGTGTTGGGATGAATGATGTTACCTTTTTCTATAAATATATTGTCTACATTAGTCCTTCAGTTTTCGGAGGAACTCATTTACGGGAGACCTACTAGCCAACCTTCCTATTTTTCTTGTCATTTTATACATCATTTCAAAAAAATGGACTTTCATTTACATTTATTGCTTTTGATGTTGGATACCTCTGGGAGATTTGTGATTTAGTAATTGTCAATGATTGACTTCATAAATCAATTTGTGAATATGATTTTGTAACACTCTCTAAATAAGGTCGTGTAAATAGAGGCGATTCTAAAGCTCCTAAGATCCAGTGTTGTATGCCTACATATTGATAATACTGAATAATATATAATGCTGCGTGATACGTTCTTCCTGATCTTAATCGTTGATAGTGTTGACGTAAAAATTTTTTTATTCACACCAGCACTCATTCAGTCTATTGAGATGGAACTAAGTACGTAAATTTATTATGGAGGAGGAGGGAGGATAGATGAAATCTTGTTTTTAGACATTCGGTATTAGTTTTCTACGTTAAAATTAACAGGAAATACTTTTGTTTCACATACTAACTTTTGTAAGGAATTACATCTGTAACGCCTATTGCGACTCGACCACAAATGGATGTGCTCCTAATGAGCAATGTACCTAAAATTTTAAAAACAATGTTACCTGATGTCGTTGTAATGATGCACGTTGTTATCGGAATAAAATCTGCTTGTGAACAAAACCCTGGAGGTATAGGAGAAGGCGACGGGTGCCCTTCTACGAAGGAATAATTAATTATCATATAACTAGAGAACTAAAATAGTCACACTTTCTACATTTGATTTATGTTACTATGAGAATAAATTGCATTTCAACCAAAGGCCTGGAGTTGTATGAGGGGACAGATGGGTACTCGTCAAACAATGTATTTATAAATTATCCCATTTCTGGGAAGCTGCAATAGAGAGACTCTAAATTTAGTATCAAATACTCTAAGCATAAAATTAGTTTTTAAACAAAAGCCTGTAGGTGTAAGAAGGAGGCGGGGAGGGTGTACATACATCTCCAATGAAGCTGAGAAACTGAGGAATATATTTTTTGAGCATTGCTTTGAAGATAAAGAGCGTAGTCAGGCAGGAAACTTTGGGAAAAATCACAACAAAACTATTTATGTTCTTTTATCGGGACAATTACAATAGTAGGGGAAGTTATCGTTAAGGTTTCATTGGAACCAAAGGTCGTAGTAGAAAACCGCAAACGGAGTAGTATGTATAATTGCCTATAAGAGTTAATTTTATCCTATAACGATGGTGGGTTATAAGGAAGCACATCAGGTATAGTTAGTATGCCTTTAAGTATGTAATACGTATATGGTATATATTTTTCTGAATATTATAAATATACTATCCTCAATTTATTTACTATATTTTAACACTCTTTCCTGATGCTCGTTTCGCTTGTCAGTGAGATGATTATCGTTTGCTCATGGGGTTATAAATCAAATGATTTTCTGTGGCCTTTGCTTTCCAAAAAGTTTTTTTTTGTAATAGTTTTCGTTCTCTTCTGATATTAACATTACTTTTTTATTTTCTTTTTCTTTAATTTCTAATACGTTTTTTCTTCACTTAAGTCCCTTGGCAATTTTCTTTCTTAAATTGCTTCATTTCCTTAATGTACTTTAAAATATAATAGAGTCTATCTGTTATATTTGTGTGTATGTGTGTGTATTTGTGTACGTTATATACATGTGTGTAGGACTTTGTGTTCTATTGCGGTTTTTGTGTGTAATAGCATAAAATAATTTTTCTCTAGAGCTAAAGGAGTTTCTTGTAGAAAAGTTTTGATTTTTCTACTCGTCTTAGTTGATCTTATTTTTCATGTAATTGTATGATTGATAAAATTGTGACAGTAAAATGTTTTTACTTTATAAAAGAAATATATTGCTATTAAATGTTTTTATTTTGGATGAGTAGATATTTTTGGAAAGGTCAGATAATACCCAGAACGAGCATGAATTTTCAAGACTCAACGGACTTGGCTAAAAGTCAAAGTAGGTCTATCGCTATAAGTCATCCGTTCAGTAGGTAAACGACCTACGAACGCTGTTGATATTCCGATTCCTAATGGTATACCTGACCGAATGGTCGATTGTAACGATCCCAAGGGCATACATTAGTCGACGGAATGTTATAGTAACTTTTGGTTCTTGTAGTATTCGCTTTAATGAAATACATAGTACGATTTTGTAGCCACAATCTTAGTCCGCAAAGAAGCTGAACTTGTTTCACATTCAAAGGTTCTTACAACATTAGCTTTACTAACTGAAGATTACGCATCATCTTAGAGGCAAGGCGTAAAGCATGAAAGCAGTGGTTTTGAGGAAGCCACAGAGTTCCTCCGCAATGCACTTAATTCTCCTAAACCGGATTTGAGATTGTGTGCGCAGAAACCTTTCAAGACAAGCGAAAGCCACTGTAACCACCAGATATTTTAATTTTTAGAAAGCTAAAACTCTTAGTAATTAAAATAACTTCTTAGTAATTAAAATAACGATAAACATAAATTAAAAACATAGTATTAAAAAAATATATAAAAAATTTTAATTCATAAGGTGTCAAGCAAGTACGTTAATGTTGACATTGACTTGTATGTTGTTCACTTTAATAGTTAGACGTATATTTACTTTAATAGTTTACAGAAACTGTCATTTATGAATTGAAAAAGCACTTGGCTGATTTTTTAAACATATCAGATTTAATATTTTTAAACTGCTTAAAATTCACTGACGATTTGGCTTAGTGATCCATAAAATATCGGCATATGAACAGCCAAAGGCACAACAAACAAATTTTAAAAGTTCAATTACTTTTTTTTTGGGTAACATACCCATAAATTTTAATACGAGTATTAAGTATTTAATTAGAAGACTTTAACTAATTTGTATATCCTGCCAGATCTTTGTTTTGTATAACATAGAGATTTTACAGAGCGTAAGATTAATTGTTGTATGACAGCGTGTAACTAAAAATAAATTTTAGTATTAAAAAGAAAATTATTTGTGTATTTAAAATTTTTTACTAACAAAGCCAATAATCGCTAAATTTTCTTTTTGCAGGTAAATCTTTTGAATTAATAAACGATTATGAAATTTTATCAGGTATGTTGTATTTATTAGATGGATATACCCAACATTGATTTTTCTTCAATGAATAGTATTGACAACTTCTTGTAACAATTTTTTTTCGATAATTAATCTATTATTTTTTAAGCACACAATTATATTCACTGGAGTGAGTATATTTTTTGCAAACAATTCTGAATAATAATTTTTTGATTTTTTTCTTATTTTTTGTATTTTATACAATTTATCTATTAGTTACATAAAACTTTTTTATTATTTTTAATTAGAAAGATGTAAAAATTAAATCTGAAAAATGTAAACAATTCTTATTTTTTTCTTATATTCATTAAATTAAAAATTAAAAAATAATTTATGTTGGTAATAAATGAAAGGGACAATAAGATTTTTATGAAAAGTAATTGTGAAGATTTTTATCTCGCACGTATGTCTGTTAACTGGCAAACAAGACCTAGAAGAACCAGTTGCCGAGATTGCTATATTTGTCAGGAGCCAAAAAAAAATCTAAATACTTTGGCCTGATTTGTCCACAATTCAGGCTTAAACAAAAACTTTCTTATCACCATCGAAGAGACCGGTCGAATAATCACTCTAAAATAATGCCTCGGTGGTTTACTAGTTGTAGTTGTATCAGATAGGGCTCTGATAAGCGGAATGCTCCGTCCGATTCAAAGATATTGATATATTACTATACTACAAAATGCAATAGCGTCAAGGCTCCCACAATCAGTAACGCCTTGTGGGAATATCAACAGATAATTACAGATAACAAACACTTCAGCAGAACAAAAAGCCATGGTTATTGCCCCAGCCTTTATTTTCTTTATGTACACACGAGTATATAATATGTTCTTTCCATTTGTGAAGAAGTAAAGAAAGATAGTAAAAATGATATTTTTTGTATGAATTGAAAATAAGATTAAAAAAATACCATAACCAGTTTAAGTTATAGAAAACGTAAAAATCTTAAAATGATTGCAATTGAAATATTGACAAACTTATCAAGAAAATTCGTTTCATTTATTTCAATGCACACATGCAGTTAATTTAAATTTAAGCCCAGCAAACCTTTTCTATATATATATATATATATATATATATATATATATGTATATATGTCTATACCAGCAAGATATTCGGTATGACATATTGAATGCGAAAACTGCTTATCTGTCAGCTTAGAAAATAAATTTTTTTGGCCAAGCTTGAATAAAGAATGAGATATAGGATATGAAAGTTTACCATTTTGGATTTTAAATACTCGGATTCGAAAAACATTTTCTTGAAAAGATAATATCCACGATGTACGAGGTCTGTTCAATAGAAAAGGTACATTTTGAAATTTTTCGGGCTACGTGCATTCGATTAGCGATTTTTTTTACATGTTGGCACACTTGTCTCGAACATATGATGTTAGTTTAGTTTGTTTGTGATAGGCACAACATTTAGGCATGTCTTGCTTGTTCGGTTTGTTTGTCGTCCATTATTTACAATGAGAAAATTGTCTTTAATTGGTTTTTTAGCAACTTTCTTTTTGGCAAACGCTGTTTTTGTCCTGTTACTGATTAACATGTTCAGTTCGGTCTATAATTTAACCTTGAATAGACTAACAAATGAACAACGCTTGCAAATCGCTGAATTTTATTATCAAAATTCTTGCTGTGTGAGAAATGTTTTTCAATCGGAAAATTATCTTTAGCGACGAAGCTCATTTTTGGCTCAAAGGGTTATTCCTTAAATCTTCTCTGCCAGAATGCAAAAATACAAAGTGGTCAAAAGTAATGTCATAATTTGAACTGGCTGCCATTTTGTTATAAATGAAAAAAGAGTTCTGGGGGCAAATTACGGCATTCGATATCGATCGAAATTTCAAAAAAATTTTTCTTGAATTGTATTGAAATATTAGAATAAAATACGTGTTATATTTAAAGAATGGCCTTAGTGATTCAAAATTAAATAAACATAATTCAACAAAAGTATGTCGAAAGGAAAATAGCGTTTATATAATAAATATATTGGAGATAAAGTCGTTTTATTAAGAAATAATTTCTAAAAATTTGTCAAATAATATTGTAGATTATTTACATTCAACTTAATTTTTAGAATATTGATTTAAATATTTTCAGTAGTGTGATTCCCGCAACTTTATTGAAGGACAACTGAGTTGATTTTAAAATGTAATTATAAAATTGACCATTTTGCTATCGTACGATGGTTCATTCTTAATGCCAATAAAAAATATTCATATACGACTGCCTTTTTTTGGCCCACACAAATTCCTTTGCGTTTTTTCCTCTTCCTATTTGTGTTTTTCTCTAATTTTAACAGGGATTCCACTTTATACCAAATTAATTTCAAAGTTGTTAACGAGAAGTTAGTGAATCACACAAACGTTAGCTCGAACTGCAGTACTTGTTGATAAATTAAGCTTTTGTAAAATTTTTAAAAATTACTGATTCGCTCTGCAGTTGTTGTTAAAAAGATATTTATTAAATTCATTCTTCTTCTTTATTTTCCAATCCAATTATTATAAAGTAACAAATATTTGTAAATATATTTTTTTTTCAGTTATAGAGAGTTGCCTGTTTTTTGCTGCCCTCAGAAGACTTCTTTTAATTTGGTGACCTGTCCATTATTGAATGTTTTTCAACCATGTTATTTCTTTTCCTCCTCTCGGAAGTCTTCCTTCAATTTTAGTCTGTAAAATGGTTTGGGGAATTTTATATTTTCCATTTCGCATTAAGATACCCAAATAAGATGTTTTCCGTGTTTTTATATTTTGTATTATTTCATGTCAGACATTCATACGTCTCAGCACTTCTTCATTGGAAACACGGTCGGTCAATGGGATCTTTAATATTCGCCGGAAAATCCACATTTCAAACAAATTGAAACTTTTTTCATCTGAGGCCTTTACGTCCATTAAATTTATTATTCGAGGCTTTGCGGGCTTAGTAGTCTTCAGCCAAATCATACTTGATGATTTGGTTAGCGCCAATGAAATCCAGGCGTATACTCAGCTAAGCCAACAAGAAATATTAAATTATATAAATATTTATTTCTGAGAATATCTCGAATAATGAATTTAATAAATGTTTTTTTATTAATATAATAAATTTCCATAAATTTATTTAATCGACTTAATCGATTATATGAAAATATAATTTAAACAAAAATGATGTTGTTGATTTGAACGAAAATTAAGTCCATATCACTATTTTTCCGTCAAGTGTTAATTGATATTATGTACGAAATTTTGGTTCGCTGTATATCGTATTTTAGTATGTGTATGTGTTTCTATACGAATGCAATGTATGTGCAACGATTTGATTTCTTTTGTTTCCTTTTCTTCTTCTTTTCTTTCCTTCAACTTTTAAGAATTTCATTTTCCCTTATAATTTCTTTCTCCATTAATTTCGATTTTTCTGCATTTTTATAGAAATTGAAAATCATTTTATATCATACTTTTTTTCGCATGCGAAATTTAAAAATAGATCTGTTTTTTTTTTCTTACTGCATGTGCTTGTGCTTTTATATGGGGGTATTTTACATTGAAGCGTATGAGTATTTTTTCTATCCATTACTCATACGCAAGTGTGCATTTGTTTGCACAATTGCTTTGTGATTAAATAGAAATATATTTTAAGATTTTCTAGAATAATTTTTTATACCTTAAAATATAACTTATATAAATAAAAACTATTTAAAAGTATAACCCAGTAAAAAAGAGCTTCAGAAAAGTTATGATATATTTTCTTTCCAATTTGTGAAAGTAGTTTTCTCCATTATGTTTCTTTTATTTAATAAACGAGCTTTAGGTCTTTTTATAAAAAAAAAACAGATTTATTTTATTTAAATATTTCGACGAATCTTTGGACGTCTTCGATTGATAACTACTCAAGTTTTTGATTTTATTAAAAAAATTCCTGAAAAAGACGCCCAAAGAGGCGTCGAAATATTGAAATAAAATAAATTCGTTTTTGTAAAGACCTAAAACTCGTTTATGAAATAAAATATATATTAAAAAAGGTCGAAAAATATTGTTAATTAATTGAAAATTATGTTTTCATATAAATTTCAAGATATAAGTATTTTCACAGTTTTACAGAAGTAATTCAGATTTTTGTTAAAAAATTTGTCATATTGACTTCATAGGGATTTCAAAAAATGCTGTAATGGATTTTTGGAAGTAATTGAAATGCCGTTCCTCGACAATGACATTTATTATGTTTTCTTTGGGAAGTACCTGTAAATTTGTTAAAATGTTTTGGGTATTTGCCAAGCCATAAAAAAAAACTAAAAATCGTCCTGGTTATAAATTTAAATAGTGTATAAAGCGTTTAATGTGAGCGAAATACCCCATTATATTTCTACATATACTTTGTATGTATGTGTTGAAGTTCATTTTCAATACAACACTTAACATTTCCGCAACCCCAGAAGAAGTACTTGAAGAGACAAAACGGAAAATAACGAATGATCGAAATTTAATATCCTGTCAGCATGAGTTTACTCGGCTGAGCCCAATCTTGGGAGTCAAATGAATTGGCTGAATTATCAGCCTATTTGTAATCGAAAACGTAAATTCCTGATACTGTGAACGATTTTGCTGTTGTTTGTTAATGAAAAATAAAGTTACAAATACAAATCAGTTGTAGAATTGAAATGAAATTGATTGTTTGGAGATGTAATTTTCTGACTTTTTGTTTGCATATTAATAATATTAAACCGTCGCTGGTTTGTATATTTTGATGAATTAAATAGTTAGTGAGGCGAGTGTTTTCCTTCAAGCTCTAATTGTTGTTAGCGGTGGTCTGTAATCTTGCAAGAAGGCAGCACTAGGCATTTTTTCAAGGCATCAGAAGCAGTTGTATGATTTATGAAAAGTGTGAATACTAGTTTCTCTTATAAACTTTTGATTTTGCTGATAAAAATAAAGATGATTTTTTGGATCAAGGTTGAAATATTTAAATTAAATAATGTAACAAAAATTAAGGAGCACATCTTTTGAAATCGTGATAGCCCATGTCATACGACATACACTTAAGCCAGTGAAGACTTGTTGTGCGCTCCCTTGGGCTTAACCATAGCATATTGACCCAAAGGTCTAGAGAAATTCCGTGTCACTCACAAAGTCCCTTAATTTCCTCCAGCATATTCCCCGTAATCGGGTTATGTCCGGTAAGGTGTCACTCCCAAGATATCGGGACCTTATTTGTGAGAAGGCGGGGCATTGGCACAAATAGTGTTCCAATGTTTCGCTCTCCTCCCCACATGCGCTACATTCATCTTCTCCCTCTATACGTCTGGATCTCTCCATAGAGTGTAATAAATCCTTAACATTGAAATTTTAACTTTTCAAATTAGTTTATTGAGGCTTTAGCAATCGACATTTCATTGGCCGACATATGAAAGGATAAAGCCACAATTTGTATTAAATTTTGTGTAAAAAATGAAATTAAGTGCTTCAAAAGTACTTCAAAAGTACTTCAAATGTTGAGAATAGCATGTGGTGATTATACTCTTGAGTCAGAAAAATGTGTACAAGTGGTACAAGCTTTTCTAAGAAGGTCGAGAAGATGTGAATGACGACGCTCGTCCTGGAAGGCCCATCACATTAAAAACAGATAAAAATCTTAACAAAGTGAGGAGTTGTTATGGAGAATCGTCGAATCACTATCAGAGAGGACGTTAGCATATCGATTGGCTTATGTCATAACATTTTTTCCCCGATTTTTTGGTATGAAGCGTGTGGCAGTGAAGCTCGTTTCAAAATTTTGAACAAAAAAAAAAAAAAAACCGACGCATGGGAATCGCTCAATTAATGTTGAATGACTTTAACGACGATCTAGATTTGCTTTAAATGGCCATAACTGGTGACGAATCATGGCTATATGGTTATGACATCGAAACAAAGCTCCAATCATTCTAATGGAAGAGCCAACGAGAGCCAAGACCAAAAAAGCACGCCTAGTTCGATCAAATGTTAAGGTTTTGCTCACTGTTTTCTTCCATTACCATGGCGTAGTGCATAATGTGTTTTTGCCACATGGTCGTACGTTTAATAATGAGTATTATCTTGAAGTTATGCGTCGATTGCGGGAAGCACTACGAAAAAAAAACGTCAGTGATCGTGGAAAAACAATTCATGACTTGCATCACGATAATGCACCTGCTCACTCGTCATTGCATGTTCATAACTTTTTCGGCGAAAAAAATACCATAATCATGCCTCAGCCACCGTGTTCACCACTTTTTCCTGTTCCCGAAATTGAAGGGATCCATGAAAGGATGGCGTTTTGCAACGATTGGGTAGATAAAAACCGAATCGCTGACAAAGTTTAAGGCCATGCCAAAAAGTGAATATTGGAACGTCTTCGAAGATTAGAAAAACTCTGGCATAAATGTATTATATCTAAGGGGGAATAAATAGAAATAGGGGACAAAATAGAAATTGATGAATAAATATATATGTTTTGAGAAAAATGATAATCCACTTTTTCTATTCAACAGACTTCGTATATGTCGAATTATTATTATTTTTTGAAAAGCTTCACATAAAACTATTAAGGATTAATCTATTAGGGAAATAACGGCTGGAGCTGACTTTTATCTGCCGACGGCTCGCGTAACTAGTTGGATCTTTGACATATATATAGTAATGAAGGACCATCAAATCCAGTCCAGTCAAATCTTACTCATAGTTGTCCCCTGGTTTCAGCAAAAGAGTCTTATTTCGGCATGATTTAAAAACTAGCAAAAAACTCCTTCCAACTCAAACTAGTAAAGATTAAGTTTCTTCATTACCATCCTCATCAGCCTGAACTTAGGCAAGCAGCAAATCTATTTATTATAGGAACATATTCAGTTCTACCTATCTCTGCTGTTTACGTTCAATATCAAATTGATTTTTCAATGCAAAGAATGCTTCTTTCTTGCTCCAACTCTCCAGTAACTTCTTTGACGCATACAATACTCCAGATATTTGAATAAACTGGTATATATAGACTGTACTCAGCTCTTATCGTTCCGTTTACATTCTGTAGTAAGAAAATTTTATGAAATTCCAGATTGTTTAGAAAATAATTTAAAAGTCTCAGTTAAAAAAAGTAAAAATTTTACATATAAAAGTTAATATTTGTTCGTTTATTTGTTTGTTCGTATTCTACGCTCGGTCACATTCATTATACGGTAGAGATAGAAATTTGTTAACCTATGGGGAGGTTAATTTTTTTTTTTTTGAGTATTTCAAGTGGGTGAGTAATCGAAAGCGTCACTAATTATTTTCTGAAATAAAAAAGCTGGTTTTTATGAAATTTGATGCATGGAAATTTCATAATCTCCGACAGCAACGCACAGGGTATTAGATATTAATAAATACGTGTAAAGATGTATTCATCTAATAAAATTGGTCCATTAATAAATACTTTCTTTCTTTCTTACTTTCGTTTCTTCCCCTCACACATGAAGCAAAAGTTAAGGAATGAAATAGAAAAAAGCCCTTTCGATCCTTATTTTTGTAAATATTTAATTTTAATATCCAATTATTTTACAATTTTCTATATCCTTAAGTGTGTTCAGATGAAATTTTGTAATATTGCTTTTGACATCATTATTATTTGACCCTATAATCTATTGTTCGTTGAGCCAGCTTAAGGGTTCTTTTTTATTTGATTTGAATTCCATATGATTTTGAAACTCCAACAAGCAATTTATAGCAAATTATTTGCTAAATTAAGCAATTTCAATGCATTATATACCAGAAAATCCAAAACGCAAATGTGTAGATTTATATCCTGTCAGAAGAATTTTTGATTAAGTTGACATGTACCTAATAGGGAGTAAAATTAAATGGCTTTGATTTTAGTAATTCAAGAAAGGTATTCCAGACGTACACATACACGTATTCATTCTACATCTGTGTAGGAAGAGGATTTGTTTCATGGTATTTAAACATTTGAATAATGTTTAATGGAACGACATACCATGCTAATCTTTGTCTTAAGAACATTTTGGTTCTCCGGCTTCACTTACGTTTTTCTATCTACATTCGTTTTCCCTGTTGAATAACCATCTGCATAAGCCATCTAGTTTTTTTTATATTATTTATTAAATAACATTCTTCATGTAGTCCATGAGGCAAAAGCGATAAAATTGATGTAGAGCCTGGAAGCTTTTATTTATTCTAAGAACCCTTAATTTGGGCTAGAATTCGTCTAATATCTGCCTCATATTATCGTGATTAAGAAAATAATTAAAACCTACAAATAAATCATTGCAATATTTTTGTATTAAAAAAAGTATGTTTTTGACCTGAAAATCTTTTATTTCCAATGAAAATTTTTAACAAAATGTTTATAACTTCGGCCAACAGCTTTGCTCTACAATAATTTAATGCAGTACATGCTGGCAGCAGATATTTTCTTCTATTTAAAAGACTATTCTTAAAAACTATCATATACTCGTATATCTGATACTCTAACAATAAATGTTACTGTCATTGTCAAGCTAAACAAATCATTATGACCACATTTACACAATTTCCCATTAAACTTCTACCGTGAATACAAACAAACAGGCCAAAACTTATAACATTTGCTGTCAAGAGAAAAATATGAAATTTTTTTGTTTAAGTTTGCAAGCAATTTTTTACTGCATTTTTAAGTTGTCAAGCATAAAAAGAAAGAAGTTTTTCTATTATTATTTTCTGGGCAAAAGGAATGTGTAAAAGTGCTCATCATATTTTTTAAATCTATATAATAATAGTTATAATAGACTCTAATATCACCGAACTCTAAAAGTAAAAATAAATAAAAATGCCAAAGAAGTGTCAAGGTTATTTTATAAGTTTTACGGACCTTTTTCCACACTATTTCATGTGGGCATGTTTGTATGTCCTTGCGATTTTATTCTCTTCATTTTTATACACTATTAACGCCAAATACTCGTAGTGAAGTTTACAAGAAGAATTTTTATTGTATATAAAACTAGGAAATATTGTGCAATTTATTGTTTCTAACTGTCCTTTAAAAAATAAATAAAATAAAAAACCAAAAAGTAGACATTCCAAATATGCAGACAAAAAAGGTAACAAAGAAAAAAATTCATTTTTATTGTAAAATGATTGCCACTAAAATCGTTTGCAGTGGAAAAGGCATTTTTTATGTCCTCTTCAGTCGATGAATTGCGAACGATATAATATCACGCTCTTGAAAAATTCATTTCATAGCGCATTTCTCTTTTAGATTTATAACTCCTCAGTTTTACACAATTTTTAAAGAGCAGATATTTTGTTTCAAATAAAAAATACATTTTACGAATCATATCCTTCTTTGTCCTGAATTAAGGTTTTCTTGAAAGCATTTTCCAACGCCGGCCCGTTTCTGAGTCATATGTCAAGCCGTTCTATCGGGATCCTAAAGTGCTATTTATCTTCTTTAAAGTAGAATCTAAGCTTTTAAAACCCTGGGGCAAAATAAAGGGTAATTTTTTATCACCTTTATATGTGGCAATACTGTTTTTGTGTAATATGTTCAGTTTGGTCTACAATTTAACAATGAATCGACTTAAAAACGAACAACGCTTGCACATTATTGATTTTTTTTTAAATCAAAATTCATGCTCGGCTAAAAAGTGCATCGTCCACTTTGTTATCGGGAAATTGTGTTTAGCGACGAAGCTCATTTCTGGTTGAATGGATACAATGGAACAAAAAAAATTGCACGCAAAATAATGGCCCAATTGGGAGGCGAATTTGGTGAACTATTTTTTTCAGGTTTGGAGCCGTTCAATTGGCCGCCTAGATCGTGCTATTTAACGCCTTTAGATTATTTTTTGTGAGGCCATATTAAGGCTCGTGGTAGCGTGGTGTAGTGGTTAAAGTGCTTGTCTACAAAACCGAGTACCCTAGGTTCGCTCCCTGGCAGAGGACAAAAATTTTCCCCATGGTTTTTTCAACTTTTAAAAATGAAGTGGCTTCAACCCCCTGCTAAAAATCCATCCAATGGCATATATATATATATATATATATATATATATATATATATATATATATATATATATATATATATATATATATATATATATATATATATATATATATATATATATATATATATATATATATATATATATATATATATATATATATATATATATATATATATATATATATATATATATATATATATATATATATATATATATATATATATATATATATATATATATATATATATATATATATATATATATATATATATATATATATATATATATATATATATATATATATATATATATATATATATATATATATATATATATATATATATATATATATATATATATATATATATATATATATATATATATATATATATATATATATATATATATATATATATATATATATATATATATATATATATATATATATATATATATATATATACAGGGTGGACCAAATGAGACCTAGTGACGTAAAACCCTTATAACTCTTGTAATAACGGTTTTTTCTAAATGATTTATTTTTATGTGTTAAATACATTTTATGGAAATTTAACGTGACTATGTGTGAAATATGACATCAGACAAATGACCATCATTTTGCTCGATACAGGCATTGGCTCTTTTTAGCGCATTTTGAATTACACGGCGTAATGTTTCTGGTTGCAGGCGCCGTATTTCGTCTCGAATATTCTGCTTGAGCTGTCTAAGTGCCTGTGGTTTGTTAACATACACCTTGTCTTTTAAATATCCCCATAAAAAAAAATCGGGCGCAGTTAAGTCTGGTGAACGAGGAGGCTAAAGGAAATCTGAATTTCTTGAAATTATGCGTTCACCAAAAATTTCACGCAGCATGTCCATAGTTTGCCTAGCAGTATGCGAAGTGGCTCCATTTTGTTGAAACCACAAATTAGGATGTTTCTCCACCATTGGCCGCAAAAACTTGTCGATCATTGTTCTGTAAGAAGCCCCGGAGATTTCTGGCGTTTCATCCTCATTCTCAAAGAAATATGGGCCGATGATTTTTTGGCCATAACACCGCACCAAACAGTGCATCTGATTGGGTGTGACTGATACTGATGTATTGCCGTTGGATTTTCGGAGCCCCACAACCTACAGTTTTGTTTATTCACAGAACCACTGTTAAGCGCAGGCTCGTTTGCCTTGCTCAACTTTATCGAGATGTATAACTTGGTGCTTCACCAAGTTATTACTGTTCGTAGGGGTTTATTATCCTAGTAGTTCACCAGGATAATTCAAGCGATTATTATCGGTTCAGTTGTTCAAGTGGTACACAAGAACAACGTAAACTGACTTGTCGGAAAAAATGAAATTCAGATGTTTGCTGAATGAATGACAATCGTGCAATCACAAATTTTATTAAAAACTTATGGTATTTAAAGAAGAAAATTACAAATACAAATAATAAAGAAATACAAATACAAATAGAAATACAAAAAAAAAGTAAAAAATTTTAATTCTTAGCAGGCTGGAAACCGTTCATTCTTCTGATGCACTAATTATTTTCCCACCGTTAGCACAGAACAGATATTGGATTTCATAACTGTCTGGCTGGTGAATTAAATAAGCAAATTATTTTCTCACTGACAGTAAAGCCCAAACAGATATCAAATTTCTCCAACGTCTGACTAGTTATTTGATTTAGTACGTGTAAATAAAAATTTTGTTTTAATTTAGCTATGAATTATGCAAACGCGGTAATTCTCACGCCTAAATAAGAACGTAAAAAAGAGGTACGGATTTTGTTCAAGTATTACGAATTATGCAGACGCGGTAATTCTCACGCCAAAATGTGGGAAAAATAAGAACGTAAAAAAGAAGTACGGATTATGTTCAAGTCTTATTAATTCTATTGAGAGTTGTTTTTATTTTTGAATAAAGAATAAAAAAAACTCAAAAGAATTAACATATTGCGGCCCCAAGGGGATTGAAAAGTGCGAATGAGCGATTAAGTTGTTGGTTCCAATGAAACATTCCAGTTGGATCGTGGAGACGGTTGTGGTGCTTCGGGGATCGGTTCACGTCTTCTCTTCAACCTTTGCCTTGCTATCAGGGCCACTATCACAGCTAAAATCAAGGCTAGTCCAACATAGCTGATGGTTAAGCTATGTATTTTATGGGTTCTTGCGAGAGGAAATTCTTGTCGTTGTGCCCTGACCTCATTCTGCAGATGGGTTATCTTTTCAATTGTCGAAGCATATGACAGGGGTTGTGTCATGTTGTTTACGCTTTCTTGGAGGTGAAGGAATGACATCCCATTGCTTGTATATGATGAATGCAAGTTTGATGAGATGGTTCGATGCCCGTATATGGTAATAACATCATTTTTCATTGCACACCCTGCGGGAAGCGTGAGCAACCCGGTACCTTCCAGCAATTGTGAACTGCTTTCACCCTTGCATACTGTGCTTAGTTTTAGTTGCTGTTGAGTTGCGAGCAGCCACTGGTTCTTGTTATAAAGTTGGTACCATACGTTATTGCTGTTTATCAACTCTATGTTGCAGCTTGAGTCGGATTCATTGTTGAATAAATGTATCTCACAGCGACAAATTGGAGAGCCTTTATGATATGCAGCTTGAATGTGTGGGCATAAGAAAATGTTATGCTCAAGTTTATTGCAGGTACTTAGCTTCGATTCATCTAGAGGGAAATATTCGTCACGATGAGCGTTGAGAGCCATCATTTTAGTGGTTGGTATGATAACCACTAAAGAGTTGTTCATTAGCTGTGGTACTGGAGTAATATAAAATAGGTCATATTGCCCTTGATGGGCTAGAGGGATGAACAAGGTGCAAATAATGTGCTGAGTTGAGATTGCTGCGTGAGCCGTGACTACACCATATAAATGAATAATGTCTGCAACTGGAAGTACTAGATCTGCGGGAAGGTTTGCCTTAATGTTATCGATTTCACCCGAAAATTGTTGTGGGGTTAGTAGAACCGGACTAATTCGACCATGGTAAGTGTCCGCTAACAATGTGATCATAGATGTGTGCATTTTTTGTAAATTATTAGCAATTGTAAGTAACTGGACACTCAGTGATAAAATGACTTCCGATCGATGGTAACTGTCATTGGTTGTGAGGTAGAGTAGTTTATTTATTTTACCGTTCATTTTTTCGAAGTTATCTTGCGTGCGTTGTTCCGATTGCTTCATGAGATTCAGAGTCGAGTCGATAAACGATGTTTGATTCCGAAGAAGGCTTTGCAAGTGGGCTTCGTTGGTTTTTATACTATTAATAGTATCCGTCATTTCTGCTGCATATTTGGAGTCTAGAACGCCAAACAAGGAGCTTGCTATATTTCCAACGATGTCTATTGCTCCTCGTCGCTTCCTTTTTATGAAATTTTCCAAACCGTGCTCCATTTCATTTTTGAGATCTTGAAAATGGGATAGAAGTCCGTTGCATTGATGATTAAGGGATGAGTAATCGCAGGCCCTTTTCAGCGCAGAGGTACCGTTCACTAAAAGTTCTAATTCGTTATAGAACGGTGTCAGCTCAAAATAAATAAGGAGCTTCCATTCAGCGATGACAGGTTTAACTTGGCCAATATTTTCGAAATGTAATCCAGGATTGCTGGTGATTTGGGTGTACGTCACTTGTTGACATAGGATTAGAGGGAGAAATAATGCTATGAGTACTAGCAGACCTGTTGCGTTTAGAGTACAACGTTTTGAGGGTGGTTCATTTATGGTTTTGTTCTTGGGTGAGCTGTCTCTTTTTCGTTTCTCATCTGTTGTGTTATTGCTAACATTGGTTCCTGGTGGCTCCACAGGAAGAGGAGCCAGCAAGTGAATTGCTCGCTTAAGGATACCATCAGATGTTTTTACATCCGCTGTTCTGACAAGTCCGTCTGGACCGGGGTAAATTTCAGTTACTTTTCCAAGACGCCATTTCATGACTGGTGTGTTGTCTTTAATTATAACTATGGTACCCCGTTGCAAATTTTGAGCCTTGGTTTGCCACTTGTTTCGCTGCTGGAGTTCACTGAGGTATTCCTGCGACCATCGTTTCCAGAATTGATGTTTTATTTGTGACACTAACTCCCATCGTTTTGTAAGAGTTGTTGGAGTTGACCTGGCTGTTGCATCTACTTGTGCTGTAAGCGGTTCACCAATCAAAAAGTGGCCTGGTGTTAGTGCAGCCTCATCATTAGGACTATTCGGCAACGGTGCAATCGGTCTCGAATTAAGGATTGCTTCGACTTCTATGACCACGGTTTCCATTTCTTCATAGGTCAGAGACGCGTTTGCCATTTCTTTAACAAGTAACCTTTTTGCCGATTTGACTGCAGCCTCCCATAGTCCGCCGAAGTGTGGGGCTCGTGGAGGTATGAAATGAAAACTGATGCCTTTGCTGGCACACTCTTGTTGAATTTTTTCTTGAGCAGCTGTGGCGAAAAGAGCAGTTGACAACTCTTCTAATTGATTGCGAGCTCCCACAAAGTTTGTTGCGTTGTCACTGTAGAGATGCTGACAGTGACCCCTTCGGCCGATGAATCTTTTGAGTGCTCCAATGAAAGCGTCGGTTGTAAGGTCTGTTACAAGCTCCAGATGGACCGCCTTAGTGGAAAAGCAACAGAATACTGCAATATACGCCTTTTGGGGTCGCTTTCCTCGGGTTTTGAAGTGAACCCAGATTGGACCACAGTAGTCAACTCCTGCATTAATAAAGGGTCTCGCTGGTATTACTCTTGCTTCTGGAAGGTTTCCCATAATTTGCTGCAGAAGTTTTGGCTTCGCTCGTACACATTGCACACATTTATGCACAGTTTCCCGAGCCAAATGTTTGCCTTTAATGGGCCAAAAACGTTGTCTTACGATTGCTAGAAGTGCTCCAGGGCCACAATGTTTGTTTTCCCTATGTATTGACTCAAATATTAGTTTACTTATTGTGTCGTTATAAGGAAGCAACATTGGATGTTTGGCATTGAATGATAACGTGTATGCTTCTAATCTACCTCCAACTCTTAAAATATTATATTCGTCTAAAAATGGGGATAAGCTTTTTATTTGACTCGATCCTTTAAGGTCCTTTTTCTGTCGCAGCTGTTGAATGTCTTCTGTGAACGTGCATAGTTGGGTGGTTCGAACAATGATAGCAAGCGCATCGTGAAGTTCAATAGGTGTGAGATTTTGTTGGGTTTGTCGCTCGGGTTTGAAAGTTCTGGCATTTTTAATGAATCTTAAAATGTATCCTATGATACGTTGGAGCCTTTTTAGTGAATTTCGGTGATTGATGCTGTGCAAAAGGTTTTCACTATTGACAGCAATGAGTGAGATGTATGATCCTTGCTTTTGTTCAGGGGTCGGCAAATTAGGATCTAGGCCAAAACTGGGAGGCCAATGTTTCTCGTCTCCATGAAGAAAAAATGGCCCATACATCCATTGGGGTGTATGCTGTAACTGTTGTGGATCCAGTCCTCTTGATATGATGTCTGCTGGGTTATCTTTAGAACTTACATGACGCCATTGCTCAGGTAGCGTGTTTTCTTGAATTGAAGCGATTCGATTAGCCACAAATGTATGAAAGGAAGAAGATCTTGAATTTATCCACGATAAGACTATTTTTGAGTCGGACCAATAGAATGTTGGCGTTGTATTCATATCCAAGTCTAATTTCACTTTTGCAGCTAAGTTAGCACCCAATTGTGCGGCACATAGTTCCAGTCTAGGCAGTGTTTGCTGTTTGAGTGGAGTTATCCGTGATTTCGCACATAACAAATATACTCTTATTGTTTTGTTTGGTAGAATTGTTCTCACATATATTGCAGCGCCATACGCCTTTTCGGAGGCATCGGTAAAAACGTGAAGTTGAGTCTTGCTAGGAAGAACTCCTTTATAGATATGCCGATGCACTTGAAAGCTTTCAAGTTCGCTTAGATTGCTTCGAAAGGTTCGCCAGCGTGAGTCAAATTCTGAAGGAACAGCCTCGTCCCATGAGAGATTCAAGGTCCATAATTCCTGGATAAACATTTTTGCTCTGGCAACTACTGGCGACAGTATTCCTAGTGGATCAAAGATTCGCGCCAAGTCTGATGTGACTGTTCTTTTAGTCACGGCTTTAATTGTTTGAATGTTGACCTTGATCTTAAGTAGGTCATCTTTAGGTACCCATACCAATCCCAGTGTTTTAGTGTAATCAGTTTCGTCTGAGAAGTCAAGACTGACTTCTTGGTCATAACTGGGAATGTTGCGGAGCAGCTGGGCATTATTAGCGCACCATTTTCGTAAATGGAATCCGTACTTGGCCAGGACGTCTTGCAGCTGGCGCTGAGTTTCTAGGGCTGTATTCAGGCTATCAGCTCCACCCAGCCCGTCATCGACATAAAAGTTCTTTTCCAAGAAACTGGCTGCCAAAGGAGCTTGCATCTTATTATCCTGGATTATTTCCTTCAAACATTTGATCGCCAGATATGGTGCTGGTCTAGTACCATAGGTAACGGTATTTAACTGGAAATAACTAATAGGCTCAGAGGCATTATTTCGCCAGAGGATTATCTGGTACTGTCGGTCCTTGGGGTGGATATAGATTTGGCGGTACATTTTTTCGATATCTGTTGTGAATACGAAACGGGGCAGCCGAAATCGCAATAGAACCGTAAATAGATCATTTTGTAGCGGTGGTCCAGTGTGGAGAATATCATTTAAGGATTTTCCTGTAGACGTTTTTGCTGACGCATCGAAAACTACTCTGAGTTTAGTAGTACTACTTTCGGGTCGCAAAACGCAGTGGTGAGGAATAAAGTATGTATGTCCCTTTACTTCGTCTATATTGATTTTCGACATGTGCCCCATTGTTTCATAGTCTTTCATAAAAAGCGCATATTGTTCCTTCAATGAAGCGTCTTTTGATAATCGACGTTCTAGTGCGAGGAACCGATTGAATGCGATACTATGTGAGGACCCTAATAAAGATGGTTCAGCACAAAATGGCAGTCGTGCTATGAATCGACCTTTATGGTCACGTGTGGTATGCTGATTGAAATGTGCTTCGCACTGTGCATCGAAAGGTGATAAATTTTGCTCTCTTCCTTCAACCTCCTCGAGTTTCCAAAATCGCTCAATAGCTGTATTCATTTTATCCTCTTCTGTTAAGACTCCGCAGATTCCTGATGAGAGCCTTTCACCAGATACCTTACCCGATACGATCCATCCAAAGGCTGTATTTTGTAGCAGTGGAAGGTCCTTGCCTAATTTAAGTTGTCCGATCTTGAGTAGTTGATGATAATATTCCGCCCCTAACAAAATATCGATTTTTTCTGGACGGTTGAAGGTTGGGTCCGCTAAGGCTATGTTGCTGGGAATTGACCACCTGTCGATTGTAAGTGATTGAGCGGGTTGAGGGGAAATAATTTGCGGCAATACGAATGCTTCAAGCCGTGTTGAAAAATTGTTGAGCCGAGATTGTAGCGTAATGTTGACTCGGTGTTGAACCTTGGTATGGTTTTTTCCAATACCGTTGATTGAAACAGAAGTAGTCCGTGCTGGGAGTCCAAGCCGGTTGACTAATCGTTCTGTGATCAAATTGACTTGTGATCCTGAATCAAGGATTGCCTTGCATTCAGTTTCCAGACCATTAGCCTTGACCTTTACCAACGCTGTTCCCAGTAGAACATATGGTCTTTTGTTAGTGTAACTTCCCGCCATGCTTTCAGCTTCTGTTGGTGTGCTGACTAGAGATGTCGCGTGTTGCGTCGTGGAGTTATTCGTTGTAACTGCTTCATTGGCTGACTCTGTTTCCTCCTTTGATTTGTTACGCTTCCTGGATATTGAATTCTTTTGCGGGGCTTGTTCCAAGTGTACAAGGGTGTTGTGCATTTTTCCACATTTTTGGCAGCGGCCTAAAATTGTGCACTGTTTGGTCAAATGATTGTGACTAAAACAATTAACACACATTTTATGTTTCTGTATCAAGTTTAGTCTGTTTACAGGGCTTAGCTGGATGAATTCTCTGCATCTATACAACGGGTGATATTCTTGCTTGCAAACTAGGCATCGTTGGTTCTCATGGCGGGGATGTGCCGTAAGCGTGCATGTTTTGCTAGCAGGAGAAACTGTCTTATCTTTGTGTCCTATTGCCTCCAGAGTGTGGAAGTAGTTCTCCAGAAAGGTAAGAAATTGGCTGACTGGTTGCATTTCCTTTGGGTTGGTAATCGATTGCTCATATTGAGTGTATACAGTTTTGTCCAACTTTTTTACCAGAAGGTGGAGTAGAAGTGGATCCCATGTCGAGATTTCGAGCCCCATATTAGAAAGAGCTGCCAGACATTCTCTCGTTGTATCGTGCAATCGCTTAACGGCCATTAACGTCGATGCACCGGATGGTTGGTCTAGCAGTCTCTGAACCGCTGTTGCCACTATTAGTCGTTTATTATCATATCGATCCTGTAGTAACTGCCAAGCGGCTATGTAATTGTCTGCAGTAACAGCGAGATGATTAATAAGCTTCGCTGCTTCACCAGTAACGTTGGTCTTTAGATAAAACATTTTGTGAGCGTCTGACATCTGTTGCTCATGAATAGTTTTCTTAAATAAGTCAGAAAACGATGTCCATTTCATATAATCACCTTCAAATTTAGAGAGAGTGATTGTGGGTAATGGTAGGGTAGATGGTTTAGCCATAGTTTCTGTGGATGAGAGGCGATTGTTGTTAGCCGTGGTAAGCTGGATGACCGCTAACTGAGCGGCTTGTTCGAGGTGGATGTATCTGCTTGTGTCATAACCGGCGAGGTCTGGATCGGAATATTTATCTAACACTTCATCATTAAGTAGTTCTAGCTGTTGCCATAGTTTGGTGATGGTGGCCTTTTTAACATCGTAATAAGGCCCATCCTGACCTGACTGCAACTGAAGGCCTTCTAGCTGTCTATCCAGAGCTGCCATCTTTCCTAGGGAGCGGCTGATTAAACCATCGTGGCCACTTGTAGGTTGAGGTTTCGTGGATGGGGGGTTGTTAATGATTTCGGACTGGTCGCCCCCTTTTGGCGGTGGATCAATAGGGTTTTTGGCGATTGCTCCCTTACCTTGATAAGTGTGCTCGCGTTCCATCAGCGCTATATATTTGGATGCCATTGACTGGATTTGACTATAGCGGTCTGCAGTGAAGTATTCATCTTCCATATCAATATCCTGTAGAGTCCGCAATTTGGTATCTGCCTCATCGAATTCTTTCCAAGCTGTAGTCAGCCGGGCCAATCGTTCTTTGTAGTACACTGGGGTTTTGCGGCTAGCTGGGTCCTTGGTAAAGTTGCGGATGATGGTGGCGATACGCTCGCCGATCTCCTTTAGTTGGTGAAGAAGCTGCTCTGCGGTTTCCATATTGCTTTGTTGATGCCCTATAGAGGTTAATTGATAGTTGGAGTAAGCTGCTTGTTAGTTGTGATGCAACGTTGTCTGTGATTAAGCGCCTGTAGTTTGTGGTTGGCCGCTGATATTTTGGGTTTAAATTGTTCGCTTGAAGGACTTTAGGTTTTCCTAAACCCGATGTCCTGTCTCGGTCGCCAAAATGTTAAGCGCAGGCTCGTTTGCCTTGCTCAACTTTATCGAGATGTATAACTTGGTGCTTCACCAAGTTATTACTGTTCGTAGGGGTTTATTATCCTAGTAGTTCACCAGGATAATTCAAGCGATTATTATCGGTTCAGTTGTTCAAGTGGTACACAAGAACAACGTAAACTGACTTGTCGGAAAAAATGAAATTCAGATGTTTGCTGAATGAATGACAATCGTGCAATCACAAATTTTATTAAAAACTTATGGTATTTAAAGAAGAAAATTACAAATACAAATAATAAAGAAATACAAATACAAATAGAAATACAAAAAAAAAGTAAAAAATTTTAATTCTTAGCAGGCTGGAAACCGTTCATTCTTCTGATGCACTAATTATTTTCCCACCGTTAGCACAGAACAGATATTGGATTTCATAACTGTCTGGCTGGTGAATTAAATAAGCAAATTATTTTCTCACTGACAGTAAAGCCCAAACAGATATCAAATTTCTCCAACGTCTGACTAGTTATTTGATTTAGTACGTGTAAATAAAAATTTTGTTTTAATTTAGCTATGAATTATGCAAACGCGGTAATTCTCACGCCTAAATAAGAACGTAAAAAAGAGGTACGGATTTTGTTCAAGTATTACGAATTATGCAGACGCGGTAATTCTCACGCCAAAATGTGGGAAAAATAAGAACGTAAAAAAGAAGTACGGATTATGTTCAAGTCTTATTAATTCTATTGAGAGTTGTTTTTATTTTTGAATAAAGAATAAAAAAAACTCAAAAGAATTAACAACCACTTAAATGGAAATGCGCTTGATCTAACGTTAAAAAAAACGGCGATAATTTCGCTGCATCAGAAAAATTGATCGTTGAGAAGAATAATAAAAATCGATAATTTTAATGCGTTGTTGTGGACTGTACGTATTCATTTTAAATTTCCTAGAGTTCAGTTATAATCTCCAAAAAGAAAAAATAAATTATGTTAAAAAATAAAAATGTTATTTGTGTTTCACATCAGGTGGTCTTTTTTGAGCCACCCTGTATATATATATATATATATATATATATATATATATATATATATATATATATATATATATATATATATATATATATATATATATATATATATATTATTTATTTATTATTTATATTGGTTGCAGCAGTGGATCCTTTTGAGGTAGTTTTCGATTACTTTATCGCACATTTCGGGTAGTATCTAGGCGATAACTTTACGAATGTTGATTTTCAAATGCTTCAACTTTAAGGAATTATTCGCGTAGACTTCGTCTTTGACGAAGCCCCACAAAAAATGTCTAACGGCGTGGTGGTCAATTGACGTCGCGAAAACGTGAAATTACGCGTTCTGGAAACTTCCTATACAATAAAATCGATCATATTATGTGGCTAGTGGTATCGTCTTGTTGAAATCATATATCGTCCAGTTCATAATCTTTCGTTGCATGCCAACAAAAATCGGTTATCATATATCAATAGTGTCCTGAATTGATGGTGACGGTTTTGGTAGCGTCGTTTTCGAACAAATACTGCCCCCTGACACCTACAGTTCATAAGGCGCACCAAACAGTCACTTTTTCCGCAAGCAATGGCTTGGCCACAATCACTTCTGGCTTCTCCAAGCCCCGTATATGACAATTTTGCTTGTTGACGTAGTCACCGAGTGAGAAATGAACTTTGTTGGAAAAATCAGTATTAAAAGCCTGTTACTCTAGCACCCAATCAGCATATCTACGGCGTTGTGAACGCTCAGTCGGCTTTAATTTGTTGCGTGAGTTGGACTTTATATGGATGGAGGTGCAAAACATAATGACCCGCAAGATAGGCCCAATTGCAGAGAACGCCGTGAAATCGGCAAATTCGGATTATCCGATATTTTTTTAAACGAACCATATTCGTAAATGTCAAAACTCTCACTAAATAAATGACATTTTATATCTGACAAATTATTTATACATTTTGAAACAATTGAAAAGTAGTGGAAAAGGAACGGAAAAAGTAAAAGAGTTAAAAATACATGTTTGTTGTTAAAATTTGGCTTCAAATATCTTGCGACTTGTTAACATCATGTTAATAATTATTACACGCTTTGGAGAAGAAAATATATGTCCAATACTGGAAGTAGCGTGTATTTACAAAAAAAATCTTTACAATATTTCTTTAAGGCTGGTCTTTCAGAAATAATTGAAGCTTTTATTAAATATTAAGACAAGTAGGATACGTTTAGACCAAAAATTTATTTTTTTAGTAATATTTTCAAAATTTAAAATATAAACGTTTTTTAATGCTACAGTTTTTGAAAATTATTTTCGATATAAAGAAAAGAAATTACGAGCCAGAAACGGCAAAATGTCAAGACAGAACAATTTTTAAGTCACAGTGCTATTTTTATTTTATTGTAGTACAATATTCTTTACAATAAATATTAAAATAATTAAAATCAGTTGAATTTATGTTCTAAAATTTTTTACACACCTGTTTTTGTTCCACCTTGTACCATTACAGGGTATTTCAAAATATAACAGTCAAAAAGTGTATTAATTCTTCTCTGATTCGCAACTTGTTGCATGCAAATCGATCTAGTAATTTTTAAGTTGCAACATTATGGCATTATAGAGCTTGATGATACTCTTTCCCACTGTGCATGTATGTATCTGTTCGTTAAAGTTTTTTTTTGTAAATTTCTTTTATATGGCTTGTGTTTGTTACAATTTGTGATTTCTTTTTGGTCATTTTTTTATTCGTATTAAAAAAATAAATTAAAAATGTAAATGCCATGAACTAGACAGTAACAAACAAGTAGTAACAATCCACATTCGGTTTATTTTCTTCTTTGACAAAAATGTTGCATATGTATGGCGCTTTATGCATGTATGTGTTCTTTTCTTAAAAAAAATATGTAATGGTGCATAATAAAAGCATGGAAATATGTATCAGGTCTTGCATATATTTGTATATGAAACTTGCTATAAGGGTTAGATACTACCCATTTGTTCAATTCTGTTAACTACTGTGCTTAAGCCAAAACTGTTTTGTTTTATTTTTGCCTAAAATGCGTACTTGCTTTGATGTGAAAAATCTTATAAAAATTAATGAATATTAACAGCCACATTTTGTAAGGCGAAACGTTTATAAACGTTAGAAATTTGTATGAAATATAATGACAACTAGTTTGATTAGTTTGGGATTAAAAAAAAAAAAACTTTTCAAGGTTTTTGGAATGGCTTAATTTTATAAAATATGGCCCTAAATATTAAGGAACTATTGCAAATGTACTCATCATCTCATAAAGTTGAAAAAGTTTATTTTATTTTTATAAATGATCAGTGATGTAACATTTCCTAGCGGTCATATAATTATATGTTGTAAACTGTTTGAACAGTGTAAATGTGTATTGCGAAAGAATGCACAATCTTTATTTAATATTCCAAACGCTGAGTATATGCGATTAATGTTAAATGCAACATCAAGTAGCGAGGCTGTGGGTAACATCTAAAACCTATTCCCAATTTTTTTCGTTAGAAAAGAAACACATACTTGTATATGCAACAGCCGGCTTACTTAATTACGAATATTTGAACTAAACGAAAAACTAATTAATTTTTTTCTAAGAGTATCAAACTATTATACTATGGCACTATTTGCAATAAAATATATGAAAACCAGAAGAGAAAATTTCCATATTTTAATATATTCTCAATCAAATTCCAATCTCTTGAATGGACCTTTGAGAATAAAAAGTTTTAAATAAAATCTGTTTTAGTTTTAACACAATATATTTTTTCTGTTTCAAATCTCTTTCATGATGATGAAACTATTTTATGGCATTTTTACGCTGCGAAAAAAATATATATGAAAATATACATATATAAACAAATGTCATATTGAGCTGGTTTCCTAAGGAATAAATTGTAATTTAATTGGATTTTTAGATGTCACATGTATGTATAGGTGCTGACAAGTGTAAATGTTGGTGTGAGTGAGTGAGTGTTTGGAACAATTCTGCATGAATGGCTGTTGCACACAAGTACAGGTGTCTGTCAAATATAACCCGAACAAAAACAACGTTATAAAAATGTTGAAGGAAGCCCTAAAAAATCTTTTGGTTGAGCGATTCGTAATGTTGCCACTGGCATAATAATTATTGTTACAAAATTAGCGCCGATGTCAGCACAAGAAAGAAATTGTATAACGAATAAATAAGATAAAATAATAAAAGAAGATGAAATTCTACATCCTCTCCACCGGCATTGGTCTCTCCTTTACATAGCAAATGTAAAAGCTTTTTAAAGCTTTTACTATATGAAAAGAACAAGCCTGCATAATGTCATAGCCACATAATTACTATTGAATTATATGGTTGTTGCGAAATTATATTATTAACAATGTTTGGCCTTAAAAAATTTTTTAATCGACTTAAGAAATTAGAGAAGTTTATCAATTCGTTTTATTGTTTATTTCCATGTTTTTGCCATATATGAAAAGATTTGAATTTTCTTCTCTATTGGAATGATATACTGTAAAACTGATACTATTTCATTTGTTTTGTGTACAAAAATTAGCTAAAAATTCAACTAAGTCTCCTCTGAAGCTTTCTACACACGTTAAGCAAACATTGTCACTCCTCCGCAAAGTTAATATTAATTTTAGTGCATCTAAAGAGTAACAATTACGATTCTTATAAAATTTTCGGCACAAACTGCATCAATTTAAAATTATGATTAGAAAAATGGGCGCCCAAACAAAGATATAATTTTTTTTCACAACTTATACATTAACGGTTCTTTTGATTCTGTACAACCCTATGATTCGAAAAGTGGGCAGTCACAGGCCTTCTTAATGATATATATCTTATTTTAAATTAAGCCCAGTAAAAAAGGACCTTCCAAAAAACTCATGAGAGTGCTGAGATAAGGATCCAGAAGTAGTGCGAATTCGAACAATTTGCAATGATTTTAATATAGGCTTGACATTGCAGGATATTCTCTTTTCTCTACATCTATTTGTAAAATGCTTTAATTGTTTGGAAAAAAGTGTTTTTGTGTTTTTTATATTAAATTAGAATTTATTATTTACTATTGGAAACAAACTTTTCATCTGAAAGGCGAAATTTTTTTCCAGTATTCACGATTTCGTTTTCCGTATACTCGTTTGAAAGTAGTTTTAGCATTTATTGATTAACGCAAAATAATGTTTTGAAACTATATTCAGACTTGCACCTTAATTGGTTGGTTGGTTTTCATGTTAATTTACTAACTGTAAACTGTTTAATAAAGTATAGCCCCGTCAGATGTGTTGAGCATAGAATCTGTACTGGTCTTAATCAGCATTCGACAGCCGAAAATGCCTTAATTAAAAAAATATATACTTATAAAAAACTCTCCTAATTATATTGGCTATAGAAAATATATTTTAGCAATTTTTTATATAAAATATGTTTCCAAGAGGTTTTGATTTTAAATATTTTACAAAAAATATTTTTCATGTCGCTTAATTTTGTCATTGAATATAATTTTTTCTTCCAACTGAATAGTATTCACAAGAGTTGCATTGCGAATTATTTATGGTGCAATTTATGTAATTGTGTTCAGGCATGGTAAATTGAGTTAAAAAAAAACCAGTAAAATATTGTTCCTTAAAAATGACTTTAATTTTTTTACATAAATACATGCTCTTCCAGATTGATTTCGTTCAATTTTTTTATAGAAGAGTAGAAATATAAGTTCTCTTCGTTCCTTTCAGAAGCATAGGGCCTCAATGAGGTTTTGTTAGTCGGATATTTTCAGATAAGCAGGTAATTAGCCTGCTACTACTATATCCTACTTTGATGATGTTGCTGCCATCTAAGCCAACAGACTGGCTGAGTGTAAATCGCATTTATATATCGAACCGCTTAATATAAAACCAGACGTCTTATATTAAGCCGCCCCAACTAGGAGAATAGACGCTGCAGACGCCTCTCATAATTCGCCGATGTTTGTGGGGTGTCAAGAACATCACCCTGGGACCACCACGTGCAGGTTTGTGAGACGACTTGAAGTGTACTTGATAAGGATCACCCTGGATTTACCAAGTAGAAGTAATCATATTTTTTGCTTTGTCATTATAGCCCCTGGTCGCCCTACAAAATAAATGTTATTTAATAACTGATACTTTCTTTCTGCCTAGATTGGTTTTCTTGTGTTATTACATGTTATTTGCTAAATATTTTGCACATACAAATATAAATGGGTAACATGATTTGAGCTAGAATTTATTTTAGGGTAAGATACTACCATTTTTTACGCCATTTACTTTCGATTACATATAACGTTTTCTTTAATGTGAAAATTTTATAGAGAATTAGCGATGTTTAATGTATGAACATCTAGTATTTCAGAAATTATTAAGAATATACTTGTCGGGTGAAGATGAAAAGTTTACTTTATCATTATAAATGATCAGCAGTGTTGACATTCCTTTGCAACCATATAATTACATTGTGCTACAAAATAGTATTTAAAAATTGTACATGAAAAACGATATAATCTGCCCTACTGTGCAGATCAGAAACAGCTTAAAATTTTTTTAGCTGTTGTGAAAGATCGTTTTCAGGTGTATTTGAGTACTTAAAAATGCGTAGCTTAGTTATATGTTATTTTATTATTGAAACGAACGTTGCTTTTTAAACTTCTTCATATAGTAATATCTGCTTTAAAGATTGGTGGCGGTTTTCCAAAGGATATCTATACATTACCTTAATTTTGTTAAAATTTTTCGACAGCACTTTTCCTTTAACCTCAGAACACCTGAAACAATTTTAAGAACGACTTCAGATTAAGGCGTAAAAAATATGCACTAGATCCTCTTTCAAGTATATTTTTACTGTAGATCTGTGCTATGTATTGTAAATCGCAACAATAGTGTAAATATTGCAAAAAAATATAAAATGTTTATGTTTATTCGAAGCATAAAAATAATAATTTTTCTTAATTGTAACATTATGGAATAATTTTTGTTCTATTGTGAGCTTAGAAAAGTCGAGGATTCCAAGGGTGTAGTTTTAAGGCAATATTTTTTTCAGTAAAGAAAATGCCATAAGTTAATTATACACTAATTTTTAGGCGCACAAAACTATTTTTATTCACGGATGTCTTATGAACAAATATTTTAAAATAATTTCGAATATTTTAAAATAATTTAAAATTCATATAGAGATCTTCGCAATCTACTTATATCTTGTTCAATTTTGTTTTCGAACTTACGTACCTTCGTTAATGTAAATTGCAACAAATACTCATATTTATTATACCGGAGACTATAGACGAGAAGTGTATGCGATGAAAAAATTAAAAACATTTTCATTAACATCAAACTATATTTTATACCTCTCGCAAAAGTTACACAAGCTTGTGGGTGTACAATAGATTTTATTCTTAGTTTTCCATCAATGCATGCGAAACGCTTTTTGTAGGCTGCGGAAGTGAGGGAAGCATTATCGTACGTGGTGGTGTCATCAACAGTAGAAAGCTGTCAACGCAAGGACTTTGATATACAAAACATATCTTCTTTTGTATCCTTTTTTCCTATGGCATCACTAAATGGCTTATGTACAAAATTTATCTTTATTTAATTTATACATATGTATTTAAAAAGTCATTTGCCATGTTTTTGTATCCATATTACACAGCAAAAGTATTGTTTCACACGGATGAATTCTAAAGTGTTGCTTCAAAAATGTAACTAATTGGTTTTTAAAATAAAATTAAAATAAAAAAGACTGTTTGTATGAATAAAAATTATTAAAAAAATATGTAAATATTCTATTAAATATTCTGTTGCATATGAATAATTATTTTTATTTAAACAATTTTTTTCTTATGCCAACATTGGCTTCATATCCTTTCGCATCTGCTTTATTGCATCATAAGTTTTTCTACATGTGCCGTACGTATAGAATATTAATTTATTCCAAAAAAGTAAAATGGATTTCTTCTTGGTTAAAGTCGATTGGTCAGCAAAAACACAGAAGTTAATCTCAACAATTTTACTCATGATTTTTTTAACCGATAGATGTGGTCGCTTTTTCCATACGAGAACTGTAAACTATGGCAGACAGTTTTTTTTTCAAGATTCAGCAATACGAAAAAGACATCTCACAAATTTCCAGAAAGATAAAAAATAATTGCTAATACTCTTATATTTAATTACAAATTCAAGTAGGAAAGTAATTGCTAATATTAGTATATTTAATTGAAGATAAAATAAAGTGATTGTTTTTATGCGTTCACAATTTCCTTTCAGAAACGATTTGTCAGCTGACATAGAGTACTTTGCCGTTGAACAAAATCGGACTAGATTGAGAGGATTTTTGATACTTCATATTATTCAGTTATGAAATAATTCCAAATTTGCAAAATATCTGCGGAAGGATGTGGACACCTCTCATACATCCTTCTAGGCAAAATTATGATAAAAATTTAACGAAAGAAGATGGAAAATTTACTATAAGTTGCAATATATAGCTTGTAATTTATATATGTAATTTTCTTTTAAGTCGAAGCAAGGATATCGATAGCTTCCATATATCCTTTTATAAAAAAATTTTATTTAAGCTTAACTGAGCTACCAAGAAAATCGTAAATTTACAGAAAGTTACAAAATATAGCTTATAATTTGTACAGATTATCTTAGTAAGGCTATCAGTACCTCTCCATATATCCTTTCAGCCAAATTTTAATTTAAATTAAAAACGAAAATTCACCAAAAGTCGCAAAGTATAGCCTCTAGTCAATCTATATACATGATTGTTTTTTGTTACTCCCAGCTAACATGTACCTTCTATATAACCTTTCCTACAAATAAATGGTTTAATGGAAGCTAATGAACAACAATATTTTAAAAATACAGCTTGCATGCAGGAACCCTTTTCTCTAAAATTTCTATGACGATTTAATATAAATATGGCTAAATTTCATTCGTGCAACCTTAAATCTTAATAAGTATGCATAGATACGGGTCTCGTATAATGTCATAAATAGTCTATCGTCGTTGAAACTGTTTCTGATCATCTAAACTGAACCAAGAAAATTATCATGATTCGATTTAGACAGAAGGAACTTTATTATTGCTATAGTTTATTGTTGTACACAGTTAGAACTCTACATTGACGTTCATGACATCTATTCGACGTTCCCGGATATCCATCTTTTAAGGACATCTATCGATTGAAATAGTTTGCAATTTGAATCAACTTCATGACAAAATGTTCAGCATGTTCTGATGATACAATCTTGGTGATCGAGTTAACTACTACCTTAGCAAGAAATAACCACAACGATAACAACCAGATTGTTCCAAAGTTAAATGTGAACGTAAAATCTCTTTTGTCATTATTAATTTTTGTTTCTAATATTTAAAAATAACCATAATTAATTTGATTCAACAATACATTAGCTATGTAGACCATAATATGGTTATCACAATCATGTCATTTTACTTAACTAAGAAATTTCAAAATATAAATTATTGCTTCGAAAGTTGAATATTTTCTAAATTTTAAATGATAACTTGTAGCACTTGTGTGTCTTCTAGATATCCCCGAGGAGTATTAATTTTTTGTGAAATGTTTGAAACGGTTCAAACGTAAAACCAACAAAGTGTGACCCGGCCCGCGCACCTAAACTTCTGTTCGATTTAGCCTTTATGACCCATGAAATACCGCTTAATATAAAAATCATATGAATTGTTTTATTGTATTAACTTTTAGTGTAAGTTTTAATGTTCCCAATGTCAACATCACGTTACTTGCTTTGATCCTTCCCATTGATTTTTGACTTTTTGTCATTGTAAATGTTTGCTGTAGGAGCCTTTGTGGTTCATATCTTGGGAAGATTGTAGTACTCTATCTATTTCAGTTCGGAAGATAGAAGCGGAGGTATATCATAATATCCAGTGACATAATGCTAATGGACACTATGACCCAATTTTATCTAAATGCGTTCCCGCACTCGAAAATTTAGATCTTGAAAAAATATAATGTTGTTCTTCATCTCGCACTCAAGAGTTCAGATTTTATTTTCGGACAGATTGGTTAAATTCTCAAACAATCTGCAGTTTTAAAGATAAAAGTAATAATAATGAAAAATATGTATAAAATATGTACATATGTATATGCATGTAAATAATTGCATTTTTAAACAAAAAATTCATACATGCGAATATTTTTCAGAGCTGAATAGTCAGCAGTTTTCCTTCCCGATATTTTTTTTTTGCTGTTGAGAACAACATTATTTTACTCTCATTTTACTGCGTGTACCTAAAAAGTTGGGGCAAATGCCTGTCATAAATTGCCAGCGATAAAAGCTTATGACAGAAGCACAGCCAGTTGGACAGACGGATATCTCAGCGTAAAAAAGGTGGGGTACAGAACCCTCAAGAGAAGAACTTGTCAACAGCTTAATTTTTGTTGGCAGTTGGGGTGTATTACTTTGACATCTCATAGGCGTAAATCAGCTTAAAACAATGAATTATATAGATCGTTCTATCGACTCAAAAAAATTTCATACATTTCACAAAACTTTATGTGTTTTTTTTTAAATCAAATCCGAAAGCTCTTAAAATATCACCTGTTATATGTATTTTTTATTACTAAAAGATGATTTATTGGTGTTAGTTATTTATTTTGAATATTTGTATGTTTAAAATATTTAATTTCAATTTAACTTTGAATGGGATAAATTACACTATTTACAGAATGCCAAGTTGTCAATTTTTTGTTCTTGGAAATTATTCAATTACAGAACACGGCCGATAGTGTCATGTCCGAAACTTATTTAACACTGACACTAGGCGCAAATAGATCCTATCATTGTTGGGAGTCTAACATATGATTTTATTAAACAAATATATTATTCATGAACTTCTGAATCATTGCAAAAGACAAAATTTTCACATTGTTGACAGTTGTGCCAAATTTTCAACTTTTGTTCAAAAATATCGTTGTTTTCAATAGTTTTTTTTTTTTTTTTTTTTTTTTTTTTAAATTAAGTCTCAGAATGCTATTGACTGCTTTAATATTATCTTCGATGTAGAGAGGAGAACAATATGGCTCTAAACGACATAATCTTTCTTAAACAACTATAAAGAATTGCACTATAGAAAAATATTTCATTTCATAAAACACAGTACAAAATTGTCGACTTTTTTTAAATTTAAATACGTGAAATTTACACTAAAGTGTGTGTCTTTTGTTTTTTAATTTGAATTCTGTTTTAATTTTAAATAGTTATTTTTTTTGTTACGGACATTAAAATAAATCCATTTATATAGGAAATAAAGAATTGTGTTGAATGACCAAACTTGTAATATAAAACTTTAATTTAAATTGATTATGAATGTTGGGTTGAGTTGCTTTTTGTTGGTTTCTGAAAATTGTCAAACTATATTCTTTTTCAAACAATTTTATTTATGCTTTTCTGTTGAAACATCGAAAGTCCTTGCTCTAAGACGCCTACCCACTACCTCTATCTAGTACACTACCTATAGAACGTATCCATAATTAAATATAAAGCTGCCGTCGTACTTTTAGTTAGTCCATGATATATTGAAGATACAATAAATAAATTGAAATGAAACATATAGGAAAATTGTGTGGAATCTTTCTAAAAAACCAAACATTTTTGTTTTCATCTACTAACCTGACAATCAAACGTGGACACAGATAGTGAGGGAAAAAGAGATGTTTCCGTTTTCAAATCTATTAAAAAATATCTATTGATTCTTCTGCTAAAAGAAAATACAAAAAATGTTTAATTTAAAACTTGCCCCGGTTAGGGACCACAACTCATCACTTTGTTATTATGTTTGCTTTTTTAAGATTCTTAGAATTTTTTTTAATAAATAGCAATAATGCAACTTAAAAAAAGAATGGAGAAAGAAGAAAGAAATAAACTTTTTTAAAGAAAGTTACATTCAGGTTTGCTGTTTGTATAGAACAAACCTAAACAATTATTCGTATGAAATGGATATAGGAGTATGTACGGGTACTCTGTGTTATATAAAATGTTTGTGGCAGAGCTGACATGAAGTAAAAAGCAGCTGAAGCAGCACTTCTAACACAGCACAAATTTACAAATAAAAAAAATTTTTTTTGAAATTGCGACAGCACTTCCGCTACTAAAAAAAACGTACTTTTATTTTTTTATTTCTTGCAAAACAAAATCAGTTAGACAAAAATTTTGAAATAACTATTGCGTTTAAGGGAATATAAAATAATCAGAAGGAAGAGAAATCTTTTTATATGCAAAACAATTTCAACAAAATAAGAAGGTAAGAATCAGTAAATTTTAAAAAGAAAATATTCTCTATTGACTTCCAGGACCAGACATCAGCAAAAATTTTATGACTGTTACCGTCAATAATCTTTAAAGTGTCTATAAATACTTGATGGATAAAAAAAATAAACGACCCATTATCATTACCTTGATTATACGTCTCTCTGTTCATGGAATACTCATTGCTTTTCTTGATATTAACTTTTTTATTCTGCTTCCTTATTTGTATTATTTTTATCACTCCATTAGTTTAAACAAAATGTGTGGCATTTTGTGGCAAATTTCGCTTCTGTGCGTCTGTCTGTACGAGTATGTACATATGATTAAGACCATTTACCCATAAAAAGGGGAAATGGAAGATCCTGCGGTTTCATGAGAAAGAAATAAAAAAGGAAGGAAAACCTTTACAATGTTGAATTTTCTTTGCCTTTTACTTTAACTTTGTATTGTCATTTTTATGGTGAACATCTCAGAAGAAAAAAAAAACATTTTTATGCCCATTTATTTAATGACATCGTTAATCTACCGAAAGTGTAACAGTGACTGGAAAATATGTGTTTTAGAGAAACACAGAAGAACAGAAGTATTGTTCTTCCCTCTTTATTGATGTTTCTCAGGCATTTGATAAAGTGTGGCATGAGGGCATGATTTTGAAATTGAGGACATATCTACCAATGAACATTGTGAATCTATTGGAAAGTTACATTCTTGCCCGGAAGTTCACTGTCGTGGAAGGAAACTTCATGAGTACTCCCGAAACTATCTCATCCGGTGTGCCACAGGGGAGTATACTGGGGCCAGTTTTATATTTGATTTATACCTGTGATATGCCTTTGAATAGTAATATCTTCACTTCTACATTTGCCGATGATACAGCCTGCCTTAGTATGCATGAAAACCCTCACGAGGCATCCCGATATCTTCAGGAACATATTAACCTGTTGGAGCTGTGGTTGAACTTATGGAGAATAAAAGTAAATGAACAAAAGTGTGTTCATGTCACATTTACCCTACGAAGAGACACTTGTTCCCCCATTCAAATCAACAATCAAGTTGTTCCTCAACATTCACAGGTGAAATACCTTGGTATACATCTTGACCGACGGCTTACATGGAAACACCACATTGACTCTAAGCTAACACAAATGAAGCTTAAATTGACCCAGATACATTGGCTGATTGGTAGAAATTCTACCCTCAGTCTAGATTGTAAACTTTTAATATACAAGTCGCTTTTGAAACCCATATGGTGCTACGAAATTCAGCTATGGGGCACTGCTTCAGCTTCGAATGTAGAGAGAATCCAACGAATGCAAAACAAAATTTTAAGGTTAATAACATCGGCTCCTTGGTACATGAAAAATTCAATTTTACATCGTGATTTAAATATGACACTTGTGACTGCAGAAATTGTAAAATATGCAGGCAAATATTTAACAAAACTCGAGTCCCATCCTAATTCCCTTGCTTGTAATATCTTGAACTTTACTGGACACATCCGCTTGAAAAAGAGGGACACTACGGCTTTAATACGCCGCACTCCAGATGAAACTTTTTGAAAATATTTTTGTGCTTAACACTACATTTATGTATTATTAATTACTATCACTAAGTTTATGTCTGACACTGGTTGGGCCTAATAATTATATATATATTTAAGATTTGAATACTTATTGTTAGTTCAATTTTTGAAGATTCAATAAATAAATATAACCGTGAAAAAAAGAGAAACCATTTGTATTTAATATTCTTTAAAAAAGTTTGATTCCAAATCTTCTGGAATAACCATTCTTATCAAAACACGGTATTCAAATTGACAACAAGTAGATAATAGTTATTAATGTGAGGGCGAGCCATGATAGCCACTTAACCACTTATTGGTATTAATTCTTCTAGCTAGACAATACTTAAATCAATTGCCAAGGCTGTTCTGTTAAATAAAAGGTGATTTCTTAAGAGCTTTCGAATTAGATTAAAAAAATCATATAGAATTTAGAGAAATGTATGAAATCTTTTTAGGGCTTGTCCCTATAGACATGAGCCTTAACATAGCCCCACAAAAAATAGTGTAAAGGCCATAAATTGGACGATCTAAACGGTCAATTGACCAGCCCGAAACGTGTAGTAAACTGTTCACCGAACTAGCCTCTCAATTGGGACATTGTTTCGCGTGTTGTGTGGCATGTGGCACCGTCTAGTTGAAACCAGCTGAAACCAGTTAAGTCCAGCTCTTCTATTTTGGGGGAAAAAATTGTAATCATCCCACAGTGGCGCTCGCAATTTATAGTAACGTTTCTACCTTTGTGGTCTTTGAAAAAATACGGTTCAATGATGCTGCCGGCCCATAATCCACACCAAACAGAGCATTTGCAGTTGTTGCAATGCTTCTGGCTGCTCTGCACACCAAATACGGCAATTTTTTGTTGAAAGGACACAACCACAAATGAGCTTCTTCGCTGAACACAATTTTCCGATAAAAAAGTGGATCTTCATCCAACTTCGCCAGCGCCCATTCACCAAAGGTTAGCCATTGTGGTAAGTCGTGTGGCTTCAATTTTTGCACCAGCTGTATTTTAAAATGTGTTACACCCAAATCCTTCCGCAAAATTTTCCACGTAATGACATGAGTAACTTGGTACTTTTTTTGTGGTAATTTTGTACATAGACCATACAAAGGCGCCTTGCTATGGAGCAAGAACATCTAACCGGTACGGTACAAAAGTAATAAACCAATGCTGAGGTAGTTAAATGACAAGAATTATTTCTGCTATTGCTGCCTCTAATCCGATATGCCAGTGATCGGCTTAAGCTTTAGTCAGTTTAGGCAATCTCTTGAGTAACCTGACCGCTCGTTGACTACTATACCCAGCTTTTTGCATAAAAATTACCTAAAAAAGCCATATCGGGAAGAATTAGAGGGTACAAGCGTTTACTGGCTGAATGCAACTTATGCCTAAAATAAGAGGGTTGTAATATATCTTGCACGGATTCTTTATAACAACTTACAAAAAACGGTGGAGGGGCGAGATGTAAAAATTCATAACACCGAAGCCCTTGCTGGGATAACTACCTTGTCGTGGTGTGAGGGCTTAAGTGTGGGCTGAATTGCACACCTCTTCTGAAGGCGAACGAGGGTCCTCTATAGGATCCATAGTTTAACTGAAGAAGGCGGTGGGCATAAAAGCCTGCATACTAAAAGTTATCCACCCCCAAACAGAGGTGTTACGCGACCCGTGCCTATCTGTTCTCTTTGCAGTCGGGGGCATGAGACTGTATTCAAACGGAGCTTTGCTGATACCTGGGCACCTCAGCAAATAGACTACGCCCCCTCCACGTTATCGGGGGCTATGACGTGGAGGAGATCCCTTTCCCCTACACTCGTGGGACCAAGTATGAAAAAAGTATTCCAAATAACAGAAACGAAAGATACAACGATGACGACAATGGACACACAAACGGACAACGGAACGGAAAATCGGACAAGGACAGCGACACCAAAACGAGAGGAAGAGGTGGTAATACCCGGGGGGGACTTAAAGTCAACCCAGCCTTCAGTGGCAGGTGGGAACACCTACTCTGACTCTCATGACATAAGCCAGTCAGGTAGAGATTCTTCGCAGAATCTAGACAGACTGGTGGATGAGGTGAGCGACAAAATCGCGAGCCTAAATACTGGAAAAAAGCGGCTCTCTGGGGCTCAAAGGCGAAAACTTGCCAAGAAGAACCAGGCAGCAGCTAAAAATGCGCAAGATGCCCTAAAGGAAGCATCGGAGACTCCCTCCACCTCGGTAGAGACTGGTAAGAGGATCCGATCTCCAGAAGAGCAGAACATTGCGGAGCCGAAGCATAAGAAAAGGTGCTCCTCGTCGACCAGTAAGTCGCCAAAACCGGGCGTCTCCCTTCTTAAAGGAGTCTCTATGAAGAATCCTTCTAGTAAGGGGGTCAAAGGAGCAGCACTTACTGAGAAGGCGGGCACGTCGGTGAAATCTTCCGCGGAAGCAGAGAACGCCAAAAAGCGGAATCTCTTCACGCGTAAGAGGAAGCTAGACGTAACTAAGGAAAAAGAGCCGCCATCTTACGCTAAAGTAGCCAGGAGGCAATACAGGGACAATCTCCGCTACGCGGTCATTGACACCTCACGTCCGACTGGCAAAATACCAGAAAATCAACAGCAAGTGGTTGAGGATCTGGTAAATAACGCGATATTGGAATACGTTATGGCAACCGATAACGGATCTCCAATAAAAATAAATAGCTGCGAGTTTCAAAGGGGCGTGCTGTTGCTAAGATTAGCATCGCAGACCTGCGCAGCTACCCTAAAGAAGCTGGTAGAAGGAATCCCTCCGCCATGGGAAGGCTGTAAGCTGGAACTGGTGGAAGGGAGAAATATACCAACTCTTACCAAGGCAACCTTCTACGTCAAAGGATGGGGATGCAAATTCACATCCGACCGTGTTTTGGAGGTTATTGGTAAACAAAACAAAGAACTGGCGGTAGAGAAATGGGAGGTGTTCCACAGAGAGGAGGACCAAAATGGAACTCTTTTTGTGGTGGGCATCGACCAAGGATCTATTTCCAGCCTTTCCAAATCTGAAGGGAAGGTGTTCTTTGTGTCGAAAGCTGTGTATGTCAAAATAGGCAAGTCCTGTATCGGCAGCCAGGGGAAAACCACCCCCAGCAACGACAGGACAAGCACAGTACAGGCTGCAGCTAGCCAAAATCAGGCGGGTGTCTCGGAGGTCCAGACGGCCAAGGAGGAGTTGGAGCAAAATATCACCAACTCCCAAGAGGACCGCCTATTAGAAGGATGATGTGGGAGGTCATCCAAATTAACCTCCACCGGAGCGAGACGGCAACTCACGCTTTGATGGAGAAAATTAACAAAGGTAAGATTCATGTGGCATTAATACAAGAACCCTGGACGACAAAAAACAGGGTTAATGGATTAAGCCATGTAAACTACCAATTATTTTATGCTAAAACAGGGAATCGTCCGAGGACCTGTATTCTTAGTCACAAAAATTTATGCTTTCTTTTATCCACAGAGTTGTCAACAGCAGACGCAACAGTACTGAAGCAGGGAAATGGAAACATATGCCTAGCATCAGTATACTTGCCGTATGATGCACCGACACTACCACCAACGTCGGAATTACAACACTTGGTAGAAGATTGCAGAATAAAAGGTAGGAAAGTACTAATCGGATGCGATACTAATTCGCATCATATTGCATGGGGTAGTACTAACATTAATAAAAGGGGACAGGCTCTTTTAGAATTTCTAAATACTAACGATCTATTAACTGTTAATACTGGTAATACGCCTACCTTTATTAATAGAATTAGAGCGGAGGTATTGGATGTAACCATATGTTCTGAAAACGTAATCGATGAAATTGCTGAATGGAGGGTTCTGAACGAGCACTCATTCTCAGATCATCGTTACATTATGTTTAAAATTGCAAGGCAACCGCCAGAACCTATAACCTTTCGAAACAGGGCTAAAACTGATTGGGCAAAATTCGAAAGGTCACTTGATTCTCATTTAGGGCAGGTTTCTTTCAATCGCCTAGAAAGAGAGGACATAGACGGTAAAGTCAAAATCATTACGGACGCTTTAGTTGAGTCGTTTGAAGAGAGTTGCCCACTTCGGGAAAGAAAATCCCCATACGAAAAACCCTGGATGACAGGGGAGATTCGGGCAATGGGGAGGGAAGTCCGCCGACTCTATAATAGAGCGAAACGTAAGAGATTACCAGTATATTGGGAGGATTATCGTGATAAACTCCGAAATTACAACAAGAGAATAAGAACTGCTAAACGTACATCCTGGAGGCTTTTCTGCGAACAGGTGGACAGTGTAAGCGATGTTTCTAAAATTAAAAAATTTTTGTCAAAAGCCCACATCCAGGCTGAATCATTAGTGGATGAATCGGGCAGGGCAATTGAAAATGTGGAGGAAACCATTAAACTCCTCATGGATACACATTTTCCATGCAGCCCGGCCGAACTTTCGGCTAGGCTGGACGATGGGAGAAGTGGTGAACTTGAGGTGCCTATTATCAGCGATAGGATGGTTATGGAAGCGATAAAAAGCTTTTCTCCATTTAAGGCTGCGGGTCCGGATGGTATCTTTCCGGCGCTCCTGCAGAAAGGGATGAATTTAGTTTCGTCACATCTTGCAGGAATTTATAATGCATGCCTAACACACGCATATATTCCAGTAGGCTGGCAGGAAGCGAGGGTAGTGTTTATCCCCAAACCTGGCAAGCCAAATTATTCTTCACCAAAGGCTTATAGGCCAATAAGCCTAACTTCCTTCTTGCTGAAAACCATGGAGAGGATAATTGACGACATGGTTAAGGGCAGGATCGCAGGCCATATGCTGAGGTTCAGGCAACACGCATATGTCAAAGGTAGATCAGTGGACACTGCATTGCATAATGTGGTGTACTTTATAGAAAGGTCACTTAGTGAGAAGATGTACACACTCGCGGTTTGCATTGACATTGAGGGGGCTTTCAACAACGTGCATACCGACACACTTATCCATTCTCTGGACCAATTTAATGTCAACCGGGCGATACGCGACTGGATTGGAAATATGCTAAGGAACAGATGGATTAATTGTGAGGCGCACAATGTAAGTATAAGAAAAAGGGTACAATGTGGAACTCCACAAGGGGGGATTTTATCACCCCTTCTCTGGACCACAACAATACATACCCTTATTAGGACTCTGACCGATGAGGGATTCGAGACAGTCTGCTACGCAGATGACGTCATGATACTTCTGAAGGGAAGGGATCCAAATCATTTGTGCAGGAAGGCCGAGGAGGCATTAACCCTGGCACACAACTGGGCTCAACCAAGAGGGTTGAACGTTAACCCAGAAAAAACTGAAATTGGCCTATTTACAAGAAAGACGAAGATAGCTCCATATGATGAGCCGCGCTTTCTTGAAAGGACAATAAATATTTCCGACAGGGTGAAATATCTAGGAGTCATTCTCGATCGGAAATTAAAATGGAAAGACCACATAAACGAAAGATGTCAAAAAGGCTCATATATGTTGGTCAATCTGTAAACGGGCCATAGGCACGAGATGGGGGCTGAATCCAGAGATGACACACTGGCTTTATAGTAGCGTTATCAGGCCGATTATGACCTATGCCTCTATAGTGTGGTGGACATCGATGGAATATAAATGCAACATCAAAACAATACAGAAAGTTCAGAGAACCTGCTGTCTTGGTATAAGTGGGGCCTTCCGAACGACATCAACAGGTGCGATGGAAACAATATTATCTATCCAGCCAATCGATATTCGTATAAAATACGAAGCGGCTCTAGCAGCAAAACGACTAAAGGTGATGGGTGAGTGGATCGATCAGGAACACGAAGCGTATCATCAACGAATCTTTACGGCCATAGGAGAGTCCATACCGGAAAGTGTCGCAAATGACCGCATACCGGAGACTAGACTAGAGGCCAACTGCGGAACATTGATTCCCGACATCCATTCCTGGTTGACCGACCCTTGGAACCAGATCCCCATGGGGCTTCATTGCTACACGGATGGATCAAGGTCGAGAGGGAAAACGGGACTTGGTGTTTATATAGAAAACACCACGGAACTGTTTTTCCGCCTGCCGGACTATTGCACAGTTTTGCAGGCGGAAGTTCGGGCGATAACGGAGTGTATCAGGGAACTCAATGTAATGAGGAGGTCAGGACTTGTGAATATATTCACAGATAGTCAGATGGCCATCAGAGCAATCTCAGAGGAACGCACTAAATCACGTACAGTTTGGGATTGCAAAAACGCCATTAACAGTTACTCGACACATGGTGAACTGCGCATCATATGGGTGCCGGGGCACGCGGGGATAACTGGAAATGAGAGGGCAAACTCACTTGCTTCTAGGGCAATAGAGTTAGGTAATATAAGCTTGGTATGCGCGAAACCTTTCGATGCAGTTAAATCAGAGCTAAAGACTTGGGCACAAAGGGCCCATTCAACTCTCTGGAATAACGGAACCATGGGAATCAATACAAAAATTCTATGGGGAGATCCAGACGAGAGAAGAACGAGGGAGCTGCTAAGACTCAGCAAGCTCGAACTAAGTAGAATAATGGGAGTAGTCACAGGGCACTCTCAACTACTGGCACATCTTAAACGCTTGGGAATAGCGGGAGGAGATGAATGTAGAGCATGTGGGGAGGAGAGCGAAACATTGGAACACTATTTGTGCCAATGCCCCGCCTTCTCACAAATAAGGTCCCGATATCTTGGGAGTGACATCTTACCGGACATAAGCCGATTACGGGGAATATGCTGGAGGAAATTAAGGAACTTTGTGAGTGACACGGAGTTTCTCTAGAACTTTGGTTCAATATCTTATGGTTAACTCAAGGTTAACTCAAGGGAGCGCACAACAAGCCTTCACTGGCTTAGGTGTATGTCGTAATGACATGGGCTGTCATACCCCTCCAATCAACCTAACCTAACCTAACCTACTAGGATTAGTCGTTAGATCCGTGCTATTTTAAAAGAAATTGATTTTGTTGTACAGTGTTTTTTGTTTATACAAAAATAAAAGTTCACAGAATTATAAAAATGTCTTTTTATATTCTAATGATCATTTTACTATGGCAAAGTTCAAACAAAGATGACAATATTATCATCATAATAACATGTTTGCTATTTGTATCATTGGGGTAAACATCACCGAGAGTTTGCGAATATGATTGCTTCAACCATTTTTTTGCATTGCGAACGTTTTGTTCAAAATGTGGCAAAAAAAAATTTGTTACTTATTTTAAGTTAAAAAAGTCTTTCAACCAGCCTACTTTTTATATAAAGAGAGTTATCGTTGAAGTATATAGTCTATGCATCAATCGATAGACTTTTTTCTATTTGATTTACATTTTTTATGCATTTCACGCAACTCTATAATATAAATTTTGGCTTCTTAACAATAAATGTATTATACTTACTAAGGTTTTTTTGTTTTGTTTATTATACCAGGAAAATCTTTATTAAATTTGTAAAATTTTCTCCTTTAATCTTTTTTGTTCTTGCAAAACCTTAAGTCCATTATCGCTGTAACAGAAACAAATTTGTTGCAATACCATGAGGGAAAAAATTGAAAGTCTTAAGCAAAAGTCGCTGCTGTTAAGCACACGTGTGAGTTTTTCCATTCTTAAACAATTTTACTTTTTGCCGCCGATTTTCCTTGTAAAATTTTCTTTTTTTGTTTGTTATGTGCATCTTTAGTTAATGTTAAACTGTTTTGTCCCAGTAAGTGTTAAACCGGCTCTAAGGTATTATTTTTGTTGATTTCTCACTGAGATGTAATTGAAAATTAAGGAGGTAAAATATTACGAAACGAGAGCAAACACCACTCAAAAGAGTAGGTTCCTCGGTGTGAATCGACGCGAATAAAAGGCCAAGTTGTTGAGTTTGTCAGCCAATAAAGTCATGGCACCCGGTATAATCCACATTCAGTACCTTCAAAATGGTAAAACAATCAATAGCAAATATTATGGCAACTTACTGGGTCTATTTAATAAGGATTTGAAATTTGCCCTATTCTGCGGGCTTGTCCCCGAGTGACTATTTCTTCTTTCCAAACCTGAAGAAATGTCTCGGGGGAATACTTATTTTTATGACCTCGAAATATCCTATTTTTTGGAAGGGATAAAAAAATGGAGAAACGTGGAGAAGTGTTTAGAGATCAAAGGCAACTATATTGAAAAATAATATGATTTTTTTATCCAAAAACCTATTTTCACGGACTTATTGACATGCCCTCGTATTCATTTGATGGTTTCTAAAGAGAACATAAGACACAAATACCAGTACTCGGGACTGTGATAAATAAACATTGTCTTATTGGCAGATATCCATAGAGCTTAGGATTTAAACACGAATGACTTCAGCCGAAGCTGTCATGGTATAGATGAAGAAAAAAGTATAGAAAATTTCTAATGTCACTGATTATCACAGTTTCTCTTGGACTCGGTCATCTTTTGGACATTTTTGATAATAAATTGCCATTTATGATAAGCTTCATTAGTTAAGGCTGGTTCGACTTGTCTTGGTGTTGTGCTTCCTGGGTTATCAGGTTTCTGGACCTAGGACCTTGTGCTGATAACCCGTAAAAACTTGTACGTTGCTATTCAATCCCTGAAATAACAGACTAAGGGGCGCTCATACAAGTAAATTAAAGTTAAAAGTGGGATCGCTCACTCATCCAATCTGGTACCATGGAAAATTCTTCAGCGACGATGCTCATTTATGGTTCAATGGATTCGTGAATAAGCAAAATTGCCGTATTTGGCATAAAGAGAAGCCAGAAGCTTTGCAAGAACTGCTAATGCATCCCGAAGTTTGCAAATGTGTGGCCGATGGCATCTTTGGATGGTACTTATTCAAAGACGAAGAAGGCAGGAACGTTACTGTGAATAGCGAGCGCTACCTTGCGATGATTACAAATTTCTTTTTTACCCAAAGTGGAAGAGCTGGCCTTGGCTGACATGTGGTTTCAACAAGACTTTGTCACATGCCACACAGCACGCGAAACAATGGCCCAATTCAGAGGCGAGTTCGGTGAACAGTTAACGGTTGACGCAATGGAAGCCAATATTGAAGAATTTATATAGATCGTTCTATAGACTCAAAAAGAGATTTCATACATTTCTCTAAATATTATGTTTTTCTATTAATATGATCATTTCTGAAGGAAATGGCCGTTTTTTTTGAAAAAAAAAAAAAAAAAAAAAAAATTAAATTAAATTTTTTTTCATCACCACACAATAGGATAAAGGGAATTCAGTGTTCCTTAATAAACGCAATCTTGGTGGGCAAAAGCAAAAGTTATATATATATATATATATATATATATATATATATATATATATATATATATATATATATATACTTCTTATATTTATCTGTCTACTTGTTATTTATTTATTTTACTTCAAAATAATATTTTTTTTTATATTTGACTCCTCGATTGAAATTTTTGTACATCATAAATTACGAATTGGTTTGTGAACATGGACATTCGTTGCCAATAAAATATGTCTTGTTCATGAAGAGAATTTTTATGAAAGGTTTGTATCCTTAAAGGTTTCAATAACCATTTTGCAGTTTAAGCATAAAATATTCTTTTTATAAATAAGACTTTAAACTTTTTCAAAAGTCCAAAATATATTTTTATTGCGGCTTTAAAAGCAGTCAAAAAGTAATGCCTGCGATTTTTTTGCGTTAAACTTCAGCACAAGCTTATACGAGTATTTAATTCTATCTCGCAAATGTAGCAAATGTATTGTATTTAAAAAAAACCGATTTTGAATAACCGCCTCTCTGCAGGTGTATAAAAGAAGCTGTTTTGCACTTTACATAGATTTGTAGTACGTTTTTTCTTGTGTACGTAATTTTTAAGAACATTTGATTCTCGTGTGCTCGCACTCTCTATCTCATCCATTTATACTTTTTAAAATAAAATTTTTAAAGTTAAAATTGGTTTGCTGCTTATTTTTGTATGTCCCTTAGAGTCATTCCAATGGCAACACAAAAAAGTTTAAAATCATTTTGTTTCTAATTTTCTTAAGCGTATTTGTTTGTAAAACAAATTGAAAATAAAAAGTTTAAAGGAGCTAAACGTTTCAGTTAAGAAGGCAACTTTTTTAAGTGAAGAATAAAAATGAATACATACAAATGTTTTAATGTTTTCATTTTGTTTTGTTTTCTATATTTGTATGTAGTACTAACATTACAGCTTTTCTAAGGAAAGTAAAATTTTTGTCATTAAGGAGGGTTCTTTATTGACAACGTAAGGAAATTTGCATAATATTGTGTAAATTTAAACATGTTTATGAAAAAGGAGCTTAAAACTTTAAGATTATAGAAGGTAAGACGACTAATTTACAGTTAAAATTAAAATTGATTTTTAAAAATTTTATTTCTTAGTAAAATTCTTTTAATTTGAATACTCGTACAGTGGATAAATTTTATGAAATTTTATTTTCAATGAAATGTGTTTATCGACAAAAAGTTAAAAAGTTTAAATAAGCCCCATTAATAACAAACAATTTAATTGAATCGATTAATCTATTAATTGAATTTATTATTATTATCACAATATTTTTGTTTGGCCACTACTAGTGCATTTCATTGTGCTGGTACTATGAAAATAGCTTATGGGATGGGCTATAGAGGAAGTAGTGTCTGTGGTCATTTGACATAAAGTTTTGTAAGCTGAAAGTGACAGGAAGGACCGCAAGAAGATGTTTGAATTATTTGGCTAAAGAACGAATTCTCTCTGTAATGCGTGGTGCTATACCCCAGCAAGATGACAACGAAAGGAAACAAGTTCTTCATTTCATTACAGAACATTTCATTATAGTGACGATAGAACAACGAAACACACCAAAAACTGACTCGATTAGGTTTGTATTTTCTAACTCATATATATATATATATATATATATATATATATATATATATATATATATATATATATATATATATTATATTTTGCCATCGATCCTATAAGGGGCATAGGTCCTCACTTAGTTGACCGCTATTTCCAGCTCAGCTAATTTACGACGATTTACAACTTATATAATAATTTTTGTTCATGCCTTTCAAGAAGTATAAAAAATGATATGTTAAAGTCTAGTCCATCCAGAGAATATTAGAGTTTTTCTATCTAAATTGGATGATTCATATTGTATTACGACATTAATAGATGTTAATGAGCAGATAAGGTATTTTTTTTAAATATAGTACCATTTCTGAATCTTCTTGACTTTTTAAAAGCTTTCGATACTGTTAATCATTTCATTTCTTGTTGTAAGATGAGACTAAAGAGAGTTAGACTATCATGTTGATACGAAGTCTACAAGCTGCTTAGTAGAAAAAGTTGTTCTCCAATATGTAACTTTTGGCCCACGGTTATGCACAATGTATTCTAAATATAAGAATGATTTTAACAATTACAAATATGTCAAAGATTTACGTCAGTACCTGTAATAAGACCTAACCTCACGGTGCTCTTTGCACTTGGTAAATAATGACGTTCATTACCATTACCCGTCGTCCCTTTCCGAGGCACATCCAGTATGCGGAACTACATGTGCCCCAAACCAGAACGACATGGTAGCAAATTCTGTACACACTGCAGAACCATGTGCAGACACCTTGCTAAAGTGCTGGAATTATCTGACCTCCTACCACACCAACGACGCAGCACCAACCGCAGCCACCAAGGCAACCCTGTCGAATAGCAACAGCATATAGAGGTAAGTATATGGGCTGAAGAGAACATCTACAACAGGATCACTAGCACCATGTTGCATCATCCGAACCATAACTTTTCCCGCGTATCTTTGTGTTTTAACCACAGCCACCACGTGATCCCCGAAGGGGCCTCACCAATAACCAGTCTAGCACAAGTCCTGGGGGATACTGGTTCCCGTGGTATCATATAGGATCTCTGGTCGTCCTTGTGTTAAAAACACCTCTGATTCCACTTTCCCTGCAAACCTGAGGTATCGGTAGGTCCTCTACCCAAACAAGCGTAGGTAAGCCTACTTCCTTAAATACTTATATGGTCGCCTGTTACCCTGTTATTTCAATGATTGGATAGCAACTTGTAAGTTTTTAGGGGTTTTCTATACCCCAGGAAGCAAAACACCAAGCCACCAAGACAGGAAATATAATTCGTTCCCCCCCGGTGTTTTTACCAATTGCATTTATTTTATGAATAATTTTGAAAATATACAGCCATTGATGATAATTCAACTACTGCTTGATAATTTTCTGGCCAGTGATCCGATTTAGAACCCCAGATCATGTCATCTTATATCATTGAATTTATTGTGAGCTAAATTGAAATTATATTGTCCTTTAATCAGCAGTTGTGCATTCTGTAAGAAACTTCAACCAAAAATGCTTATATCCCAGCAACGCTGTGGATGTTGCATATATTAGTCAATTAGTCAATTCAGACACTAATAATGCTGAAATTATGATCCGAAAGTAGTGAAAATGTGGATAATTTCCAATAATTTTAATATATGCTGAGGATGTCATATGTTTTGATGCTTTTTAGGATTAGGAATAGATGCCTATTAAAATTAGATGCTTATTAGGACTAGGAATAGACTTTGTATCTGGAAAGAGTACAAACTTTCCATGTCATGCTTTCTTCTTACTTATGTGAAACTAATTTTACTAATAATTAATTAAAGTACTTAAAAAATGTATGCAGATTTAAGGAAATAATAATTTTCTTTTTATAGAAAAAAGTATTTTCCAAATCTAGAGCAGAATTTCATATACTCGCATTAAGATTAAAAAATTCTTTTGTCAAACTGACTTCCTAAGAAGTCGAAAAGAAGCACTAATAGATTTTCCGAAGTTGTTGAGAACAAGCTTATGAGGATTTTATTGACTTCTTTTCTCTTTTTTTTTTTGCTGGGTTACGAAACTTTAATTTGTTAGATGCCAAATTGCAATTTAAAACTGAAATTTTATTCTGCTTTCATTTCATTTGAATTGTGTATGAGATAAGGAATAATTGCAGATTATTTCCTTTAATCATGGTAAAATAATACAAAGAAATTTTATTGTTTCTTGTTTAGTTGTTAATATTCGGTGTTGAATATCCTGGAATTTTGTAGTGAAACAAAGTTAAAACGGATGAAAAGGTGGAATGTAAAAATTTGATTAATCATTTAAAGATGAAAACAATTGTTACGCAATTATAAACATAGAAAATCGCACCGTGAAATGGAGCAATAAATTTACATAAAAGTGATTTTTAAACTTCACATATACTTTTATACGTATAGATGTTCGAAGATTTAAATGAAGTTCATAATTTTTTATGCCGCAAGCTCCTTTGATTTTTCCATCAACTCACTTAAGGAAATAACAATATCTCTATGTCACTCTACTTTATCGCATTCATCAGCCACAACACAATATTTATATTGAAAATAAAAATAAATTTGGATTTCTTATAATATAAACGTTCAAGGATGTTTCCTTTGAAATTAATAAAAACAAATAGTTGCTCTTAATTTTTAAAAACTCAAAAGAATAAATTTTCTATATTAAGTACTTTTTAAACTCATTTTTAAAATTAATTTCTTAAACGTACATTTTTAAACACGCTTTTAAAAAGTTCCCGTCTTAGAGGCACTTTTTTGAGGTATTTCTATAGACTCGTTTTTCAAGTTTTCTCTTAAAAGTACTTATCAAATATACTTTTTGCAAAGCACTTTTCTAAAGTCTTTATAAAGGCATTTTTAAAAATATTTCTTTGGAGGCACATTTGTTTAAGAAAAAATTTTTAAATTTACCTTTTTAAAGTTTATTTCTAAAATCATTTGTTAAGGTACTGTAAGAGTTATTTTCTAAATGTCCTTTTGGAGAGATACTTTAAGGAATAGCTTTTCAAAGATATTTGTTCGAAGGTACTCTTTAAGCGTACTTTTTAAAGTTGGTTTTTTAAAGGTACTTTATAAATGCAATTCTTAAAAATATATTTTTTTGTACTTTTTCAAGGAAATGCTTTAAAGGTATCATTTTAAGAATAAATTGTTAAAGGTTATTTTAAAGGTACTTTTGAATGTACTGTTGTAAAGATATTTTCTTTAAGTTACCTTCTTAGACCTTGACCTTCGTAGACTAGTAGGTAGTGTACTAGACTCGTAGTGCGAAGGTCCCAGGTTCGAATCCTGCCGCAGAACTCTGGCAGTTTGTGTTTGATAAATAAAGGGAGCGCACAACAAGCCTTCACTGGCTTAAGTGTATGTCGTATGACATAGGCTATCACACCCCTCCAATCAACCTAACCTAACCTACCTTCTTAGAAGTATATTTGGAAAATCACATGTGAACCCAAGTCCTTTGAAGCTTCCACTCATAAGATTTGCGTTTTGAACTTTTCTTCAGTTTGTAGTTATATGTTCGTCAATATTTTCCGTATTAATTATACAAAAATATTTAAAAAAAAATATTAAAAAATTGCATTAATTGCAAAAATAGTATGTTAACAGGATATGATCAAAACAATATACATAGTGATGGTTTTGAGATAAGTTTTAAAGTAAAAATGGTGTTTAATTATCTTACGCTATTCTTAGAATATATGCTTTTTAATAGATTAGATTAAATCAATTTTTTGTAGCGGATTGTATGTGTTGGTATGTATTTGTCACCGTATTACTTCCTGGCCGGTTAAAGTGTTAGTGTGGAGAACTTTATGTTTCATTTTATTGCCGCTTACAGAACTTGAATGTTATTTATTTCTTATATATATTTCTTTCAAATAAAAAAATTTCAGTTCTTTTTTGCCTCAGCCAACAACATCCCCATTGATTCCCCTAATACAAATATTTATGTTAGTTGAGATTTGTTGAAAGTTAATTATTCCCTAATATACGAGTATGTGTGTACCATTGGCGTATACTTTATATTGAACTTCATATGACTATGCGTAGCGTATACGCATTGTTTCACGACAATAAAGGGCCTAGTTTTGTTTATCACTAAAGCGGCTATAGCACCGGGAGCATGTTGGCTTTTCGTGAGCCATTATACTGTATACGTAGAATACGTAGAATATCGGAATAAATAAATTTTTAAAGAAGACTCTTCGGAATGACCCATGAGTTTTTTAGTCGCATTGGTTATTTGAAAATGAGTAGATTTGTATGTTTGTTCAACAAAAACTACTGCTTTTTAGTCGCCACTTTTTCTGATCATTTTTTAATGAAACGAAGATGTGTTTGTGTGTTGAACGAACAATCAATTACACAAGGCTTGATGGCGTAGCAAAATATCAAAAAATTTTAATAACACGCCAGCATGATCGACAGCACACATTTTTGTCTTATAACACGAGCCAATCGATTGGTGCAGCATAAATGTTCGCCAATAGGTTCGATGTTTATAAGATCCTTAAGGTGTGACGTAGCAACGTTTCAAAACAAAAAAAAAAAACAAAAAAAAAACGCATCCATTGGGTTTTGCGAACTAAAAAATTACCAATTATAACATGTATTCTATTAATAAATGGAACTTTTTAAGAGGAAATTGGAAATACTCAGAAACTCAAAAACATTAATACAAAAATAAAAAATTAGCAGAATGATTTGTGAAATGTATAAATTCAAACATAAACCAACATATTTTCAGAATACAAAAAACATACAAAAGTAAATCTTCCCAAATTTGCAAAGGAAATGTTACGAATTGAATGAATGTTTGAAAGGGTGTATAAAACTTTTTAAATGGATGCCGACTTCATGTGAAAGCACTTTCTCAGAATTAAGTAAAATAAGGAAAATTTTTATATAAATTTAAGTGTAAGTTCTCTTAATAAAATTGAAATATTCTTATTGATGATTTTGCTCATGAAGAATCAATAAAGTTCAACAAACTCAACTTTAATACTTATGCCATTTGAAGTAAGTTTCAGGGTGTCGCAACGTGTATATTAATTCTGTAGCAAATAGAATAGAACAGGAATTTTTTGATGTGCAATTTCCTTTAAAGCGATAATTCATGATAGTATATACTTATTTATATAGACTAAATTATTCCTAATATAAAACGCTGCGGAGCGTGTATAATACCCCTTGCAAAAGAGTGGATTTATTTAAAAAAAATAAACTTCAAAATTTAAAAGTGCTGTATAATTTCGGTGACTCTGCTGTGGTTACGGCGACCGTCAATTCTATTGCCCGTTACGTTTACAACACTTGCAGGCGGGACCACGTTAATGGTTAAAAGTGGCTTACTGAATTTCGTTGTGGCCGTACAAGCACGGAAGATGCCGAACGCTCTAGACGCCAAGTTAAGGTCTCTACACCGGAAACAATTAGAAACATTCACGATATGATGTTAGCCGATATCAGTGATTGAAAGTGAGAAAGATAGTTGAAGCCATACACATAGTACATGGCTCAGTGGTTTAAATTTTGAATGCACGCGATATAATCAACATTGAATACCTTCAAAAGTGTAAAAAAATTTGAAAGAAATTCACTGCATTTATCCAAGAAAAAGTTCTTTTCCACCAGGACAATGCAAGGGTGCACACAAGTGCACTTTCCATTAGTGAAATTTCATGAATTACGCTACCTCATCCGCCTTATTCTCCGGGCTTATCCCCGAGTGACTATTTTTGTTTGTTTTCGAACCTAAAAAAAAGGCACGCGTAATACCTATTTTAATGACATCGACAAATCTTTTTGTTTTTTGGAAGATATAAAAACAATTTAAAAAACGTCGGGCAAAGTGTATGGAGCTAAGAATGAAAAATAAAATGATTATTTATCCAAAAACCTGTGTTTTCATTAAAAAGTCGCTGACTTATTGACCTGCCCTCGTCACTTTACTATATTGGAGTTGCTTTTGATCTAACAATACTTTAAAAGTTGATACGGACTGGGGGGCGGGCAACTTATGATTATATTTTATTGATTTAGTTTCTTAACTTATTTGTATATTATTAATGGATATTATGACTTAAGTTTACTCAGGTATTTATATGGTATATACGTAACACAAACAATTTGTCCTGGATGTCTTTTGCATCACAATGTGAATTAAATAAATAAATAAAATTTCCTCCGTTGGTATTTTATTTCTTCTGTTTAGGATTTCGTTCTCCGGAAGTGTCGGAAAAGAATTCCGGGGAAATAATGCGATTTTACACCTCATATTTCGGGAACTAAAATGTAATAAAATCTCACATTGCCTCTTGCAAATAAATATTTTAATTTTACTAGACCCACAAACAATGAAAGTGAACAAGTTTTTGCTACAATCTCTGGGAATTTTGCTAACAAAATTTTAAAACGACTTAGCAGATGAATCCGTTAATGCATTAGTGGTTTTAAAATACCACTTGATTTAAAATAAAATCTAATATATCAATTGATATCGATAAATATTTGAATATTTGTATTAATATATTACATTTTTATGGCTGAATTCAATGAAAATATCCTGGAAAAATTTCAGGAACTTGAAACCCCTATTTCTATTGCTTCCAATTATGCCATTTTGAACATTTTCAGTTTCTGTTTCAACTTCAATGACTAGAATAAGTTAAATGGTGCATCGCTGCCTAAAATAATAAAGACTGAGTCGGTCTGAAAACGATAAACACAGGAAACAAAAAAAAATTCAATGAATGAAAATATGATATTATTATTAATAATAATGATGAGTGTTATGATTGTGTTGAAACCGTTCATCTACCTCTACATTTTATTGACTGCAGTTGGTGACAGTTGTAATGAGGTAACGATTGCATTTACTCGTAATTGAAGTAAAATTGCCAACTTCATTCAATGGATTGAAAAAATCAGTATTTCTTGGAAAATTATAATTCGTATTTTTTGAAGTTTAGTATTTATTTTGGTAATTTGGTCATTTAGTTGACCTTCATTGTGGTTGTAGTATAATTTGTTATATGTGTTTTATGTTATTAGAAAGTTGTTTGATTTGTTTGACATTGACCGTCCGCTAGAATATCATGGCACTGTGGGCGAATTCACAAATATTTTAAGTTTTGTCACACTTTTTAAGTCATCGTAATTCCCGGTTTGATTTAAATGGCTCATCTATAACTATATCCGCTACAATTAAGGAACCTGGAGACCCAATAGGAATTCTATTTTTCTCTATGCAAAATGTAGAAATTCATAAGAAAAATTGTTTTTCTATACGTTTTCTAGGTCTAGAGGCATACTTGGAAAAAGCGATGCCACATCTAATGATATAATTCTCTCACTATCACGTAGTCTAGAAGTTTTTCAATCGTAAATTCTAAATTTTAAAGGGGTCTTTAGATTGTATTTTAAGAGATCAGTGAGAACATTTGTGACATGTTTAGTTCATATGGTGGTGAGGTAACACATGAACAAATAGATCTTAATTGGAATTTTTCCTTATGTATCCTTTGCACCCCACATTAGTCTTAAGTCTATTCTTGTCTTTTGTTCTCTCTCCATTACCCCTTGTTTTGAGCATTTGGCTTCCACAAAGCATCTCCATCTTACACGATTTGTTGCAGATGTTTTCGCATTGTTATTTTTGCCTTGTATTAGTTTAGTTAATCGGTTGTTGATGAAACAACGCCCTCTGTGTAATTTGGTGTAGTGGTGAAGGGAAGCTTGATAATCTTTGATTGCTACCTTTTTCCCCAGGCAAATAATTCTTCTTCTAAATAATCTCTCTACTACATTATTATTCACTTTCTGTAGGCTGTTTGTTGGGACTTTGCGCAATATTCTTTTTTCTTGCATATATTTAATTAAACTTTATTGAAAACGATCGAAGAAAATTACCATATGTCAATAATTTATGAAAAGATCTCAAGCTCAATATGGTATAATTTAATAAATAAATATATTGAGGATTTAGATTTCGAATATCTTATTCTAGTCATATTTTTGAAATGAAGAAAAAAGTTCAAGTTTAGTGCAACTGATTTTAAAACAAAATTATATGAATTTTAAATCTCTATAAATGCTTTAATCAAGAATGCAAGATGACCAAAATCTCAACGTGAAGTTCTTCATGCTGCTAAAGTATTTTTAAGTTGAAAATATTATCAAAAGTAATCTTGATACATTATTTTGATCTTGCTAGCACCTAAGATCTTTAGTCGAACATTAATTCTGTTTTAGTTGCCATGCGCCTAACTTTATAAATTTTCTTTTACATAGTTCAACTACGAGGGCCGGTCAATAAGTCCGCGACTTTTTCGATAAAAACATCGTTTTATTTTTCCACATAGTTCCTTTTAAATTCTTACGCTTTGCCCTACATTTGTCGAGGTCATCACAAGTACCTATTTCTTTGTGAGATGATTTCATTGTTGGAGACAAATCTCTTTCCGCCGAGCCATTTCTCCAAGTTTGGAAATAAGAAACAGTCACTCGGGGCTGAAATAGGAAATTGTCCTTGTAGAAAAGAACTTTTTTGTTGGCCAAATATGGTTGTATTTTTTCTAATTCTCATTAAATTGACCCAATTAGTAGCCATATTATTTGCCATTGATTGTTTTACCCTTTTGAAGGTAGTCAATTTAGATTGCATCGCGTGCATCCCTAAAAAACCTTTTTTAGCACTGATTCATGCTGAGAAAGCCAATGTTTTAACTGCTGTTTGGTATCTTTTTTATTATATATGTACGATTTTAGTTTCGTCCATGGTTAGGAAACGGCACAAAACTCGTCCACATTGCGGTTGATTAACACCAAACAGTCTTGCAAAGTTGTCACACTATTGCATTTGCAGTTCGGATCATGCGAAATTAAAAACACTTAGCCACGTTATATGGCTTCCGCAGTCTCTAGATTTTTCAATTTCCGATCGACCTACATCCTATCGTGAATTTTTTTCCAGTTCCGATTCCGGGTGTAGGACCTAAACGTTCGGCATCTTCCGCGGTTTTACCGCCACATTGAAACTCAGTAAACCACGTTTTTACCATTTAATTTAATCGTGCGGAATTCCCATAGCATTTATCAAGCTTAGCTTTGTTTTGAATGATTGCTTTTTTTCGCAAGAAATGATGCTTACTGAGCACTTTTTTCAATTTCCTCTTCAAATCATGTTATCAATGGATCTCAAATACGTATTAAATGCCGTAGTTTGTTAAAATTTGGACGGGAACCAGCTAACAGATGCCTCTTGGCAGGAGCAGTATTGTCGTTGCAGTTAAAAAGCGGAGAAATCAAAAAATACTGATTTATTGACCTGCCCTCGTGCATACAAATGTTCACTCATACAGTCACGTTTATCATAAACGCTGACCGATAAGTGGGCATATTGCTTTTTATTTTTAGTTGGTTGATATTAAGAGTGGTGCTGCCTCCTCAAGATATTTTTTTATCTTTTGCCTTACATAATGAACACAACAACATGTATTTAATGCTGACACAATAGTGATAGATAATGGAAATAGATTTGTTTTCTCACACATACGAGTACATACAAAATCACTTGAAATAACAGCTTAAGAAAATTTCGCAAATGAAGAGGAAAATTTTGTATGGGTATCATGGACGTAGAGAGGTTAATTTCGGGGAGTGGTATAACCTCTTACGAAATGGCTTCTGGCACATATAAAAGTGTTTGTTGTGCGATGGAAATTGAAAGATAAATTGAAATCGCTTTAATTGACTTAATATCCTGTTTGGCCTGCAGTAATACAACACCATAAAGATAACAAGATGCCTAAAGCCAAAGCGTAGTTTTAAGTGAGAGACAAATGATAAAGTAACTGCTTAAACCTCATAAACAATAGAAAATTCTCTAAATCTCTGCAACGCTGTTATGACATGCTGTTATACATTTTGTCCTAAAGATGCTAAACGTGATATTACGCTCACTTCTTAATAAATTTGTTCTAATAATACTTAAGCCGATTATTTTTCATTTTGCCATGTTATCGTATTGTCATCAATTTGCTTGATTTGATTTTATTTTGGCAGTTTCACAAACAAGGAAACAGCAAAACTTGAAACATCTAATATATTACTTTCGAGGGCGAGGGTTGACATTATAATGCACTTATACTCGCACATAAGTGAATTGACATTTTATCTGTGTGATTTTGCGTTGGGATTTAGAAAAAAGCGTTAAATCTGCTTTGGGTAATGGATTCGATTTCTGCTTTGGTCTGCTTAAGTTTATTAAGATATTAATTGTCGCTGTTATTATGCCATGAAATTAAAATTAGAGGTCCTTTAGTAAGCGCCTCCTATCTTTAAATTTAAATATAACAAAGTGTGGGTGACATATCAGCAATTTTTTAAAATTTTATTTGAAAAGCGTATCGATGCTATTGTATATGGAATATAATAATGAAATAATGAATAGTAATAATAATGAAATGGTTAATTTACCTTGACTCTAGCGCATAAATCATGCTGAGTTTGACCGATGTCATGGGTTATGTTGGGTTTTAGGTCCGCTGTGGCTTATGGCTTATTCCCATATACCTGTGACTTACAAAAACACAACAAGAAAAAGTCTAACAGGTTCGATCTGTGTGGCTGGATCACATTACCTCCAGAAAAGATGACCACGCCCTCAAATTACTCGTGCATAATGTCCAATGTGACATGAGCTGTGCGGCACGTAGCTCCGTTCTGGTAAGACCACATTTCATTGGTGCCCACATCATAAAATTTAGTCCAAGGGAATAAATATGTCAAAGATTTTACGTCAGTACCTGTCATAAGCTCAACCTGACGGTGCTCTTCGCACTGGGTGAATAAAGCCGTTCACCACCGTCCCCGTCGTCCCTTCCAGAGGCACATACAGGGAGCGGTTCTACATGTGCCCCTAATAGGGACGACATGGTAGCAAATTCTGTACAGGCTGCAGAACCATGTACAGACACCTTGCTAAAGTGCTGGAGCTATCTAATCTCCTACCACCCCAATGGCCCAGCAGTAAGATGCCTTAATGGGCACTCACCAACCGCAACCACCAGGGCAACTCTGTCGAATAGCAACAGCACATAGAGATATATGGCCTGAAGATAGCATCTTCAACCGGTCACTAGCACCATATTGCAGACACACTCATCCGACCCATAACTCTTCCCGCGTATCTTTGGGTTTTAACCACAGCCACCATGTGGTCCCCGAAGGGGCCTCACCAATAACCAGTCTAGGACAAGTCCCAGTTGCTACTGGTTCCCGTGGTACCAGATGGGATCTCTGGTCGGCCTTGTGTTAAAAACACCTCCGATTTTAGGTCCCGTGCAAACCTGAGGTATCGGTAGCACCTCTACCCAGACAAGCATAGGCAAAGCTACTAATTACTTATTATATGCACGCCCGTTGCCCAGTTATTTCAGGGATTGGGTAGTAACATATTAAGTTCTATGGGTATTCCTCTTACTCCATGAGAAGGATAATAAAATTTGTAGAAATAAAGGTCGAATAAAATCATCAATTTATTTCTGGATGGTTCCTGCACTTACATTAAATGTGTGGGCTTCAAAATATGGCTATAGTCTTGCCAGTGTAATCGCTATACGTTGGCTTTATTTAACCCAATTTTATTCTGTTATTCACATTTGTTTTTGCAAAAATAGCAAGTTTTCTGGAAAAACTTGATGGGATATAAATGCATATCTCTTTCACTATTTTCCTTTTTATTTTAGCGTTGATTTCAGCATTTCACAAAGAATTTTTATTTGTTAAGATCACATGGTTTTTTGTTTCCTGTTTTCCTTTTATTTTTTCCAAATATTATTAATTCATAACAGTTTAAAGAGTGACCCATAAAACGCATTATTAGGAAACGCAACATCGTAAATGTATTTCTTGTTGTTTTTCTGACGGCATATACAAGTGTATTATGTGTTTCTGTTGTTGATTGACGTAAGGGAATACGAGTATTACTAATTTGTAAATCAAGTACTAATTCACGATTGAAATGTTGATTGAAAAATGCATTTATCTTATTTAATTATTGATTATGGTGTATAAACAGAATTAAAATACTCAAAAGTATAAACTGACATTTAGAAAATTAAGCACAATATTGATGTATTAATGAGATTGATTTAAATCATCTCAACAAAATAAATAAGGAGCGAAATAAATATTTTTAAACAATGAAATAAAACCAGAAACTATCGAGGCAGGATACCGAAAGTGGGATCGTAGGATCATTGGTACGATAATTCATTACTACAGATATAGGCTACGAACAAGGTGAATGCATTTATGCGGTAAATGATCATATACTTAGACTCAGTGTATATCCTTCCTTTTTTATATGCTCGGGTGTTTCGTTGACAGAATCTACATTCTTTGTTCTGATGGTTTCTGAGGCCAAGCATAGTTTTAAAGGGGCTAGCAAATTCCGTTTCACTAAATAATTTAAGCTCTGCTACAAGGGAGGAGCACTTATTTCACCTGTTGACCAAGCAATTATTTTATTATTAATAAAGTAAAATCATCAAATGATTCTGACGATCGAGCTGATAGGAATTGTCTACTTTAATCACGCCAAAATCCCTAAATACATACATAATTTAATACATGATTTTTTAATACTTTGCATACTGATGATTTGCAACCGCTACATCGTTTAGGAACGTTTATGTATATGCATTATATCATTCGTAATAAAGCGAACAATGGCAGAAGAGCATATTTTATTGCAAAAAGAAACACGGGTATCAAAAAGGATACCAAAAACAAGAGGCTTTGTGCAAACAATTGATGCACTAAAATTTTTTACTAAACTAATTTATTTTAATTGTTTAGAAACTTCTGTGTTTGTTAAATGGTTCACACAAAATGACATTTTTTACTTTAGTAAAAAATTATGATAAATAAGTGAATATAGAAATATATTAAATTATAAGAAAAACCGCTTACGTATTAATTTTGCATACATATTTTTTGGGATGCTTTTCTTGCTTGCTTGCTTGCCCATTTGCATCACTGTTGTAGTTAATACGCAAGAAAGTATTAACTACAATAGTGATGCAAATGGGAACAAAATACATTGTAAAAATGTGTAGGATTGCATTTAGGAATACACTGCAATGTATTACTACAAAGCAAAGCGTTTAGGAAGACAGCCTGTCTTAACATCAAAGCCAAGAGATTAAGAGAGAATTGCTAAAGTAAATCCGCTGTAATATTTTTCTCGTTGTTGGTGATGTGTTTGCTTATTCGATTTCTCTCTTGGTTAATTAATTAAATTATACTATGATAAATATTGAATTTTACAAAACTAGCAAATATTATTTGTGTAAAAATACCTCAGGCCTTTCATAATACCATTTAATTACTTATTCCTTTTGTGTCACTCTTATTCCATTTTTGCAAAATACTTATAACAGATCCTGGCTGTCATGAGAATACCCCAGCATTGAGCAAAAAAAGTTTCATACCAAAATAATAAGGTAAACAATTAAATTAAATTTATATAATATTAAATATCAGATTTAAAAATATTTAGAAACTGTTTAGCTCAAATTATGTTTAGCTCAAATTGCTCCAGCAAAGAAAATTAATTTGTTTTATTATTATACTTAATTCTGTTTAAATATGTAAGTATGTCTCAGCTTAACCTTTTGATACCACTTTCCTGTACTTTAAATATAATATTGATTGTTGTTGTGCAGGAATTGAATATGCAGATAAATGAATAAATAAATAGAGTATATCGATTAAACTTGTTTCTTTAAACTTTCAACAAAACCATTTCATATCCGTTCCTAATTCTCCGTAATATCCTTCAACACAAACAAACATAAATGAGTTGGAAAAATTTATGTTATTAAGAACTCAAATTTCGATGTATTAATTCAGGCTCTTGCCAACATATTTTTGCTCGAATGGAATTAACTTTTCTCATTAAAATGACGTTATGTCGTGTGTTGTGTAGATAGTCTTTTAGGGAAAAGATATATGAAATTATCCAACAGCTTATTTTTCACAGAAAATAAAAACAAAAAGCGGATTATTTCATAAATAGACTTCAGATTTTAAATAATTTCTTCTAAATATTTGTGCACACATGTCGCATATTTAATTATTTGAATTTGTCTTGAATTCCTTCTTTTAGCTTTAATGCAAAAGGAAAAAAAAAACAATAATGATGGCGTTAAATCATTATTGTTATTAGTATTTGGATTTGTCATCATATTCTTCATAAACAATGTCTTTCGTTTCATGTGTTTTGAATTAAATTTTAACATCATAAGGAAAAATTTTTTTAAACAGTGACATGTTAATAGAAATTTTTGGATTGTAATATTATTTTTTTGTTTGCTGGTTCACATTCAAAGAAAGGGCCAGTTGCTGCTTAAATTATATATAAGCAATAATATGCTTTTGAAGTTGTCCCATACAACCAAAAGGATAATTTTTTTCATTGTTATTGGAATTTTATATCTAGAGCACTATCCTATGACATGGCAAATTTCATTGATTACCAAACCCGGAAAAGGCCATACGAAAGTGGAAACTTATAGGCCTATAAGTCTGTTGTCTAATGTGTGACAACTATTTGAAAAACTACTTAGTTAATATTCATACTAAGGGAGGGGGATGTACCCCCTCACACGTTTGGTCTCAGATGACAACAGAGCACTATCGAACAAACATGCAAACTAGTGAATGTAATTAGAAGTATTTTCGAAAAAAAGATATATTGTTCTGCTCTTTTCAAGGAGCATAGAGCATGGGCGAATTTATTGAATTGTGGTGTGTGGATTGTAGAGATTTTCTTCGCCCCAGCTTCTTCGAACTTCGTCTTCTAAATACTTGTCTCCTCCATGTGCCTGTAGGCCGGCTTTGAGGATGGCAGCTCTGGCGATATCAGCATGTGATCTGCGCAGAGTGTATTCCATCCAGTTTAATTTGCGCCTACGTATTTCAATACGAACTCCTTGTTGTTGTTTTTTTTTATTGTGTACCTTTTACTAAGCCTATTTTTTAATTTTCTTATGTACAGTCGACTCCGCTTTACTGGAAATAACCAAAACCCAATTTTCTTTTCAGTTATCCGATTTTTTCTCTATAACGTAGTTCGGATTACTGAAATTTGTTACAGTTAAGCGTACTGCTTAAAATCCGTTAAACAATATTTTTTATATCAAATCTGTATATTTTTTACGTCAATTTAACGTAAAAATTTTATTAAAAAAATTATTCATAGAAACATTCATATTTTTTAATTATTTTTAGAACAAAAATAAAAGTTTAAAATATAAATTAAAATAATTCAGTTTCACAATGCTGTCCATTTGTACATTTGTATGCATGCAGTTAAAAAAACATAAATTAATAAGAATTCAGTCTCAGAATGCAATGCATTAAATATGTATGTACTTAATATAACAGTTAACAATCAAAATCATGCATTGCTTCTAAAATAACTTTGAGTTTGACTTTGAGTAATTTTCAAAGTTGTATGCAATCGATTTCTAATATTGTTTTTTGATTTGGCTAGTTTGCCAATCAGACGAAATGAATTACCAAGAGCTGATTTGCCTTGGTCGTTTGGATTGTTTCAAGGTGAATCACCAAGAAAACAGTTAATTCAACTCGAGCACTTGAAACCCGGTTGATGCGGAGAAAATGGAAAGAAATAGTCGATTTAATTGTCTGATTACTTCTCTCAATGTTTATTAAAAATTCATTGGCTTAAATACTAAATTAATGCTTATTTGCGATTTATGGTAGAATACATTTTTTTACATTTAGTTATTTTGCTGAAGTTCATTGCATTCACATTGTATAAAGAAAAGCAATGAACTCAGGTAATAAATAAAATTATGCTGAATTTGGATTTTGACTGAAGCGATCAAATTCTGTTGAAGTTCATTGCATTCACATTTGCAGTCTGTCATTCTTACATACAGAAAGCATTGAACTCAGACAGCAAATGAAATTATGCTGACTTTGGATATTAACTCAACGATCGAATTCTGCTCACAATTTCATGCAAACTTATGCACATACACATGTATAAATGTGCATGTGCATTCAATGTGAAAGTTTGAACAAATATGTAAATAAATTTGTCATTGTTTATTTTTTCACTAAAGCGAAGTAAGTTTCATACAAATCGTAGTTGTGGGCTTGCTTTTGGTTTTCAGTAATACGATATTTTCAGTAAAGCGATGTTTCGCTAAAGCGAAGTGAATAAGACTAGCTGCGTTTAAAATCAGTGCGGGGATTTGCATCGCTTTCAGTAAACCGATTTTTTTCAGTAAAGCGTGTTGCGTTAAAGCGGATTCGACTGTAATAGAACTTTCTAATTGTATTTAAAAGTTTTTGTATAAACATGTGAGGTTGAATGCCTTAAAACTGGCAGAAGTTCACTAGAGAATTCTTTAGAAGCAGCGAAATGTAAACAAATAATTAATTTTTCGAATACAAAAAATTCATTTCCAAATCATAGTTTTAAATAGAACACGTTGTAGTTCTTGTTTCTCTCTAGTAGACATACGTCGTTATTCATGAAAATAGAAGATTCTGCTACAGCCTAAAAATTTTAATATTTACCCTTCTTTCCTGTTGTTGTAACTAGTATTTAGACCTGTCGCACGTTGGCTTTGCAAGCCATGTGTCCTTAAGCTCCCGTACAGTTTTCCCTTGTTTACTTTTGTCTCATGTTTCTAAATAAAAAATTATCTCCGTGATTTTTTTAAAAGCAAAATGAAGTGAAAAATATATGCCAGTATGTAAATGCCTGTCTTTTGAGAAAAGTCGTGTGTTTTAGTAAATTTTCGTTTCAAGACATACTTTTATCATTGTGCGAGTGGATATATATGTTTGTGACTAATAAAATATTTAATATTTATAAGTATGTACATACATACTACTTTATTATCATATAAATTTAATTTTCATTGCGCTTGCTATAGCTATTCTTTATTTCTTTAATAAATTTATCAGAAAATTTTTATCATCAAGATAGAAAAAAGTACGCTGGGGATTGTTGAGATTTCCATAAGTAAGAAGTTATGGTCTCATTGCGTTCAACAATAGGGGGAGGGAAACATTTCCGTTTAGTTTACACATTGCGTAAAAGGTATCGCACATATTTTTAAAATATTTATCTTAAATATAAGTTATTTCGCTAAAAGCGAATATATGTAGCTCACGTTCTTATATTTTCGAAATGGTTAGAATAGGTAGAAAAAAGCAAAAGTCGTAGCATTTGTCATTTGCTACTTCATATGTCACCTTATAAATTTTCACTGATCATGGAATTTTCCATTTGGCCCATTTTGTATTGTAGTACGGCACGTGATTTGAAAGTAATGGGTACTGTCATTAACACAATTTCTATAAGCTGAAATTACTTTTTTCACCCAACGAAAGTCAATATGTAACCCGAAGAATGATACAATTGATATTTAAATGAATACACTATACGAAGGTGGATTCAAAAGTAATAAGAACTTATAACGAGGGCAATGTTTGAGAAGTCAAAGCATAAAATCTTTCGGGATTTATTGAAATCGAAAAGGTCCTTTAAACTTAGCCATTTATCACACCATATTTCATATCTATTTGATGTCTTCTAAAGCTCAGAAGGCAAAGCACATAAAAAGATACCGATACAACAATACCCAGTAAAAAAATCTTCCAAAAATTTGATGAAAATTCTGAGATTAGGATTCGAAAGTAGTGCACATTTAATATGTTCTAGTCTATTGCAGTCTGCTCTATTTTTTGATTAGTATTCACGGGTTCGCAAGCTGTTGAGAAAAGTTAACTTTTCATGACTTTTTTTGGCATCGAAACAAATTTAATATTAAATTGCTTATTTGCCACTGACATTCAAAGGCATACAAATTGGCCAGTAGCCGTGATTACATTTAACTTATGTGAAATTAATTCATCATTATTGGTTTAAGAAAGATGATATTTTTATATAGATTTAAAGATACAAATGTTTTATTATTATTTTTTTTTATAAAAAGGAAGTTTTTTCAAATCAACTTTTACACACTTGTAGAAGCAATTTCTATTTGAATTAAAATTTTTTTAATTGGATCCCAGGAAGTCGAAAAATGCACTAACCAATTCTTGGAAAGCAATTAAAATGTCATTCATTGAGGACAATTTCCAGTTTTTCGTTTGATATCAAAATAAAAGGAATTTCGTTGGTATATCTGCTGGTCTAGTTGTTAGAATTAGTATTGGACGTAAAACAATTTAAAAGTTTTTTTTATCTCCACAAAAATAAAACTCAAAGAAACTCGAAAATAAGTATGTTTTCTATCAAGTTCCCATACTGCTTTCAATACTCGAAAGAAATGGAACAACATGTTTCTTTAATTTTAATGTTTCTTTAATATTATATATTGCGCCTATTTTCCGAATTAAAAACCTTCTATCTGAATAAAATCTATTACAATGACTCGGTTTTATTTATGATTTCACATTTCAAGTAATGGGTCCACTGTTGTTATCCTGCACAAACTTTCATTTCAACGAAATATTCCTCCTGAGCGTAATGGTACGCCCCGTAGATATTCGGGTTAGCCGTTTTTTAGCGGTCGCGGACCATCAGCGGTTATGAGGGGATAGCCTTGGAGGGGTTTTCTAGAATTCCCACTAAATCCCAAGTTGCAGGTGATTCATATAGCGACGTGGCGGATCCTTGGCGCCACCAAAAAACTAATCACACAAAAACAACGTGCTAATCAACCTAAATGCACTGCTAGAAGTTTCGTCGTTGTTTTTTTTAACGTTTAGCGAACAGAACCCATCTTGGGGCTTGCTGCCAGCCCCAGCACCAAGATCGGATGCGAAGCACAATCAGCTACTCATCCTAAATCAAGTGAACATTAACGAAACCTCCAAGAAAAATAAAAACCTACTGACAGAGGCCCTATTCTCCTTATAGCAACCATTGATGTACGTGTTTAGTAGTCAAGGATATGTTTTCACAATAACAGAAAACAAGAATTTTTGATTAATTGTCTTTAAAAACCTATATGTTATTTCATTATTCCATATTTTATAATACAGATGAATTAGAGAATGTATTTACCATCGTATAACAAAAGCAAAAAGCAACGACTTGTAACCTGTGATTTTTCAATGGATTTCATAAAAAAAACATACAATTTAGAGAAATGTATGAGTGGATAAAACGATCTATATGGTTCAAATGGGTACACCTCAAATGGTTCATATGCTATGTCCAATTTTGGCACACTCTGTCTAACATATCGGCCGGTATCTCACGAATAAATCTGCAATATTGCCTTCCAGGGTGTCAACCGTTGTGGGCTTGCCTCTATATACATGAGCTTTAATATAGCGCCACAAAAAATAGTCTTAATTGGTTAAATAGCACGATCTATGCGGCCAATAGACTGACCCCAAACGTGAAATAAACTGTTAACCGAACTCGTCTTATCGCATTGTAATAGTGCTCGCCATTCACAGTAACGTTCCTGCCTTCATCCTCTTTGAAAAAGTACGATCCAATGATGCCAACGGCTCATAATCCACACCAAACAGTGTATTTTTCGGGATGCGTTCACAGTTCTTGCAATGCTTCTGGCTGTCCACACCAAATATGACAATTTTGCTTGTTCACGTACCATTCAACCAGAAATGAGCTTTGCCCCTCATACACGATGCACTTTCTTGAACGATCACGAAGTTTGATAATAAAATCTGCAAGTGTTGTTCGTTTGTAAGTCGATTCAGTGTGAAATTATAGACCAAACAGAACTTGTTTAACAGTAACATGTTACACGAAAGCAGCTGAACTGCCAAAAACATTGTTGCCGAAAAGAAGGTTGCTAAAAAATCTCGCTTTAGTATCGTTTCCATCGAACTGATTGATTGGTTTAGTTCAGATTAATTTGAAATTTTATTCCATGACTTTAATATTGCATTTTTTATTTATTGCGGATTTAGGGATGCCTCTTTCCAATTTTTTTCTATTGGCTCTGAGCTGGCATATTTAATATTATTTTTGCAGTTGAAAAACAGCCACGTTCTCGCTGTTATATGTGCTTCAGATCGTTATCCTGATGAAACTTTAATATTGGCTGGTTGCCGTTCCTTAACACCAATTTGTTAGCACTTTCTATTAAGTGAGCACTCAATGAATTCAAATACTATTGAGCAACCAACTCCTTTGCTAGAAATATAGCCACACACATTATGGTAGAGCAAGATATCAGTTTCGTGTGAAAATATTACGTCGTTTCAGCAATTGTCAGACTTATCTGCGTGTACATGCATCATAGCGAAAGACAATCGCTTTTCAATATTTTTTTTCTCACAGCTCTTGATATATACTTGGTTTAATTTAGCGTTTTCCTTATTGTTTCCGGTAACATCATATTCTTCCTGAAGTTCTTTTGCAAGGGTTCTGGTATATACTTGTGGACTTTTTACACTTCAACTTTCAACTTTGCTCGATACTTATATCTTATATCAATTTCTGGAATACTTTTGCCGATATGGTAGTTATAATAAATTAATACATTGCTCTTGCTTCGCATGTATTAAATGTAGCAGTTGAATCGTAATCCATATAACCAAGATGTAAAAAAAAAAAAATGAATCCAGTGTTTTTGGCAATAACCCTTAAATAAAACAAAAAACCAAACGACTGTAGTTTTTGCCGTAATTATTGTATTAAAAGTGTCACCCCTTAATTGTCCTTGGGGCGCGTACAAAATTTTATTTCTTTCTTCGGATTTCGGAGAAAGACCTCGTCACTGGGGTGTACCTGAATGCTTCTTTTTGCACATGGTCTCGACCATTTGAGACAAATTGATGGAAAAATAAGTTGTCCCTATATTTTCACATCTTTGCAAGGAAATTATACAAAATCATACCACTGGTACCAGATTGAGAGATGAATTTTTTTTTGGATTTGAAATTTTAAATTTGATAATTTTCATGTGGCATCTATGGATAAGATGTTATTTTTTTCCGATACAAAATATAAACAACACGTTCCTTACCTTAAATATGTACATATGTATGTATTGAATGCATGCGTATTAATTTTATTTTCTTATACATAAAACAAATTATAGAAAGAAAATATTTCCTACGTATTATATAAGTATGTGTGTATGTACATAAAAATCTTCATTAAATTTTATGCTTGAATTTTTTATTTCCGAAGAACGACAAATTTAAAAAGAAATACGTGTGAGAAAACTCCAGTTCTACTTTGTAAAAAATGAGACAAAGTAAGTGAAGGTGGAATAATTTAAAACGACCCACAAAGTCAATAAATACATAATAAGATGTTTTGTTAAAAAGTGAAAACTGATATTAAGAAAATGTTAATGAGCCGAAAATTTCCATATTTACCCGGCACGTGAATATACCATATAATGCGTAGGATGATCCAAAGGAAGTGAAAATGTTTATTAAAGCTCACTATAATCTTATATGAAGAAAATAATTTTAATTTTTCTTTGCACAAATCAAACATAATGAATTAAATGATGTTTAAAACTTTGTCGTTATTTCGATATTAAGGACACTGCTTACGAGCCAAAATTATGTTTTTTCAAAAACAATGAAAATTGTTATGGAAAACAATATCGTTAAAAAAAATTAACACGTACCACGACTATGGTATGTTATGCAAAAGCTATGAAAATCTATATTCACGATAAAATTTTAATTGCTGTTGGTCATTTGCCCATATTAATCATAATTTTGGTATTGCCTATTGTTGTATAGGGGACCAGTACTCAGGGGTTGTTTTCTATTCATGGAACTGGAATTAAGGAAAATAGAAAGGAAAGTTGACATTCGATTGGAAACTATAAATGATGAAGGTGACAGAGTTTATTCTACATTCGAACCTTTCGGCTAAGGAACAAATATTCTCTGCAATTCCAAGTACGATTCGACCACAAACAAATTTGCTCTTGATGAAGAACTTGCTTTTCCTTTCTCTTTATTTGTGTTAAATATTATATAAGAATACATTCTTTGGTTTATAATCTATGTATTGTAAAGAGTTCAAGAACATACCTTTTTCTACTTTTAATTAATGAAATATATATGTACACTACTATAATTAATTGAAGAGAAAATTTAACAAAAAAATCTATATATATCTTATCTCCTAAACTTATTTACTACATAAGCTGCTGCTAAGCCATTGATATGGTCATGTTCTGAGTTTGAACAACGGAGGTAGAAATTAAGTCTTCCTTCCTTCCTACTAGCAATATCATGGGGTCTGCGGATAGAAAACTGCCACTGAAGATTGAAAATCATCAACATTAGCATGTTAACATTAACAAAGCTGTCAAAAATGTTGTTAACATGCTAATGTTAAAAAATCGAATTTTTTTTTAAGTTTTTTGCGATTTTTATCTGGAAGGTGAAGTTTTTTTGATTTTATATGTTCGCAATTTTTGTTCTTTATGACAAGAGCTACAAGTTTGCCTCAGAGAGTAAATCGAAATTCGGAACGGTTTGCAAGATATGAGCCCGAGAAAATGATCACTTTTTTGCGAAAATGATACCGAGGCCCCAAATCTTTGGCGGCCCATAAAAAAAAGTGCATGCCTTTGGGAAAAATTGGGAGACACGGGTATTTTTTGTTTAGTCTTTTATCACGTAGTGGTGTCCGTATATGGTTATTCGTGTTGCACTGTGTTTGTGAAAGAAATTCATATCAAAATTTTGTCGACTGAACTTCCCAAGAAGTTACGAAGATGCACTAATGGATTTGTCAAAGCAGTGAAAATTTCGTTATTTGTGAACGACTTCCGTAATTTTCATTGGATATATTCATTTATGCGTTTTCTTGGTATTTGAGTATTACTTTTATTTTTTGAAAAACTTGTAATTCTTAGAACGTATGATGGCTTTGACGAAATAAAAGCATATCCAGTTTTTTTAAATTTTCAGTTTTAAAAAAATTTTTTTTTTGCTCTAACGCTATGCTCCAAATGAAAGAAGCTCTTAATTCTTTCGCTTGTAGCATTTTTCTTATATACAAGTATAGAAAGATGGTATTATTTTAACTCAAATGTCAGGGTGAGAGCAATTTCAGCTTCTTCAACCCATAGTACACAAATGAGGTTAATACTGATGGGGCTGCTATTTGTCACCGAGTTTTTTTTTAATTACATTTTATATTTTTGTTTTTAATAATGATTAATTACACTAAATTATTTCTATTTATAATTTTTTAACCATCCTTCGTATTAAAGACAAAAAAAATTTCTTATTTAATTTACACCGCTGCCAGTATCACTATAAATATTTATAGAATTCCGGGAAAAATGATTCCACTCCTATTGGATACGACAAGTAAAATATTTGTTTGGAACTTTTTTGAAATTGTATTGTAAATGTTTTTCTTGTTTCTTTTCTCTTTTTGCATTTCTTCTACAACAAGTGATGAAAGAGTTTCTTTTGGTTGGCTTCTTGATTTCATCACAAGAAAATTTAATTTTCTTTATGTAGAGAGAAACGTTTAAAGTTCTTTTTTCGGGGCAACAATTTCTGTATTCGGGTTTTCGTTTTCACACTTTTATTTTAAAATTTTCGGTATTTAAATTTCTTGCTTCATAGTAAATTTGTTGCAACAGTTTCAGCTTTTCTCTTTTTTGGTGAAAGAAAATATTGTCAATGGAATTGAATCGAATGGGTGCCTTATTCTATTCTACGTGCGTATGTGTGTGTTTGCTTCTTTTAAAGTAGGAAGACAAACTCACAGTTGCAAATTCAAATTGAGTTTCTTAGATCAAATGCAAAGAACAGCGTTTACGGCGGAGAATTTTTTGGTCGATTTTTAAAATAATTTTGCTGTTTTTAAATAAATTTCGATTTATTCAAATGAAATACAACATAGCGGCAAAATAAATATATTATAAATATAATTTTGATTAAACTATTGTTTAAGCTTAAAGTGTTATTTAATGGTTAAACAATTTTATTTGTTAGTTTCGACATTTCGATACTCATTGAATATCATCTTCGGGAAAATTATGTTTGTTTAATAATAAATTAATTATATAAAAAAAAAATAATAAAAAAAATTAGTAATTTATTATTAAACAAACATAATTTTCCTGAAGATGATACTCAATGAGTATTGAAATATCGATAATTATACATAAAATTGTTTAACCATTAAATAAGACAATTTAATATTTTATTGTTTGTTGTTGGTCAGCGCCAATGAAATGCAGGCATATACCTAGCTAAGCCAACAACAAACAATTAAATATTAAATAGTTATTTTGGTGAATAACTCGAATAAAAAAATTTGATAAACATTAAATAAGACCTTTAGCTTAATAACATTTTAATCAAAATTGTTATAAAAAGGTCAAAAAATATAGAGAAATTATGATAAATGTAAATTAGTTATAAAGTTGTTATTGTTTGTTATGTCTTACGCTATTCATATGCCGACATTTCGTTGGTCACTCTAACAAATCTCCAGAGAACTTTGATCAGTTTGAAAACATTCAACCTCGTATGCTTATGCCAAGGGTATCAAATACAATATGAGAATCATAGTATGTTTACAACGAAATCAAATGTCGGCATATGAACAGCTAAAGCCACAACAAATAATGCTGATATACATTATCATCCGTGATCTTAAAGAAAATTAATTTGAGAAAATATTCCCATGTTTAAAATCTGAAATAAAAATATCAAATTAAAATTTTTAATTAATAAATTTCGTTTATTTTCCTTAAGCTTAAAAAAAAATGGAATTAGTGTAAGGTATCGCCATTATATTGTAAGAGTTTTGAAGTGGGACATGCATTACTTCAAATGTTATGTATTTTTACGCACACACATTTACCACTGCGAAACCGGAAATGTCCATTTTGAATTAATATTTTCGTAACTTGGCCCTGATTTTTATTTTCTTTTTCAAAATTCTAAATTAGCCTATAGTATAAGTTTAGGTTTAGGTTGATTGGATGGTTGTGATAGCCCATGTCAAGGCTTGTTGTGCGCTCCCTTTTTAATTATCAGACACAAACCCATATGGTGTTATGGAATTCAGCTATGGGGCACTGCTTCAGCTTCCAATGTAGAGAGAATCCAACGAATGCAAAACAAAATTTTAAGGTAAATAACATCGGCTCCATGGTACATGAAAAATTCAATTTTACATCGTGCCACTTGTGACCGCTGAAATTACAAAATATGCAGGCAAATATTTAACAAAACTCGAGTCCCATCCTAATCCCCTTGCTCGTAACATCTTGAACTTTACTGGACACATCCGCTTAAAAAAGAAGGACACTACAGCTTTAATACGCAACACTCCAGATTAAACTTTTTTATATATATTTTTTGTGCTTAACACCACATTTATGTATTATTAATTACTATCACTAAGTTTATGTCCGACACTGGTTGGGCCTAATTACTATATTTATACTTAAGATTTTAATACTTATTGTTAGTTCAATTTGAACTAAAAAAAAGACACAAACTGCAAGAGTTCTGCGGCAGGATTCGAACCTGGGACCTTCCCACTACGAGTCTAGTACTCCACCTACTAGTCTATGAAGGTCAGTAGCCTATAGTATACTTGTAATACTTTAAATGCTTTTGAGTTGGACATGCATTATCTTAAAAGTTATGTTAATAACTTAATTCGCAAAAGTGTGACTAATAATTAGAATGACATTTTCAAAAGTGGTTGTTATTTTCGTTTTACTTCTGGTTTTTTAATTTGTCCTCAGGTTACTTTCACATTATTGTTATTGCCAGAAAAGAAACATTTTTAGATTATGTTGTGGCTATGGAAAGCATTTTAATACATCAGAGTATTCTCATTCCATCAATAACAAAGGAACGCAAGTACTACTACGAGTGTTCTAAGTTGATTTCCTTTCATTTCCAACCATTTTGTTGCCATTATGTTTTTCTTGTAACAACATGCTTTTTCCTCTTCCCCACACATTTTTCACTTTACTTGTCTTAACACTTATACCAGGATTGTGTCTCTTTTGTCTGCGTCCAAAAGCGCGGAGTGTGACATGAATTCCTGTTATAATCTTTAAAATTTTATAAGAAACACACAAACAACGATACTGTTTTCAGTTTTTAGCCGGTCACTCAGCCGTGCAGTCAGTCAACAGCCATACAGTTGTCAATTCAGTCAGCCATAGAGCGGGTGCCAGTAATTTGTTGTTGTTGTTGTCATTGTAATATTTTGAAGACACGATGTTGATATTGTTTTTATTCAATTATTCATCCGCTGGTTTGTGTTTTTTTCTTCTTGCATAAATTTTTTCCTTACTGTAGTGTAAAAATGGTTCACCCCTCTTCAAGGAAGTCAATGTAATCGTAAAAAAAGAAAACTCTTTTCACATAATTTGTTTTTTTTTTTTGTTTAAGAGGAAAAAACTTTCTGAGGATCAAATTCAGAATCGTTTTTCATCGAAAATAAAGGAAGGCTTAAATTTTCTATAATATTTTTTGAAATATGAAAGGTCGGCAGATAATGATATCTGCAACAAAATTTTATGGTGACCAATACATTATAATTGTTTTTAAAGTATAAAAATTAAATTACGACAGGATTTTAAATTTAAATTATTTTCATCTTTGAAAACTACAATGTGATTGTAGCACAACTTCTATTACTTCGTTCAGTTTATTGAACACTCAAAAAAAAAACTATGGTTTACGATCATTACGTCCAAATATTGTTCATTCCAGCATAATATATTTGAAAGAATAAAACTAGTATTATTAAAATAGTGTTGGAACATTTATTTTTTGGGAATTCCAATGTGCGATTTAACACCACTATATTATTATTACAATAATGTTCAGCATAGTTGTCTCAACAAATTTTATAAAAAATACAAATTTTGTTACAACAAAATATATATTTCTGTTAATAATGTATTTTAGTTTTTATTTACGATTCAGTGTCTAAAAAATTAATAAAAGTGAAATTATAGAATAAAAACAGAAATAACAAAGATGCAAATAAAACAATGATGTAAACGACTTAAATTTTGTGTGTACTTTGCTTGTATGTCAGTATGTACATGTGTACATGTATTTGAAATAAAAATGTAGGGAAATGCAAATATTTATTTTTTATATTAGTCCAGGCCAATTTATCAGTTAACAGCCCAGGTCACATGTACGAGTGATTGTTAAGCTATATACAAATATACCTTAACTTTTCCATCAAATTCTTCACAAGGAGTTTGACAATTGCTGTCTTGGCTTTATTATACTCTATTCGCTTTGCATAGAACTTATAAAAGAGCTTTGATATTAGTTAAATAGTTGTGAAGAACATAATGACATGTTTGCTTTAAGGATTCCATCAACCATGTTTTTTCCTTGCGTGTATAATAATAAATTTATAATTTATATTACTTTTTGTACGCAGAGACTTGCTTTTTGCTCTATATACTGTGATAGATTTCTTATTTCGTTTGTATTGAGTTTAATACACAAGTATTCTAGGACAGGATTAGAATCAGCTCAAAAAGTTTATCTAACAAGGATACTGTAGTATATCCCCATGGTTTTAAAGAGTCATTGGTCGGTCACTCTTAAATATTAAATTGTCTAAAGTTGCTCAAAAATATATAATATTTTGATTATATATAATTATATTAAGATAAGCTTCAACCATATTTTTATAAAACAAGACCAAATCATTCCAAACATGTTAGTTTGTTTATTAATTTATTAGATAGTGATATGATTTGTTTAAAACCATACACTTATGCTTATAGTATAGTTAATCTTAATCATATTTTTGGTTTGCATAGTAAGAAATTATTTAAAAATTGTTGAACTATGTTTTATCCTCCTCCTTTGGTGTTGTTTGAAATTCAATACTAAAGTATATCGAAATAAATTTAAACTTTCTTTAATTTAATTTTTGTGACCTTCTAACTCAACACGTGCACTGAAAAAATTTTGTTTTGCTTCTTCAAGGTATTTTATTGTTGCCTTTGTATTTTTTAAAATGAGCTTTAAAACTACTGTGTGTTGAAAGTGTCAGCAGCATAAATTTATTACTCTAGTTGCGAGGATGTTGTGCTACTTTTTTAAACTTTTTTTAGTTTTACTTTTTTTCTTCAGTTTCCTATAGAAATTTTTTGATGTACGTGTTATTTTGATGTTGAAGTTGCAATGAAATGAGGAAATAAGCTTCTTTGTATAACAAATAAATGTCATTACAACGAAGGTTGTGATTTTTTGTGGACTTTCTTTGCAAATAAGACAAAATATATTTGCCATTATAGAATATACTTTTTTTATATAAAATGGTACTGACTAACATATTTTTTTGTTTGTTAACATAAACTGTTTCTGTAGGTGTTACAGTGGGTTATCAAAAACCACATTTTTAAATATGAAACATTTCTAAACGTTTTAAATTTGTATGAAAAATCCTGGGAACTTTTTCATATAAATCTCAAACCTTTAGAAATGTTTAATTTTTCAAAATATGGGTATAAATATAGAAAAAAAAAATAAAAGAATTATTTTTGAATTAATATTAGATATTATTTGTTGTGGGTATCAAAATGCTAAATAGGTGCTTCAATTACAAATAAAATAATTCCACTGTAAAATCAAATCCTCAGATAGTGGTTATAATATCATAGAATCTTTGTCTAATTAATTTATTTTAAATAATAATAATTGGTAGTCGAAGCGGTGATGTAAAGCTAATACTTGCGAAAATTTTCAAAACCAACTTAATCTCAGCTTATAACAAATACTCAAAAATAATTCTTTAAATCTTATTTTTTACTTAAACCCTCTTTTTGCAAAATGAAACGTTTCTAATTTGTACGTAAAATATGTAGAAAATCTAATAATGAGTACATAATTTGATGAATTTTATGGATATTATTTTTCACTACAGGTCTATATGACGACAACATGAAAAACTTTCGTATAACTAAATTTAGTTTTCTTTACAAAAATCTTTATAACAACAGATTTATTTAACTTCAAAAAGGATCTCCCAAAAGTTTGAAAGTAATAAAGGGCCTGTAGGTACTTAGATGCATTACGGAGGTTCATCTAATGTGCAAATGCCATTTTTTAATACTATTTTTTATTTATCGAATCTTCAATTGCAGTAAACTAACAATAAGAATTCAAATCTTAAATCAATATTATTATTTACTTAAGTCCAGCCAATGCCAGACTAAAGAGACTTGTTTCTACGCTTTCTCCTGTGTTGTCTTCACATCTCTCGTGTTCGGCTAAGAGCCAGAGTGTCCCTCCTTCTCTGCCGAATATGGCTAGTGGATTTGGACGATATTCCATTTTCTTTAGGTATGTAGTCGCGTGTTTTGAAACCATAGCTTTAACAAAAGGAACGTCTAGATGGACATATCATGGAGCGGCTGTAATCAAGAGGATAATTTTATTTTGGCGCCCACAGCTGAATTCCATAGCACCTTATTGGTTTTAGGATCGTATTGTATGGAAGAAGTTTGCACTCTAAGATTAATGTTGAATTTGTACCAGTAAGCAAATTTAGCTTTTATATGCGATTTCCATGTTAAGCGACGATCAATGTGAATACCAAGGTATTTGACTTCATTGTGTTGCGGTATTGATTGGCCATTGATTTGGATGGGGGCTAATGTTTGCCTTCGCAATGTAAAAGTGATTTGAACACATTTTTGCTCATTCACTTTTATTCTGCATGTTTTCGGCAATTTTTCCAATATTAAAATTTATTCCCGCAACTTGAAGGAAGCTTCTTGCGCGTTTCCATGGATGCCTAGAAAAGCTGTATCTTCAGCAAACATTGATATGTAAAGATTATTGCTTATTGGCATGTCAGAGGCATATATCAAATACAAGATAGGACCTAATATACTGCCTTGGGAACCACTGCTTCTACTGGCTGTGTTTTTTACAGTGGGGTAAGTCTGCAATTGAGCAGCGATTGATACTTCTCTATGCTAATGTACTCCGGTAATGTTAGCAGAATCATCGGCGAAGTAAAGCAACTAATAAAATGGCTATAACATATACAGCTTCAGAAATTAAATGCATCTACTCAACACCGGAGGCAACACTGCTATAAAAAAATTCTAAAAAGATGAGCGATTGCAGAGTTGTATAAGAACTAAGTTCTGTATCTCATATTCTCCTCTACCACTACCCTTTCACAAAGAAGTCGCAAGAAGTCAGTTGTAGGCATGGACTGCCTGAATATTGCTTCTCTCTATATAGAAAAAACTTTTGAAGCACATCCTTTCATATATAAAATACGAATTATCAAAAAGGGCCCAAAAACACGACAAAATCGCTGGGCATATAAAAACAGAAGGGTACAACACCCGCTCTTTTTTCTAAATATTGTTAATATATACTTAAATGAAATGTCTTTATTAGCGAAAAGTTTATTATATATTGGGTGTTTTTTATTGAGGTATAGAACTTTAAGTTGGCATCACTTTTTGAACTGGCGGCCATTTTGTCAGCTGTCAAGTGATTAATGTTTAGTTTGGTTTGCCATTTTATCATGAACAAGTTGACAAAAGAACAACGCTTGCAAATCGTGCAAATTTATTTCGAAAATAATGGTTCAGTTCGCGAAGTTTACCGCAAGCTCCGTCCATTTTATGGTCGACATAATCGTCCATCAGAGCAATTAATTCGGTTAACCATGGATCGTTTTCGCACTACGTTTACTCTATGTGATAATACGCATCCGCGGAGACGTCGAACAGTGCGCACCGAAGAAACAATTGCCGCTGTAGAGCAAAGTGTTGAAGAGGACCCGAATGAATCGATTCGCCACCGTGCACAGCAATTGGAGCTTTGTCCATCAACTTTATGGAAGATTTTGCGCAAAGATCTTGGCTTGCGACCTTACAAGATCCAGCTTGTGCAAGAATTAAAGCCGCGAGACCATGCAATGCGTCGTGATTTTGGTGTATGGGCCGAAAATGAGATTGATCTCGATGCTGATTTTCATCGCAAAATTTTGTTCAGTGATGAGGCTCATTTTTGGTTGAATGGCTACGTCAACAAGCAAAATTGCCGCATTTGGAGTGAAGAGAATCCACATGACACCCTTAAGACGCCATTACATCCACAAAAACTGACTGTTTGGTGTGCTCTATGGGCTGGTGGAGTCATTGGGCCATACTTCTTCCGAAATAATGCTGGAGAGTCAGTTACCGTTAATGGAGACCGGTATAGAGCCATGATAACCGACTATTTTGTTCCCGAATTGGATGGCATGAATGTGGATGAGTTGTGGTTCCAACAAGACGGCGCTACATGCCACACAGCGCACGTCACAATCGATTTATTGAAGGAAACATTCGATGAGCGCATAATTTCGCGGAATGGACCTGTCAATTGGCCACCAAGATCGTGTGATTTGACACCATTGGATTATTTTCTTTGGGGATATGTGAAGTCGCTCGTCTACGCCAACAAACCAGAAACGTTAGGGGACTTGGAAGCCAACATTCGTGGCGTTATTGCCAACATACGACCCCATATGCTCGAAAAAGTGGTTGAAAATTGGACCTGTAGAATTGGCTTTATTCGAGCCAGCCGCGGCGGCCACATGCCCGAAATCATATTTAAACGTTAATGGCATAAAATTATCCTTCCAATAAAGCCAAATTGATGGACATTAAAAAGATTTTCTTGTGTTTTATTTCAATTCGAAGTTCTATACCTCTAAAAAAAACACCCTGTATTATCGCATATACGTTACGTAGTACTTTTTATAACTGCATGTAGCGTATACGTAGCTTGTACACCAAAATATAGTAAACTTTCAACAAATTTGCCCTATTGCCCATACTTTAGTTTCACTATTAATAATTATACTTCGATTCAGTTAAATCCGAGCTAAAGACTTGTTCACATAGAGCCCATTCAACTCTCTGGAATAACGGAACCATGGGAATCGACACAAAAATTCTATGGAAGATCCAAACGAGAGAAGAACGGAAAGCTGCTAAGACTTAGCAAGCCCGAACTAAGTAGAATAATGGGAGTCGTCACAGGGCACTCTCAACTACGGGCACATCTTAAACGCATGGGAATAGCGGGAGGAGATCAATGTAGAGCATGTGGGGAGGAGAGTGAAACATTTGAACACTATTTGCGCCAATGCCCCGCCTTCTCACAAATAAGGTCGCGATATCTTGGGGGTGACACCTTACCGGACATAACCCGATTACGGGGAATATGGTGGAGGAAATTAAGGAACTTTGTGAGTGACACGGAATTTCTCTAGACCTTTGGGTCAATATGTTATGGTTAAACCCAAGGGAGCGCACAAAAAGCCTTCACTGTCTTAAGTGTATGTCGTATGACATGGGCTTTCACACCCCTCGAATCAACCTAACCTAACCTAACCTAACAATTATACTTCAGGAATTTATTCACCTTTATCGTGATTTGAAATTTCCCTTGAAGACTTTCAACGGTTTCCAAAATTTTTATAGGCGATTTCGTTGTCCTGTTTGAACACTATATTGTTGAGTGCATTGCCATTTTTTGTTTTATGGGAAACAATTCAAGTGAAAAATTTATTCCTCTTTTGAATCACCATAATTGCAATTACTTTTTTTTCCTAAATAATAAAATACCATTTAATCTACATACAAGCGTTAAAAATCTCACCCTTCTTCACACGCCTTACACGTATCTAGTCCACCTGTGTATCTGTCCAAGTTGCACAGCATTACGAAAGAATGATTTTTCAAGACAGATAATTTCAGTTAGAAGCTGCATATTTGTTTTTATTTTATATTTCGTTGGTTTTCTGACACAAGTCCGTCCCATTGTTCTAAATCGAAACTAATATACTATATAAACTTTTCATTTAATGGATCTTGATAAAAACTTATGCTTACAAAATTTATTAACTATAAATTGCCTCTGCTTTAGGGGCAATTCCATTTAATTCCAGTTTCTTCTACCGCTTTCCCCTTAATTTTCTTGCCCTTGTCGACGCTAATTTTTTTTTACGATTAGCTGGGTTATTTACTTGGCTGATTTCTAGGTGGAAAAACCATTAAATATTCATGATGTTATTTTTTGTTGGTTTGTTGGTTCTTTCGTTGCTCGAAAACATTTGTTATTTGTGACGTTTAGAACATTTCCAAAAAAAACAAAAAATAAAAAAAAAAATAAATAAATAAGAAGGAAAAAATGGACTAATAAACAATGTAAGTCAAAGAATATTATTTTCATTATCGCCTCTTCAGCCAGGTAAAAATGTAATTTGTTGGTTGTTGTTATTCTATTGTTTTTTTATGGTCACTTCGTTTTTGTTTTTCTAAATTGAATCTTAAATTAAATGAAAATCAACTGAAGTATATAGAGTAAAATGAAAAGTAAATAAGAGATAAAAGTGAAACGAAAGCAGAAGCATTATTCCAGAAGAAAAAGCAATTCTATGGTTTGTAGAAATAACCGCATATGTCCGAATTTGAAATTTTCACACATTCTTATAACTTCCGGCACTGTGCCATTTCCGTTGCAGCATAAAAAGTTTAATAATTTTATATGTAAACATTTTCAAGTTAGACAATTAGACAAAGTCTTGCATGCAAATGAACTTTCCATGATAATTAAAAAGTTGCGAGTGCCACGTCCACAATAAGAAATTTTTTAACAACTGCCAGTACATCATGAAGAAAAAATAGATATTGCCACACATCTCTACAAAGTGAATATTAATTATACTATAATTAATGAATTGATTTATAAAATGAAAATCTTTTGTTGTGATTAGATAAATTGGAAAGTTGTACACAAATTTAATATGGAATTAAACGAATTTAAGTTGCCACGATAACTTAGCACTGGAACTAGAAAAGAACTAAATACACACATTATATACATTAGTGGCTGTTATAGAATCTCGCATAGAGATTAAGTTTCTAAAGGTCTGCTGCCATTAAAAGTAAAATTATTTTTTTAAAAATTCTGCTCAACCTGTTCTTATAAAGTAGTCCACATTAATATTATTATTTTTAATTAAAATAAATAAATATTTTAAGGAAATACACATTAATATTTCCCATTTATATGTTTTTCTCTTTTAGTATGAAACGTTGTATTTGTTGTGTTTTTTCACTGGTACTCATACCAGAAGATTTTCATCCATATTTTTGGAATATTTTAAACATTTTTCTTAAAAGTAATTTTCTAAAAATAACATTAAAAATATAACAATGACAAAGAGAATACAACTAACAATTATTGTTAAAATATATTTTATTTTTCTATACTGTGGTGGCCCCAAACAATACATAATTACATCGTATTATAATAATATTGTCATAACATAAGATTGTGGTGAAATATTTTGAAACATATGAAGCGTAGTCATATTATTATTAATCATATTATGATCATACTAATATTCTGAATAATTTTATTATCAAAATTTTTTTACTTTAAATCATATTGTGATGAAAAATATATTATTTTCAACCATATTCAGATTAATAATATACAACATTACAAAAAAGTTGAATTGAGAAGTCTTCAAATATTGCAACTCACAAATTATTCACATTTTTTATTCTATTATATGAATTTTTTTTAAAGAAACATCAGTTATCGTAACCTTTAATTTAAAATATTGTGATCTTTATTGCTTTCTCTTTTAATTCAAGTTTTTTTTGTTGTAAGAATTAAATTTCAGTAAAGTTGTTCTAATAATGAACAATAATATGGGTGTGAATAATATAATGGTTATCCAAAAACATAGTGAAGTGAGCTTGCAATACTGAAGAATGCTCCATTTTATAAAATTTTAATTGAAAGCCACATTTTGTAAAATAAAATTTTTATGAAAAATACTGGAACTTGCTTACTTTTGGGACTCCTTTCATATAATTTTCAAACGTTTGGAAACATATCGCTTTACAATATTTTTAACTTGAACTAAGTTCAACTGTATTTCTTCTAAGATCATGAGAAATTTTATTAAGATCGCTTGATCCATTTATAAACTGTAGATTTATTTCGAATTTCTGTAATAACTCTTCTACCGTGCAACTAAAAGTGTCCTAAAGATATGCAGAATAATGGCCAAAATGGCAGAAGTCGTTTTACCTATCAAGTTATACATAAGACGTAAATATTGAGGATCCTTTATCACTGTGCCCTGGAGAGATGAGAAGAAGTAGCAGAGACTAAATCGGCAATATCAGCTTTAAAATAAACTCTAGTTGTTCCTTAGGTAGTCAGCCTGCACAAATAAACATGCGTGTTACCACAATGAATAAAAATGTTTAATTGTATTTGAGGCAATATTGACATTGGCACTCTAACTCACACTGTTGTTTTTTGTTTTTGCTCGCAGCTCAAAATTAATTTGTAGTAAAATAATTTGTAAACAACAAACTTAAATTTTGAACAAAAAAGGGGTCAACTTATAAAATTTCTAGGTCTTTTAGAGGCTTAATATATAATTTCTAAACGATTTTTAATGAAAAATTTCACATTTTTAAATGGAAATTTTTTTATTCTAAAGGAACTGAAGGAAATATTTTTTATAAAATTCTACAGAGCTTTTCCTTTTATTTTGCACCAGTATAACTAAAAAAATTACATGAAAATTTAAATAACCATTCCTAAAAATATGTAAATCCTTTAAAAAGGGCAAAAAACCATATACTCAGTTTGTTTATCTTTTATATCTAAATTAATATGTGAATGGTGCTTTTCCTGCCAAAAATGCTGTCGCGCGATGTTGTCATTATTATCGTTGTAAACTCCATCTCAACGCGTCACATATAAACATTTGAAAAATTAAATTTAATTTAATTATTAAATTAATAATTACATTAACTGACCTTCGTAGACTAGGTCCCAGGTTCGAATCCTGCCGCAGAACTCTGGCAGTTTGTGTCTGATTAAAGGGAGCGCACAACAAGCCTTCACTGGCTTAAGTGTATGTCGTATGACATGGGCTTATCACACCCCTCCAATCAACCTAACCTAACCTAATAATTACAAGAAATAGAGTCAAATGTTTTCACAAAATTTTAATGTGACGAGAAAAAGTTGATCATAAAATTAATTTGTTAAAAAAAAGTATCTTTTTCCACCGCAACGTCATCTACATATAAATACGTAAAAAAAATCACACACAAATAATAATTAAGAAGAAAAAAATATGGAGTAAAAAACTGTTAACAAAATTTTAACGTGACGAGAAAAAATTCTTTATAAAATTTATTTGTTCAGTAACGATAAAAATCATAATAAAATACTGTTGTTGCTGCTTGTTTCTATCAAATGCCTGCAATAAATCCATCAGTAAACTAGATAAACATCCTTCTATCAGTTCCAATGAGAAAAAAATCAAACATTGACATAGTCGTGGCAAATACGAGGGTTACTGTTAGTATTCCAGCTGTTGGCTAGAGTGTCATCTGGCACTCTATACAAATGGCTCATTACTGCAAGGATCGTTAAAAAAGAACCATGAGCGTTAGACCTTGTCGCCTGGCAATAAATATTTGTTTGAAATTAACTACGTGCTGTGTCCTTGCAGCAAAAAAGATAAACTATTTTAATAGCTATTTGCTCTCAAATAAGGAGTGGTGTAAAAGCAAAAAGGTAAAATATACTACAATTTTATTAAATCATCAATCATCATCCCACCATCGAAAAATAAAACAACATAAACTGTTTTCCTCGTACGTACATATAAATTTAAATCAATTTTTTGTTCTCGTTATTGTGCATAAATTTTGTCTCTATTAAAACTCTCCTTTTATATTGTCGTTCTTATATTATTTCCATTTAACAAGAATTAGCAGCAACAATATAGAATTATTATTGCAGTATCAAAATGAATGCATTGAAGTGTAAAAATTTTCATGAACAAGTCCCCTCGAATATCACTTCTCATCGCATCAAAACCAAAACTTTTAGCACAAGCTATTAATGGTAGTGTTTATATATATTTTTTACCTATTACCTGATATTAAAGTCATCATTTCTATCATCATCATCATCATAATTATGTGTGGAAAATAGGATTTTTTTGTTTGTTAAAATGGTGGAAAAAAGCCTTGAAAACTGAATGCATTAGAGTATATGAAGTTTATAATAATATTTTTAAACGCATTGAGATTATGATTCATAAAGTGCAAGTAGATTTTTAGGAGGGCTGTTTATTATGTAGTTTTGAAAAAACAATAACTCCACTTTCACAAAATACATTTTATTAAGCTAAGAGAGGGAATAGTTTTGCAACAAACAAATTTTTTTTCAAAAGCTTAATTCTTAAAATTAGTGAATCTACGCTTCATAATCTTTGTTTTTTTTTAACAATATCTTCTTGTAACATCTAAATATTGGAAGAGTAATTTACATATACTTAGATACTATCAGTATGCGCTTTTTAGACAAAAAAAAATTAACTAAATTTCGTTTTCAGTAACCAAATTCGTTGAATCAGTAAATATTTGCAAATTGAACATTTTAATTAAAGAAATACAAAAAAAAAAATATCTTGTATTCTAAATACTCAAACTAATAATTAACTGTGAAAATAAAAAAGTTTGGCTGAAATTAAAATTTACTTGAGACAAAATGTTTCTCTGAAAACTTTTTGGCAAATCGCTTGCAAAGAATATCCAATATCGCCACAACGTGAAATGACACGGTCATTGAATTTCTCACGCAAAAATTCCATTGTTTCGTTAGCTGTGTAGCAAGTGGCACTATCCTATTGGCCGACCTCATTTTTGAAGAAGTTGGGACCGATAACGTCGCCAGCCTCATAAACCACACCAAACAGTTACTCTTTATAAATTCATCGACTTTTCAACAATCACTCTTGGATTCTCATTTGCCCAAATGCGGCAATTCCGCTTGAGGTGAAAGTGTGCCTCGTGGCTGAAGATGATTTTCTTTGTAAAGTCACCTTGTAAGCGTGTAAATTCAAGTCTTTATTAAAAATTCGCATCAGTGATGTTCGTGAGATGTTCAATTATTGGGCACGACGACGAGTCGAGGTTAACGGCTCTTCTGTCACACTATCGCTAACAACAGCAATATTTTCTAGGCGAACATGCACATGTGCTTTCACATTTCCTACAGATCAGGTTTGCTGATATTTGCGTACAATTCTCCCGATTGTGGACAAATATGGTCGATTATGTTGACAAAAAAAAAAAAATTACGAAGTTGCGAAGTGCCCATTTCCATAACGCGCTACTCAATTGTGTACCTCTCCGCAGTTGAATTTATCAAACACTGAAACAAATAAATGTCAAATTAAGTTGGGCAAACAACTTGACGTTAAGGTGTGACTCAGAATTAACATCGTGTATTATGTTTGGGCCACTCTTTAAACATATAATGTAATGTAACTTTATCTGTAAGTTATCAAATTTACTAAATATTGCAAAATAGATGGTAAATAAGAACAAATAAAAATAAGTTAAAATAACAAAAATATTTTATTCTTAACCATTAACGTATTTTTTTTATTATTATACTGCAAATAGCTTGTAGACCAGCCCATATAAAGGTGTACATATAAAGAAAAAAAAAACACTTCATTACGTCTACAACGAATGTGTTTTTAGTCTAAAAGTACAAATTACATGCATCTGTTGCAGACATTAAACAGCACAAACAGAAATAAACAAATTCACTATGGGATCTCAGAAAACAAGAAAAAACCTTTTATTAAATTTTTCTGTTTTATTTTCGTGTCATGTTTTGCGTTAAACATGTGTTGTTATAACTGTACATTTTTCAACAGCTGCAAATTTTACATCTGTTTATAAGTAACAGTTAAAGAAAACATTTTTATGTTTGTAATAATAACAGAATTATTTTGTGGTACATGAAAAGAAATGAAATGTTAAATTGCTGAGTTAATGTGTTTCTATGTTCTGAAATGTTAATTTACCCCTTCTAATGCAATAACTTTTCCCCTTTTCTCCTTATGAGAAGAGATGAGAAGACTGACTGTGAAAAAAGTGGGAAGTATTCTAACAGTTGTTTAAAAAAGTTAACAGTTTCTAAAAGCTCTTCCTTTGAAATTTAAGACATAAACCTTCTTATATTTATATTTAGCAAAGTATTTAAGTTTTATGAATTGGGCATAGAGTTTGTAATTTGTTATAATAACTCATATACTCGTATTATGCATCATACTTGCTTCATGTTTTTAATGGGTTATAATTACTTTCTATATGTTGTCCATGCATTCCTGCCACTTAATGTTGCAAATAGTAAATAGTGACACTTTTTGCCGAGAATGCTTAAAAGTTTGTCAACCAGTGCTAGAATATATATCATTTCGTTTTCTTTCTTATCATGACTTATTCGATATAATAAGCCCTAAATTCTGCATTCTTAAGCATTTTTGAGTTGTGTGTGTGTGTTCTATAGCTATTATTACGATGCCAACGAGTATTCAAGAATAAATAGTTTGACAGTGTATTTCCATGTCTTCAGCTTTACTGGGCGCTCTAACATTGATATCTTTTTGATATCCTGTGCATCCTCAGTCACTTTGATGCTCTTTTGATGACATATATTTATTCTTAAAGATTGCTACATTCCATGCGGAGTGTAAAGGATATTGTGATAGATCTTGTTGTGTTTTAAAGAGGAGGGATTTCAACAGGCTCTTGAATGTTTTTGGCATTATAACACTTATGGACTAAAAAATAAAGCTTCATTATAAATTCGACGCACTTTGGGCAATATAATTTACTTACTATGATCATTTAATTTAAATATTTCGATAATATTGCTAATAGTGTTACTCATACACCAGGATGGATGACAAACAAATAAAAAAAAAAACAAATAAAAAGTTCAAATTTTTGGCAATCGTATCGCTCCTTTAATGCAACATAGTCATATCTCATCAAAGGCGCACTTGACACAAATCAATTAAAGCTTTTCAAGTGTAGCTTCAGATGTGACTCTGATTTTTTTCTGCTTGAGAAGAGGATATTGAGAAATATTCTTCCTTCAGTAACTCAACTTATATGACTTTGTTGCATTCGAGAAAGGTTAGAATATCTAGAAATGATCTCTTATAATAAAAATACTAGTGCTTTAAATACTATTTAAACTGATTAATTTATTTTTTAGTCTGATTTTTTTATTCTTTAGTCTGATTATTTTATTCTTTAGTCTGATTATTTTATTTTGTGTTAAATCCAGATCTACTTTTTTCTTGATTGGACATTATCTTAGTCAGTTGCTGAGAAGGGAGTTTTTCTGTAGCATAAATGCTAAATTTTATGATTGAGGACAACGGAAGTTATTATTATTCATACCCTCAAGCTGTTACAAACCTAGTTTTTGACAATAAAGGAATGCGGATTAAAAAAAATGTAAAACGGATATGATCATTTTTTGCGAAAATCAATTTTTATATGGAAAAATTGTTCGGTAATTTCGCTTTAATTTTACTTATATATATTTTTATTAGCTTTTTCATTTATTTAAAGAAAGGAAATGAAATTTGTTAAAGCGTTTCTGACAATCCTAAAAGCTTTTTAACAATCTTGGAAGCTTTTTTTTAGTTTGTTTGTTTCTATCCTCGTCGAAGCAAGATGATATTTCGATCACTTTTCTTCATAGTTTATCTCTACCTTTTCTTGCGTGATATAATCGTATAGGGCAAGAGCCTAGTTTGCCAACCCGAAAGTTTTCATTACCCATAAACAGCAACAGAAACCGTTCTAAAAAGATGTATATTTAAATATTTAAAATCACCTATAAAGTAGGAAAAAAATAACTGAACCCAAAGACCGGTTGACCACTTTTTTGCTTTTCCAAAAATGAACCATTTTCGAATAATTCGTTAAGCCTGTTTTTATGTGTCGATTAACCAGGTTTTTTGAGGATAATAATTTTTAAGCTTCTGATACAAAACAATAATACTTTTTCTTATTCATGTTAAAAAAGGTGGCCTTATATGATTATTCTCTTGAACATTTACTTTGTCATGTTTTTGCTTACAAGTAAAGTGTATTTATGGGAGCAGATACATGTAAAGAGATTATCCTTTATATTGCTACGTTTTCTTGCCGAACTCCATGTCAAACCACAAACATTATTATTTTAATAAGAATTTGCTTGCAAGTAAAACTTGTCTGATTTAAAAGTCGTAAATGTAATTTCAATAGATTTGAATGATTCAGGTTCATGTACTGAAAAATCCAAAAGCTTGATTTCGGACTTACACGTACAATTAAGTGCATCACAACACCACCAAAAAATGTGCGGAACACTGTATGATTATTAGATATATTTGAATTGAATTTATCAAAGAGTTATACAATTTGTATTTTATACAACTGCCTGTTGACAATTTGTCCAACATTAATGTCCAACGAGCGTGTAGTTTTTTATTAAGTTTTATTAGAAATAAACAAAAAAAATTGTTTGAAGTGTCGTCATCTTAACTGCATATTATATTTAAATTTTAATTTACAAAAAATATACTAAAAGATTATGTCATATTTTATTGAATCCATTAATTTTTAATTCACTGTCGTCGTAATAGGAAATTAATAATAAAAAATTTATGCAAAGAATTTATCTTAAAATGCATTCCAGATTTAAATTAGGTTTCATAAATACGATATTTAATGTTGAATAAAATACGTAATTGCTTTACTTAGAAAGCTTTTATACATGTATTTAAAAGTGCATTCATTCTATTAATGTACTTACGCACATACATGTGTGCATGTATTCCAATTTGCTTTTATTGTCTTGTTTATTTTTGAAAAAGTCGGTTTTCTTGCATATTGTAATCATATATACATACATACATATTTATGTGTGAATATTCAGCATTCGAACTGTATATTGTGTGAGTAGTGCTTGTATGTTCTTATAAGCCGGATGTCGCTAAGCGGTGAGCTGAATATTTTGTTAAGGATAATAATATTTACTCGTATTAAGAAGAAATGTGTGTCTTTTTGAAAATTGGCAGAATGAATTTCATATTATAGCGACATCTTTTGTCAGATAAAATATGTTTTAAAAAAGAAAATATTATTCCGAATAAAATGTTTTGAAGAGCGGCATCTCTTGAGCAAAAAAAAGTCGAATAAAATCATTCCAATAACGACATTCAGCGAAAATTACTGCTGTCCTAAAAATATATAAGGGATGAAAAAATATTCGAATTTAAAAAAAGATTTGCACGTTTTGGGAAAAGGGATTCATTATCGAATAAGGTTTCCACTAACTTTCTTATAAAAAGCATTTTTCATACAGAACTTAACAAACTTTTTTGATTGCGGACGGTCTAATTTATAAAAACTTGCAAAAGCTTTATTAAGCATTGTTAACTAAAATTGTGTTAAAAAATCATTATTATATAAAAATGTTGAAATGAGTACATACCAAGATTAAAGCTCTTGTAAGTTAATGTTATCAAAATATAGATTTTTACTTCTTTTACGTATTTTGTATTTTGTATTTTAAATACTTACAGATTTGTAAGTATTTTTTTTTAATTATTGTTTCTTATATTTATATTTTTTCTCTTCTCACTTTATGCAAAAATTTATATTCTTTAATGCCATGAAAGAACTCGCAATAGTTTTGAAAAATAATTCATTTAAATTTTCTTGCTTCCAAATAGTAGAATACAAAATTCTTGTTAAAGTTTTTTTTAGCCTATAATAATTAATTTACTGCTTAAAACCAACTATAGAATGTCTCAGTAAGAATGCTTTTCTTCATTTTAAAATAAAAGCACATATTTTTAGACATCATTGTGATTTTTTCATTGGATTCTAAAGATTAAGTATGAAATTAGATATCCATCAAATGGCCCCAAGGTCTCTAATGACAGGCCATTTTTATTTTCTTATTATTTCAAAAATAATATTTTTGAAATAATAGTAATTTTTTTTAATGTTAAAAAATTTTTTTTCTGTTAGAGAATATAATAAAAGTTATGCGTCCCAAAAAATATAATTTTGGCATAAAATATTTATTATTTAAAAGTAAATGTTAAATTCAATATTTTTAATACAGATCATGTAGGATCTAACACCAACTGGACGTATGCTTAGAATTATTTTACTATAATATCAATCATACGTACAATATGAAATGCATCTCGTACATATGACAATTTAGTAAAGGGTGTTTCAGGAAGAATATACTTTTTCATTTTCAATTTGATTTAAAAAAAAGTATATGTTCCACTTAAGTATCAAATAAAATATCCGACAAATGGCCCCACGTCTCTGATGACAGATCATTACTCTTTTCATAAAAATTTCCATGACTTCTAGATCTACACCGATGACGCGTTGGATGTCGGATTTGAGCTCAAGAATTGTTTCTCGTTTGTTCGCATAAGCCCGATATTTCACAAAACCCCAAAGAAAAAAATCGCTCGGTGTTAAATGGCATTATCTTGGTAGCCAGTTGACATCAGAAGGGATTCTGATGTCAACTGGTAATTTGTTCTATAAATCGTTGCTGCAATAAATCGATCGTTTCATGCGCATCGTGGTAGGTGGGACTGTCTTGCTAAAACCACATGTAGTCCAGATCCATTCCGTCCAATTGAGCTCACAAGAACTCCTTCCAGGGTGGCAGGTATCGCCTAGATCTATGCCGTCCATTTGAGGCAACAAGAACTCCGTTCATAGTCACTGTAATTTCGGCCCTATCTTCAAAAAAGAAGGGCCTAATCATGCTGCCTGACCGTCAGTTTCTCGTTGTGGGTGCATTTGTTTCTCATGGATTTCATGAGGAGCCTCAAATTCGATAATTTTGTCTATTCACTAAGCCACTCAGATAGAAATGACTTCACTTTGCTCCATTACTTCACTTTGCTCAATTTCCGGCGATTTCCATGCTCTGCTTATTTGAGCTCCTAAGTAAGCTGAATTTTGCAAGCATGCAGGTGGGGGTCTTTTGCCAAAATTCGCTGCGTAGTGCTTTCTGAAATTTGAACATGCAAAATTGATGTTTTCGGGTTTTCGGTGACACCTTTACAGCAGCAATGTTTTTAAGAGACCGACCGGTACGTTTACGCACAGGAGTCTTACTGTCCATAACTGACCCAGTATTTAAATTTTTTTAAATTCGTCGATTCACTTTCTCGACTGAAAATTCTTCGGAACTTACAAGCGGTCTCAGCACAACTTGCCAAATTTTTGTAATACGTTTTCGCAATTAAAACGCATTGTCCTTTCGTACAGCGCTCAATTTTTAATAATCGGAATAAACATATGTGACACTAAATTTAAAAAGTAACTGACCTTCATAGACTAGTAGGTAGTGTACTAGACTCGTAGTGCGAAGGTCCCAGGTTCGAATCCTGCCGCAGAACTCTGGCAGTTTGTGTTTGATAAATAAAGGGAGCGCACAACAAGCCTTCACTGGCTTAAGTGTATGTCGTATGACATGGGCTATCACACCCCTCCAATCAACCTAACCTAACCTAACCGAAATTTAAAAAGTCCATTCTTACTGAGACACCCTATAACTTGTTCTTTAATATTTGTTCAAAAATTACTTAATGTACTTTATTAATAACCAAGCTTTAATGTGAGTTCAAGAGTACATGACATAAACAATGAAAAGTCAATAGATCTTTGCAAAATACTTTTATTATTATTATTATTTTTTTTTTTTGTAAACAAACTTTTTGTAGTTCAGCAGACGTAAATAATTACTTGACTTTTTTAGATGAGAACAAATTGATGAATTCCGAAGGTTCTATATTTTTAATTAAATAAAGCAAAAAAAGCTTAAGTAACATAATTTTTGACATTCCATTTCTCATCGCAATCAATAACTTACGATCATTTAATTTAGTTTTTTAAATATTATAATCGTTAAAAGTGGTATTACAAATTTAAAGCAAAATCAATCTTTCAGCAGTGCAAAGGCAGTTAATAAGAACGCTTGTTCTCTAACATTTTGTGTTTAACCCGTAAGCATTTTTTTGGTTATGAGGTTAAAACAATACTAAGTTCTGCCTGATATTAGAAATATTGTAAAATTTTTGTTTAAGAATTATAGCAAGTACCATTCTACATTATAAAATTTTTAAAATAAAAATTCATTATCTAAAATACATTTTTGTATGACATTTAAGCACCAAATGTCAATAACGACGAAATTAGCCATTAGGCATATTTTGAGTTGTGACTTATTGCTTAGAATTTTTGCTGTTTGAGGAGACGGTTTTTTGCATCCTCCCACGAAATTGGACAAAAGGACCCTGTTCCCATTAGTTGAACATTCTGAACACAACCTAAACAATTATGAATAAGTACGAAATTAATCCTTAAACAAATTTGAAGTTTTTACTTATTTCTGGCGTTCATGTTAAATTTAAAGTTTCGGTGTATTCGGTGACGTATAGTAAACATCTATGGTAACTATTTTCGTGATCAATTTTAGTCCGCTACATTGCTGTTTAAGGTGAGTCTGTTGCTCCTTTTCAAGAATGGGGACAAAAAAAAAGAGAGACACATGTTCCTGGTAGCGTTTTATATAAAACTGCTGAATACAGTTTATACCAAAAATGGATGGGTTACAAAATTGCCATGCCAATTCAATATAAAAGTTTGCAAACGTGAGGGAGGGAGGGAGGGAACTTAAACTGCCCTTAAAGTGAAAACTAAAAGCACGATACATGTATACACTTATATGATTTTTGTAGTTAGAACCTTATTATTTTGAAAAAAGGAGAATTTTTGTGTTCAGTATAATTAGACAATCAATTCGTTTTCAATAAATTACGGACTTTCTATGAACTTCTGTAACGTATAGAGAAGTTCGAGCTAAACTTTAAAAAAATATGCTTATTCCGAATTCCTTTTCACATGTGAATTGCAAGACGTAATTCATATGATGCTTTTTTTACTTGGCTTTAAAGGCATGCATTTTGAGATTATGGGTATTCGGGTCTGAAACTGTTACGTGGTAGGTAAACAGGCACAAATTATAAATTTTAAGGTATTTTTATTACCTTTCGCTGCCTTTTTATACTTTGAGTAATATTATCCTCCAGAGATTGCAATGTTGTTCTGATCTTGCGATGAAATTCGCAGAGAACGCGTTCTTTATTTTAATTATAAACTACATGTGGATGACAGTCCGACAAATTTCCTGAATGTTTCCTTTTGCATATGCTAGGTGATATATAGCTAGACAGTAAGTCAGGGAAACAATTAAAACTTGTGACAGCTAGACGGAAAACCCTTACCGACCGAGTAATAAACACATACCTAATCGCACTTGGGAAGTAACTACGAGGGAGTGGTTCTCCAGGCCAGAGACTCTCTAAGACTACGCTGAAACTTTTAACATTATTTTGCCCACAGTTTTTCAATGCGACTTGTCTACTTTTACACATTTTTTGTTTCAAATAATAAAAATGAATGTGTGTTATGAAACGTATTTTTTTACATTTAAATTCAAGAAGTACAATTTTACGATCCTTTTAGTAAAATCTTAAAATTTAATTCACCATCCCTGTTTTCAACAAACAACATAAAAGCATAAAAAAAGGTAAAAAAAGACGCGAGAAAAAGTCGTTATATAAATTATCGTGAAGCTTTGGAGGAACTCTGGCAGAAAATTTTTAAAAAAAGTTAAGAAAAAGGTCATAGTATGAAAAGGTACTAAGTTGTTGTCGAACATCAGCGAAATTAATTTATTTCATTGTTGTTGGTTTTTCTCATATTTGTAATTGTAACTTTTTATTTATTCACAGTGATGACTGATATTATAGTTTAGAAACAATTAATTTTACCAAATGTGGCCCTTATTCTTACCGATTTAATAAATGATACTTATCTAGAGTATAATTTCAATACTTCCTCTATGTTTAACTACATACATTTATATTTACCTGGCGAAATACTAAAACATTTGTAAAATAAATTAGGAGTAAATCGCTAAAGGAAACATGTGTATCACTAATTTTTACTGCTTACTGTTTATCTTCTTGCACACTAATTATAATTATTTAACTCATTATGTGTTGCAATCTATTATCGCTTTGTTATTCATCTTTGTCCACGAGGTGGTTTTATTTACAAACCTTAATCTAGTGTTCAGTTCTGTATTAAATAATTAAGCCATAATATTTGAAACATTTGACAATGTGTTTGCTGGGTAATTTGTTAATTTTTTTTTATTATCTTCACACCTTTCTTCGCCTTTTGCTTATCATTTCAATTTTGCTTTTGAATGATAATGCTCCCAAATCATCATGTACACTGATGGAATCTTATAACATTTTCAAATCTTTTAAAATGCTAATAAAAATACTGGGAATGCTTATGAAAATGTAATTACGTACATACGTATGTATGTATATATATGTGAAATATATCTATATAAAATAACATTCAGATTGTACATTCTCGTAAACATAAAGTTTGTTAGCAGAGACTCTTAAGTGAATGTTAATAACATTTGAATGCTTCCCTTGGTATACTGACTTTGTATACTTTATTACAGGTCATGTAAAAACAAAAACCAACATAGTAAAAAGCATAACTAACAGAAAAGACAAAAACAATGCAAACCAATTTTTAACAGAATTACTCGCAAAAAATTAAGACTCACACGATGTTTGAATGTTAAACAAAAACGATTGAAACGTTAACATGCAGTCGACAATGACATGAAATCAGTTCAATACGAATCCTTGATTATAACGGTACGGTTAGAACAACATGTAACAGGCATATCAAAATAATTTAGTATTAAAATAATAAATTAACGAAATTTACCTTCGTCTAAGCCTTACACAATGAAATCAGCTAAAAAAAATAAAGTCCTTTTTGCTAAATAACGATATGTGTACGAGTATGTACTTTGTTGTTTTTAAGAAACAAAAGCCATTACTTGTTTTGTTGCTATTGTTTTCAAAGTATATGCATGTAAATGTGTTACTATGAGTCTTTATGTATTTTAGGGAGATGCTGAGAATAATTATATAAATTAAGCGGCTTTAAAGAAATTCAAATATTGCATGACACCCACACACACATAACAATAAAAAAAAAGAAATAAATAAATAAGAAAAACAACAAATAATAAATGAAACTGTAACCAAAAAGAACTAAGTAAATTAAAAACAATATCCAAAAAATTGGTGTATTCTAATTAATTTTTTTCAGTTACAAAAAAAGAAAAGAATACTGTATTGTGTTTTTTCTTTGTGTCTTTCCCTCCCTCTTCTACCAGATTAGACTAGGTGTAAGAAGACTTGTTTAATGTAAAGTTAATCTAAGTAAATCTCTTTCCATCTGTTTGTGTGCCAGTGAGTACATTTATCAATTGAAGACACAACTTTTGTCGGTTAAACTCAAAGTGAATGCTGTAAAGTTTTTATGTGAACGTTGTTTTCATAAGTGTGTTAAAGTCAAAGTGCTTGCTTGTGTTAGTAATTATATATTTTAATATATATGTACTATTGTTCTCTTCAATGAACAGAAAAAATGAAAATAAATTAAGTAGGGCAGAGAACGAGAACAAACTGGGGTTATGCACCATTGAAACGTGTTGCCTGGTTGTTTAAGTATGTCTAACAAACACATTTGTTGAATAAATGTAACCAGAATTACATTTAAATTAGTAAATAGAAAAAGTTAAAATATAAAATATTAAAAATATGGGTAAATTTTTATATAAAAAGAAGTGAAAGAATTTATTTGTATAATGATTAAAAATTACAAATATAAGAACAACAAAATTATCGTACTTCTAGTTCAAGGCCATCTTTATTTGCTTGAAATATTATTTTTAATATTTTGCTATCCTTTTGATAACATTATTAGGATTAAATAGTGGCAATAAACAAAAATAAGAAAACAGAAATACATCTCTTTGATTTGCTATATTCAGTATTGCAATAGAAATGACCTCGAGCTTCAAGTACGATTTCTTTTATTGTGTTAAAATAAATAAAGGTTCTATTGCAGCATTTAAACAAGACTTTAAGTTGGCTCTCAGACTATTTAAGCAGCATTATGCTGTTAGACAGACCTAAAAAAAGTTAATAGAAAAAATTAAAAATAATAAAATCAAAAGTAATAAAGCAATAAAAATAATAAAATAATAAAATACTAAAATAAAAAAAAAATAACAAAACAACTCATATAAACGAAAAAGTATAATAATTATTATAATTGGACTAAATAAAAAGTAAGAACTCAATTTCAGAATAATATAAAATTTTATTTGTATTGTATAAATAAAATATTTATTGGACAAACTAAATGAAAATACTAAACTGATTGGCTTTTGGTCTCTCAGAGAAAGCCTTTATTCGATTATTCTTTAAAGTATCTAATATTCTGTCACCTTCGTGCAAATTAACTGTCACTCATCTTTTAATTTGGGCTTGCTTTAAATTTCATGTTTTCGGACATACATACATATATGTAGATATATATCTTTCTAAAACTCCTAATAGTTACCTACTGGAGTTGAGATCATTTGGAGTTTGAGACGACTTATTAAAAAGCTAATCTTTTAAATTTTTATCACATTTGCTTGTACTTTCTTGCAGATTTATTGTAGATAGACATGTCATCAGATATGTTTCCAATACTCGAGCGGGACATACAGCTCCATACAATACCTTCTACTAATGCTCTATAGATTTCACTTTTTTTGCGGGGGTTTTCCAGTACTCAGCTTTATACTATTCTATTTCTGAAAAAAGAAAAAAAAATTCTTGGTAAAGTTAAAGACAATCTAGTTATCGCTCTAATGAAGAAAATTTAACTTCCTTGCAGGCAATCTCTTGTGCTTATTAAATAATATTTAATTCTCTTTTTCTCTTAAAAAAGAAAACAAAAAAATTAAATTTTTTAGAAACGAAACGCTATAACTGGAAACGAATTTGATAGGGAAAGCATGAATGACAAGTGGTAGAAAGGCGAGACAGGGACATGAAAGAGTATCAGTGCCTAGAGGACTTGTGTAAAAAGTTGGCTTTGAAACTCGAACATTTGCAATGTAAGACCGTAAAGTTTTATAATAAATTTGGTAATGGCTCTTAACAGGAACACTTTAGTGTCATTGAATTTTGCGAGAAGCACACTTGGTATTCATTACCTCTAAGCACTTTGAACTTGTCCTTTTTAAATATTTTAATTCAAAAGTGTGAAAACAATTTGTAGAGGAAAAAATCCTGATCCGAAGAGTATAATGATAAAATGTGATTTGGAGTAGGACTTCCCACCAATGGACATGATAAATAAAAAATTTTGAATGTCTTAAGAAAACTTTTATGCAGGGGTAGTAACAGGTTTGACTTTTCCAAATAAATCAATTGATTCTATATTGTTTATCACTAATACGAGTATATATATATATATGTATATATATATATATATATATATATATATATATATATATATATATATATTTCCCTTGATAGTCTCTTTGAACATACAGTACCAACTCCAAGAACAAAAGATCTGGTATGTCCCACAATAAGAGTCACAAACGAAAACATCCGACACCAAGTGAAAACATGTAGAATGCTCAAAAGCTGAAAAATTTCTTGACACATCGCAAGTCCTTTTTGATAAACGAAATTTGTTCACTTGATGCACTTTCCCTCTAAACATAGACTTGGTGTCGTTTACAACTATTCTACCTCAAAAGCTGCATCAGATAGGACTTAGTGTCGTTTATCTGTAGATAAACTAAAACAATGCTTGAATGAATGGGTAGTTTTTGTTAATTTCTGAATGAAACTAATGACCACATGCTGGATATAAAGGTGATGCCCGGTTTCTTTCTATATGAATTCTAAGAAATCTATGGCCCTCACCGAGAAGAAATATAATAAATTAACTTCCAAGCTTTGGAACTTTTGATGCTATTTTAACGCTGACTCGGGCTTGTGTCATATTAACTTGCTTGTTTGGTTTTGCAAAAAAAAGCAAAAAAAAATTCCTGCATGATTCCTGGAAGCAGTAATTCCCAAAAAAAACTGCCATGTACACGATTTTCGTAGCTTAATAAAGGGCTCAATAGCATTTGACTGTACGCACTTTTTTCGAATGGGCTGCTTGGCCGACTATGCCTCCAAATATTTGTTGTTGCCTTTAATTTCACAACATTACCATAAATTTGCTACTTCTAACCAAAAATCAACTGCATTGTTAAATATTGTCTGAACCATTTTTCTACTCTACATAATTATCAACAAGTTTAAGTGCATGGATCCACTCGTATACTGGCAAAGCACACCTTGAAGTAGAAAAAAAAAATATTATAAAAATTCCAAAGTGTAAATAAACTATATTTTTTTAAATTAATGACCAAATATAAAGAATTTTATAAAAAACTGAAACCCTGCGTGTTTGGTCCTGTTTGGAAATGTTTACTTTTTTATGAGTGCGAGTATGTTTGTGTTGTTTCAAGCATCAATTTTCTGTACGACCGCAATAGGTACCCAACCATTCGGGCGTATGGTGTAGTTGTGTGCTGTTTTTCATAATGATCCTTTATGGATTTCGTCACTTAAACACGCATGTAGACCAAGTGCCGTAAAACAAAATTTTCACACACACTCACAAACACACACTCACAAACACACACACATCGAAAGTGCAAACATATATACAACGTTGAAGGAGCTAGGTATATATATATATATATATATATATATATATATATATATATATATATATATATATATATATATATATATATATATATATATAATGAAACTTTTCCAGTAAAAATATTGGAAAACATGTTGTAAATATGTAAAATAGTATATATATATATATATATATATATATATATATATATATATATATATATATATATATATATATATATATATATATATATATATATATATATTATTTTACATATTTACAAAATGTTTTCCAATATTTTTTACTGGAAAAGTTTCAGTGAGTGTGAATGAATTCATTTTGTTGAACAAAAGTTTTAACTTAAATGGGAGTTGTAAAATGGTTGCTTAATTAAAATAATAGAACAATTATATTGCTCTGTCTGTAACTTTTCTCAGATCTTTTTAAAGAAATTGTTTTGAAAAAGTTTAGAATTAAGCGAGCCATGATGCCACAATTTGCTGCAGTTTATTAAATTGAAATGAAACAGCAAATCAAACAAATAAAAAATAAAATTAAATATATAAAAATAAAATAAAATACAATCGATTTCCTAAACTTTAATGGAACATAATAAAGTAAAACATAATGGTTTTCAAACATGATTTGGTTTTAACCATACTGATGATATCGTTAGCGCCAATGAAATGCAGGATTATATGCCACCAAGGCCAAAACAAATACTAGTTTTTAAATAAAACAAACTTAAATGAAATATATTAAAATAAAGTTTATTATATTAAATCGAAAATAAAGTCATTACAAAATAAAACAATATGTGGGCAATTTAACGTAAAACGTCCCAGCACAGGAAATAAACTATTAATTAATTTTTTATAAAAGTCTCTGACATGTGAGGACAGCTTGAGAACTTGATGACTGATCTCGTTATCTATTGCTAGATTTTTATCGAATTTCAAGTAAGCTGTGTCTATGTTAATTAAAAAGAAGTGGAAAACATGAATTTCGTGAGCTGATTGAACATCATATAGACATATATTTTTAGATTTCTTTTTGTCCCAAATCCTTGAATTTATTACGATTTTTATGGATGTGTTCTTTGCAGCGCTAGTATATCAGGTATATGGCTTAACAAAAGAAAATGGGGGATAAACGCACACACACACACACACACACACATAAAAATTTATATAAAATTGTGATGCCTTTCACGTGTTGTGTGTTAATGCCCATAATCTGCTGTTTGGTAAAATTGTTTAATTAGCACTGAAATCCTTTTTTTTGTTGATGTTTTAATGTCATGTCCAGTTCCCTTTTTTAACTCATATTACAACAACCTGATTCTTTAATACAATGTTTCCTTTTGTGTTAATTACTAGAAATTTAAGTGGCCATTCTTTTTAATTATGTACTAAATCTGCTCTTGTAAAGACATGTCATATTCATTTTAAAACAAATACACACACATTCAGTCATTCATTTTTATATTTTTTGTTTAAACAAACAACTACATATTTGTTGTTTTGCTTGTTAGTCCTTATTATGGGTAAATTACATTCCTAAACGTATGCTTCATTTTAAACGAGATAAAATCAAAACAAATACACTTACACAAACGCGAAAGAGATATCAACCCACCGCTGTTCAAACTGAAGGCAATTTACCAGGAATTGCAAAAACAATTTGACCCTTTTGTTGCATTAAATGCTTTAGTGAACAGGTTTTTATAAGTATATAATTTTGAAATAGAAAACAATCGAAATTTGGCTTAATTTGAGTCAAATATTTTTAAAATTACCTCGTAAGAGATCTTGGCATTCATGCACACTAAAGTTTGTACAAAGGGAAGAATGTATGAAAACTGAAATAATTAAGATTAAATTAGATAATAAAAAATAGATGATATGCAACAATTGTGAAGCCTTGCTGTACTATAATGAAACTTTAATAAAGCGTGGCCATTTTAGATACGATAATAATATGGTTAGTGAAAGTTGTCATATTTATTTTAACATTGCCTTTTAGAATTAAGTGTTTGGAAAATTATAGCATTTTTTCTAGTCTATAGTCCGACATTTCCCTAGAGTTTATGCCATCTCATCAGTAGGCCTCTAATCATATAAATGCAAATACACCTAATGAGTAATTAAGAAAAGATTATATATTCAATAATATTTTTATTTTTATGTATAGTGATTTTTTTTCGTTGTATGTGGACCGATGTTGAAACCTTTTTTTATATGAAAGTTTTTTATATTTCTTTAATCGTCAGAACCATTACTAAGAGAATGACCCTTATTTATACATGGCATTGTTCTGGAACTAGAAAAATATGTTATGGGAGGGAGGATATTCGATCTGAACCTCTCCATGTTGAGGATGATAGGAAAAACATCTATAGAAAGCTCGTTCCACGTACGGGCCGTTCGACTAAATAATAAATTATATCTGTAAAGTGTATGGTTCGGAGGTGGTTCCATTTTACTTAACATACGGTAGGCCCAGAGCAAAGAGCAGCTCCCAAACAAAGTAGTATTTAATAATCATTTATCTTGTTTATTATGTGAGACTGTTCAAAATTGGCACAGGCTAATCTGTTGCCAGTGTGTACTGTTTCAAGGAAAACTTACTGGATAGGAGCAAAGGGAGTTGTACTAAAAATAACCTCTAAAAACTTGAAGGTAAAATCTTACTACCGAAAAAATTCAATCGGTTCCAAATATAACCTCTAAAAAGTTTGCAAAATTTTATTTATAGTTTCAATTCATCTTTGCACTGGCTGCAAATATTTTAGTAGGTAACGCATATTATATTATTAATTATTATAGGCTCGGGTTCAAATCGCATTAGATTCTATTGAAGAATGATACAAATATGTTGCAAGTTTTTTTTTATTGGCAGCAATGTAAATAAGATGTGGCTTATCTAAAATAAACTAGTGTTTGCAATATTATAAATGGTTTACAGATATAATAACATCATTGTCGTAACCATAAAGGAACTTCATCGCTGCTCTGTATGCAGATACATTATTTTATTATAAAATGAAAATTTCTATTAATCTGGCTTAAAGTTCGAATACTGAATGATAAGGAAAAATAAGCAGAGGACAAAAAGACATGGGAATTTCGTATTAGCCCACGTTGTTATTGTTGGAAAAAAAAAAATAATGCAAGAATTTTTTGCTTTTTGTATTCTTTTTTCATATAAAAGTACGAGTATTTGATAGTCCCCAGTACTAGCGAGCACCTAAAAAGTGGCATAAAGATGTGAATACTAACGTATTAAAACTTATGCTTTTAGTGTCTATGTGCCACCATCAAAAGCGGTACCGCTCCGCTCTGTATCCTGTAATAGTCGTGTCCTTACTTCTTTCTTAATTTTTTAATCTTTTTTTATTACTAGTTTTTTATTTATTGAATCTTCAATTTCATCTGCCGTGCTCGGCTAAGAGCAAGAATGTCTCCCCTTCTCAGCCCAGTGTGGGATCTGTAATGTAGAATTTTGCGGGCTAGTGGCTAATTTCTTTAAAAGTATGTTGTCACTCATTTTAAAACCACTGTTTTAACCAAAGAAACCTCTAGGTCTTGATAAATCCGCGAATTTTTAACATACCAGGGAGCGGCTGTAATCAAACGGAGAATTTTATTTTGGCCCCTTTGAATTTTCTTTCTATTGGACGCTGATGCGGTGTCCTACAACTGAATTCCATAGCACCACATTGGTTTTAGGATCGCGTTGCATAGAAGAATATTTATATATAAATAATTTTAAATATAAATAACTCTTATTATTTAAATATAAATAACTATTAAATATTTAAACCAGAAATAAGTTAAAACATTAAATTTTTATTATAATATTATCCTTATATTTTTATATACAGACATACGTACGATAGTAGCTTGACATTTGTTTTCAGAGTTTTAGGATTTCATTATTAGTTTTAAATATATAATAATTAAAACTATAAATTTCTTTAAGAGCACAACAAAATTTCTCATCTATTAAATTTTCGCTATTTGCAGGGGGAAAGAATTTTAAATTTTTAAATGCTTATTTTATAAAATTTTTTCCAGTAATTTTTGAGCAGGAATGAGTTGGACAACTTAACTACGACGATTGCCTCAATGTAAAAATAATTATACTAAATCAATTGCCACTGTGTGTGTATGTGTGTGTCTGTGTGTATTTTCCATTATTTACAATGAGATTTTAATAATAATTATTAATAATCACGATAATATTTGCTTCGGTGTTTATAATTAATTTTTGTGCTGCATAAATTTCATTACATAAATCCTTATCGTACGTATAAATGCAAAAGTATTTAATTACTAAATATCTGTGTGGCAACTAGATTTATGAGATTATAGCAACAATGAAATTACTAAACATGAATGTATACTATACTCTGCAGTGTGAATATACTCGTAGTCACGATGTGTGGGTGAAAAACAAAAAGGGGAAATTCTGTGCGTGTATGAGGAACATTCATGTAAGTGTTCCAGATGAAAGAAACAGTTTTTTAGTCTAATAATTAAATATTTTAAAAGATATTATTGAATCTTTTTATATGAACAAAGAGCATCTTAATTTAGTATTGCTGAAGTTACTCTACGTTCCTTTTAGTCCCTTAAAAAGCTCATAATGCAACAGAATGAGGACGAGGGCAGTTTGATGATTCCGTAACTTTTTGCACAAAAAATATTTCTGTTTTTTTTTTTGAGAGAAAAGCATTTCATTTATTAAATAATAAAGATTTCTTAGGACCTTCGAAATATACGTTCCTTTTAGTCTCTTAAAAAGCTCATAGTTCAACAGAATGAGGACGAGGGCAGTTTGATGATTCCGTAACTCTTTGCACAAAAAATATTTCTGTTTTTTTGACAGAAAAGCATTTCATTTATTAAATAATAAAGATTTATTAGGACCTTCGAAATAGACGTTTGTTTCGATTATAACCTCATCGTTTGACCCAAATCTCTTATCATCCAGTAATTCTTTTAAATTTTGCAAACAGGAAATAGCCGCAAGGGACTAATTGTGGAGAGTATGGCGGATGGGGTAGCAATTAGTAGCGGAACTCTTGCATTTTAGCCAAAGTGACTACACACGTCTACACCTGTAAAATATCTTAATGAAAGAGTTAGATGAGATCGTTTTTGCTTCAAGACACTATCGAATCTGTTGAAAAACTCTGAAATATATTCTCCGGTAATAATTTTACCCTTTCAAAGACAATTCATGTGAATGCCACCGCATGCACTTGAAAAACTATGAAATTGACTTTTTTCGCCTTCTTTTTTGTTGCGCGTTTACACGAAGAAATCCATGTTTTTATTGTTCGGTGGATTCTGATGTGTTGTGATAGATGCATGTTTCGTCTGCAATTACAAAACGGCTCAAAAGCGCTCCTTTGAAATGGTCACAAGTTTTCCCTTATAATCATTTCAGTAAAAGCATTTCAATCTACTTTCCATAACATTTACATAATAAATTTTTGCCGAAATTTAAAAGTCTTTGCTGTCAACATACATATTTTTAAAGATTTTCTATACAATTTGCTAAGATACTGAAGTGAGAATTGGTTATGTTTTATGTAGTTTCTTGTTTTTTTCTTTGCCATAGAAACAAAAGAATTTATCAACATTACTTTTAACAAAACAAATTGTGTTTCACCCCAATAAAAAAAACTATTTTTAAAAAGATTTTAGCAAATAAAATACTAAAGGAAAAATTATAAACATATACCCATGTCATTGTGGTTGTCAGTTTATGACAGTATTTATTTTCTGTCATAATATTTCTTCCTTGTGTTATTCATATTTAAACACGATGTATGTATGTATTAGTTTATTATACATATTTGTAATTTTCTTATAATTTATTTCAAGTGAATTTCATGTAAACAAAGTAAAGTGATTAACACAACCTTTCAATGCATTTCTTCTATTTCTGATTTTCGTCAGTTGTGCCGGAAAAGACATCAGAATATCCATGAAAATTTTTTAACCGCTTTAATTATAAACTTCATATGCGTTTAAAAAAGCACAAGTAACCATTGTTAATTAAAGCGACAGTTCTTCATGATAGCTTTTGGGTCCTATATTATATTTGATAAACGTCTCTGACGTGCCAGTAACTAATAACATTTGATCATCAACATTCTTTGTTGATACAACTTTCTAAGCGTTAAAGAAAAATATTTAGAGGTGTCCCCTAAACTACAATAACATATACCACAAGTTAGAAAAATCCAAAATGTATTCATATTGAATTTACACTGCATTGCAAAACATTCCTGCTGACTGTAATCAATAACCAAATTATAAAATGTAACACTCTGATGTTAAATGCCCCAGCATTTATCTTGATTGCCGTTTTTCTTGCAAAATCCACATGGATGTAAAGTCCATCGAAATAAAAATTAAACAATTTTAAATACTTGTAATTTGGCTCATTGGGAGAAACTTCTACTTTACAACTCCATTTTGCCATCAATGGTCATATGAACGACGGCAAAAGAATTCCTTCGTTATATTACCATTCAAACTCTTTTACGCATAACGTTTTAAGTTGCAGAGGCCATATTCCGCTGAAAAGAAAAGCCATTCTCCTATTGAGCTGAACACAAGATGTGTAAATGTCAATCACAGAAAATTCTCTAGAAAGTATGTTTTTTGAACGAACTTGATAAACTAATAATTTTTTTGTAAAAATATAAACACTTCTTGTTAATACATTTAACATTGCAGATAGAATTAATAAACGATTTCAAAGGAGTTCACATTTCAAACTGTTGTATCGCTTCGATATATGACCGTTTGTGAAGGGCAAGCAGTTTCTAATAGGCTAATAAATAAGGAATCAAAGGCAAAAGAAAAAATTAAAGTTATTCTCAAAGTTATTAAAAATTAAATTTTTTACATTTTCATATTTCATTCTCTCATATTAATAATAATGAGTGACGAATAACATGAAAGCTTGAGCGGATGACAGAGCGTTACTAAGAGAGACTAAACTCCAAAATATTAAATGAATAATATTGTGCCTGATTCAAGAGGATTTTGCAGTTGACAAAAGAAAAAGTAATTTATCGTCATTCCCTTTCATAGAAAAATAATTTTTTTCATAGAAAAATAAGCCACATATTCTGTTATATGCTTAAATCTCTACCATTTCGTTTCGCAATATACGAATACGTGCATTGTAATACTATTTTGTGCTAAAATTCAATTCATAAAGGTAAAACATAGATCTATTTATAATCTAATTATAATCTAATTTAATTTTGTCTTTATTCATTTATGAAACCATTATTTTAAGTACTACTCGTACTTAAAATAAACTCATCTTGTTTCTTGGAGCGAAGCAAAATATAACCTTTTTTAAATATTTATGCACATACGCTTAATTCTTGTAAAATTTTCCTGTCTAATTTTTAACCCGTCGTTTACTCTTTCATTTGTCTATTTTTTTCTTCGAAGCTATACAAAAGATATATGCGCGAGGAAGACATAAATTAAGTTTATAATCAACTTAATATTACTCTGCCAAACTAAGAAACTAAGCAAATGTAATAAAGAATAAAAATAAATTTTAAAAAATGTGACAAAAAGGAGGAAAAAGGATGAATTTGGACAATTTCTTTTACATCGCTTTATTCATAGGTGCGTTTATTTTGTCTGATGTCCTTGTTTTTATCTATAAAAAAGGAACATACGATAGTGTGAGATGTCCAAAAGCTTCTTTTTTATTTTGCTTCTTCCATTGAAAATTACAAAAAAGCGAAATTATAATAAAGGGATTGGGCATTTCCATTTGGATTTTAAATGCGATTGCCAGTTGTTCTTGACCGGTTTCATTTCTTTTGTGCATGAGTTTATGTCAAAAGGAAGAAAGGATATAGTAGGTTATGTGATTTATAGCCACGAGAAGAAAAGGAGAACTGAACTCATATAAATTTTCATCGCTGTACGAGGAGGTCAAGTCTAAAAAAGCGAATGAAGCTTTAAACCATTTTTGTAAATTTTTTTTTGGAGGTAAGCTTTTCATCTACTAATTGCTTAGTAATTTTGAAAGGATTTTAAATTCTCTATTAACATTACAGCAAATTTTAAAATATAAAAAAATTAGATCGTAGCCATTCACTTGCGTCTTACAAAAAAGCCAAAGTCGCAGAAGAGCATCGAATGGTTAATAAGAAGTCAAAGAAAAATGTACTTTTTCAATAAAGGATGACTTTTTTTAGCAATTTTCTTCTTGGCAACACTGTTTTTGGCAGCTCATCTGGTTTAGTGTCACATGTTGCTGTTAAACATGTTCAATTTGGTCTATAATTTAACAATGAATCGACTTACAAACGAACAACGCTTGTTAATCATTGAATTTTATTATCAAAATTCATGATCGGTTAAGAAAGTGCATATTCCATATTCCTTTAATCGAAAAATTGTGTTCAGCGACGAAGATCATTTCCGGTTGAATGAATACTTCAACAAGCAAAATTACCGTATTGCACTGTTCGGTGTGGATTGTATGCCGGTGGTATCATTGGACCGTACTTTTTCGAAGACGACGGAGGCAGGAACGTTACTGTGAATGCAGAGCGGTACCATGCGATGATGAAAATAGAAGGTTTTAACAAGACGGTACCACATGCAACACAGCACGCAAAACAATGGCCCAATTGAGAGGCGAGTTCGATGAACTGTTTATTTCAATTGCACGCCTAGATCGTGCGATTTGACGCCTTTAGACTATTTTTTGTGTGGCTATGTTAAGGTTCATGTCTATAGGGACAAGCCCGCATTGGAAGCCAATATTGAAGAATTTATTTGTGAGATACCGGCCGATATGTTGGAGAGAGTATGCCGAAATTGGAACAGCTTTAGTTATTCATATGCCGTCATTTCATTCGACGCTAAACCAAATTATTGTGTCTTTTGTAATAATCACATACAAAATATAATTCTTATATTGTTTTTGTTCGTTTTGGCATAAACGTACGAGGTTGAATGCTTTCAAACTGCTTAAAGTTCGCTGACGATTTGGTTTAACGACCAATGAAATGCCAGCATATGAACAGCTAAAGCCACAACAAACACAACATTTCGCAAAAAGTCGAATTGTTTAATAAATTTCAATATTAAATGATAAATTTCAATATTAAATTAATAAAGTTCAATACTAAATTAATAAATATGTTATTTCTTTTTAAATAATAATGTGATTACAATGTAAAAAAACTCGGTACCTGGATAACTTTCGCATTACCTATTAACACTACATGTTAATCATGAAACATAATTTCGGTTTAATTTCTTTTTGGAAATTTATAAAATATATTTACGTTAAAATAGAGTTACTGACTCTATCCCAGTCTATGTTTCTATAATGAAAGTATCAGTATCAGTTCTGCTTTCGAATCGTCTAGTACATTCATGATGTCTACGGTTAATAAAATAATTTGCTTAAAATGCCTTAAAAACATTCACAACAATGCGTGTATTACTTGTGAGATTTGTCAAAGTAAATTTCATAGAGTTTGTGCAAAATTGGATAATGAGTCTGCGGTCAGTGCCCTCTGTAATTTCATAAATATTGTTTACAATTGTGACAATTGTTTACAATCATCAAATAATTTTATAAAAAAAATTAGCAAATTAACTTATGAAGTTGAGCAGCTAAAAATATTATTCTCTGAATTTATGAAGAACAATACTGTTAACAACAATAACAATTCTGTTTCTCTCCTGAATTTGCCTGCTCTCAAAACTGGATTGGACAATATCTCTGTTGATAATCATATGCTCACGCCTTCGTCTAACTTATCTTCTAATTGTACAATCTCCACTGCAAATAAGTCTGTTAAATTTAATAATACTGATGTCGTTGTTGGCGCTGATCGATGTAATGCTGATGCTGCTTCTAAAGTTAAGAGAGTCGATCCTGTTGCAGATCTCAATGTCGATGTTGTTGTAACTGCTAATGATAACTTTGTTGCTGCTGACAAGAATGCACATATTGATTTTAGTGGTAATGCTAACGCAGTGATATTAACCACTAAATCTTCTGATAATTTAGCAGTTCATTTGTGGCTAAGATGAAATGGGTACATTTATCTTCTTTTAAGCCGTCAGTTACTGAAGATAATATTGTTGCTTATGCTCAAAAACATTTGAAAGTTGACAAGGCACATTTATCGTGCTTTAAACTTGTAAAAAAAGATGCCTCTCTTGATGAGTTAAGATTTGTTAATTTCAAACTTGGCATTTCACCTTGTTTCTATCAAGAACTGTTTAAGCCTGAACTATGGACCTCTGATGTGATTGTTCGTCTATTTAAGTTTTTTCACAAAAAGCCTGTTACGGAACTGAGGAATTACTTCGAATCTTGCCGAATTACTTCGAATCATTAAAAATCTACTATAAAAATGTATCTGGCATGAGGACAAAGGCATCACTGTTCACTCTTTTTTCTTCTGATTGTGAATTTGATATTATTGTTATCACCGAAACTTGGCTAAATTCTGATTTCTATGATGAAGAATTTTTTAATTCCCGCAAATTTGTTGTATATCGTAAAGATAGAGATCCTCTTAAAACTTCCTTTACGAGAGGAGGTGGCGTCCTGATTGCTGTTAAAAAATTTATTTTTTCTAAAGTTCATACGTTGATCAATAATGACTCATATATTGATCAACTATGCATCTCTATTAAATCTACAACTGGTGATCTCTACATCTGTGTTTCTTACATCCCACCTAAAGGATCTGATGACATATATGCTGCTCATGTATCTAATATTGTTCATCTGTCGGAAAATATCAGCGAATATGATAAAATTTGTATAATTGGTGACTTTAATTTAAGTGAAGTTATTTGGTCTGTAATACCAAATTCAGGTCTATTTCTTCCTAGTAATTTAAATAAGTCTTTTGGAATTAATTTTATTGATTCTATTTATAGTATTGGCTTAGCTCAGATTAATACAGTATTTAATAGTCTCAATAAACTGCTTGATTTAGTATTTGTTAGTTCTGATTTAAAATATAGTGTTAATGAATATCATTTCCCAATTTCACCTATTAATATGCATCATAATGCATTAGAAGTAGTAATTGAGTTTTATGAATACGCCAAGAATTTTACAACAAATGATGTTCATTATAACTACATGGCTTGTGATTATCTTAATTTAAATTCTATTATTCAAAGTGTAAATTGGTCTAGTGTGTTAGATAAATCTATTGTTTCCATTTGCTATGATAATTTCTTAAGTAATATTTTAAGTATTTTTCGTGAAAATATTCCATTATACAAACCTAATGCTTATAAATTACCTTGGTACACCAAAGGGTTAAAAAAGTTGAAAAATCTTAGAAACAAGTTCTATAAACAATTTAGAGCATCCATTAGTGAATCGGACAAACGAAATTATCTTCACTATGAACGAGAATTTAATTTTTTAAATAAGTTTCTTTACAATCAATATATTTTGCGTATAAATAATTCCATTAAATTTAATCCTAAATGTTTTTGGACTTACGTAAACTCTAGAAGAAATAAATCATCAATTCCGGTTACAATGCAATATGATGACATGCGTTCTGATACAGTGAAGGATTCTCTTGATTTATTTGCAAAATTTTTTCAAAGCAATTTTAGCAGTGATCATAATCATACGGATTTTAATCTTGATAATGTTTTAACATTCTTTGACTTTGGTTCATTTCAGATCTCGGAAGAAGATGTTCGCACTGCAATTTTTAAACTCTCGAACTCATATATGTGTGATATGGATGGTATTTCTGTGTTTCTGTTAAGAAAACTTGTTTTTTCCTTATCACTACCATTACAAATTATATTTAATCTTTCACTAAAGGAAGGTTTCTTTATTCAAAAATGGAAGTCTACTTCAATTGTTCCAGTTCTGAAAAGTGGGAATAGAAACTTAGTTACAAACTACAGACCAATTGCTAAATTAACAAATATTGCTAAAGTTTTTGAGCATATCGTGTATGACACAATATTTTTTAATTTGAAAAGATATTTTACTCCATCCCAGCATGGTTTTATTACTGGTAGATCTACTACTACTAATTTAGCAGTTTTTACACAATTTTGTACATCTTACTTTGAAAGTGGTGCTCAAATTGACTCTATTTACACTGATTTTGCTAAAGCCTTTGACCGCGTTCCACATGATTTGCTACTACTAAAATTATCGAAAATTGGTTTCCACTCTCAAATGCTTAGATGGTTCCGGCATTATCTAATTAATAGACATTGCGTTGTCACTATTAATGGTCTATGCTCTGATCCTTTTATTCCTACTTCCGGTATTCCTCAAGGTAGTGTTTTAGGTCCGTTACTTTTTAACATTTTTATTAATGATATCTTCCACTGTTTCCACTACTCTAAATGTCTTCTGTATGCCGATGACTTAAAGATTTTAAGCCTATTTTCTGTATTCGTGATTCTCACAAATTACAGGAAGATGTTAGTAGAGCTGTAGTCTGGTCTGAATTAAATGGCCTTCCTTTTAATATTAAAAAAATGTAGACATATGACTTTTTATAGATGCCGCCATACTTTAAATACTTCTTATCTAATGAACAATCAAAGTATACAAATTGTTAATGAGATCCTTGACCTTGGTGTTGTTTTTGATAATAAATTATCTTTTGTTAATCACCTAAGTTATATAATTCCGAGAGCTTATTCTCTTCTAAGCTTTCTTAAGCGGAATACTTTGAATTTTGATTTTTATACTAAAAAAATTATTTTCTCATCGTTTGTACGATCTTTATTGGAATATGCTTCCTTTATTTGGAGCCCTAATGCTAAGATACACATATATCGCCTGGAAAAAGTTCAAATTAAGTTTCTAAAATTCGTGTTTTCTTCTTTGTGTTTTTCAACTCCTTTAACTTCTTACGAGCATAGATGTATATGGATCTCAATGAAATCCTTAGAAGTCCGCAGAAAAATCTCTGCTCTGTTATTTCTTCATGGAATTGTCAATAGTAATATTGACTGTACTGAGTTACTTGCTAATATAAAAATATCCGTTCCTCAGAGATCTCTTAGGAAATATTACTTTTTTCATATTGAATTTCATAGAAGCGATTATGCAATTAATGAGCCAATTAATAAATCACTGAAATTATTTAACAGCTATTGTGAATACTTAGATATATCGCTGCCAAATAGTATCTTTAAATCGCAATTAAATAACTTATTTTAGTTGTACATTTACTTTAATTTGCTAGTCAGTAAGGATTATAATTGTATCCATTGACTAAATAAATAAATAAATATAATGGTCTTTAACAGACCACTAGTTAGAAGCTGCGGTCTAACTCAAAGACAATTATAACCATCCCTTGTCCCTGGTACGACATTTCTGTTTTTTCCACCAGGGCATCCTTTCACTAACACAATAGTGTTCATATAAGTAAATTAATATAAAAACAAGTGCACAAAATGTCTGAATGATACTCATATATTGCATAATTAAAACAAAAAAAAAAAAAAAAAAAAAAAAAAAACCAAAAAAAAAAACAAAGATGAAAATCGAAAAGGAAAATAACGAATATCAACATCGGAATCACTATCGTCGTCATCAAAATTCCTGTAACATATATTCTTCTTGCATGCCACCTGCTACAATGACACTTTAAGACATATAGTTTTATTTATTATAATGCAACGCCTCAATATAAAAAAACACATTTATTTCTTCTAGGTGTCACCGTCGTTGTGATACCACCCACATCATGTGGGTGGCTTCAAGTCGAACTTGCAACAATTTGTGTAATTTTATTTCAATTAAGTCCTCCACCGGTGTAACGATAATGCCGCAATAAGAATGGTGAGTTGTTTTTCTTCATTTCCTTTTATTTTATTATTTGCATATTTTGATTTTTACAAAACTTAAACAATCAATACAAAAGCCTAAAATTTTTACGTGATTAAATCTCAAAAACCTTTAGCTTGGTGGCATTTTACACATATGTACATGTAGGCAAAAAGTTACAGCTACCATATTAAAATCTCTGTAAAAAGTTTATGTTTGTGGAATAATTATAATTTTTATTTGTTTTTACACAATCTTTTTTTAACAACAATGTGAATTGATGTAATTTGAAATTATATTATAATACGATATTTCTTTTTTTACGCGATCTTATTTAACTTGGCGCGACTCTGCAAAATTCTAGCAGGCTTGCAAGCAAAAATTAATGAACTGTAAAAAAAATGGTTCCGGAGTAAATGAAAATTTTTACCTGAAATATAATAAATACGAGTATAGACGTTTAATGCGGTCAATACGTACAAGAAAAATTCTTGCAACATTTTTAATACAAGAGAACGAAGATGAAGTTGAAAATCAGTCGGTAGTCCCCCCAAAAATAAAGAAGTGACAGTGAGTGCAAGTACCATTTCCCTTGTAATAAAATTGATATTATCTTTAGCCAAATAACTAAATAATTTTTTCCCTTAATATCACATTCATTTTGTTTTACTTCATTCATCATTATACTACTTGGCACCATGAATATGTTTATTAGACTTTTCAACCTAAATAAATTTATTCACAATAAATAGTGCGATAAAAACAATAAAATCAAATTCAATAAAACTTTATGTTATTATGTAAATTTTCCCCTTTTTTTAAATCAAATTTATTTATGACACTGTGCAACAAAAATTTTTATACTAAAACTAAATCAGTACTAAGCTCCAGGGTACCATAAACGCAATTTAAAGCTCATATATTCGAGATTTTGTTATGAATTGCCTTATTTTTCTCCGATAAGTTTATATAAGACTACACAGTGCAACACGAAAAAAATAACCATATACGGACACCACTACGTGATAAAAGACTAAAAAAAAGACCCGTGTCTCCCAATTTTTCCCAAAGTCATGCACTTTTTTTATGGGCCGCCAAAGATTTGGGACCTCGGTATCATTTTCGCAAAAAAGTGATCATTTTCTCGGGCTCATATCTTGCAAACCGTTCCGAATTTCGATTTACTCTCTGAGGCAAACTTGTAGCTCTTGTCGTAAAGAACAAAAATTGCGAACATATAAAATCAAAAAAACTTCACCTTCCAGATAAAAATCGCAAAAAACTTAAAAAATTCGATTTTTTTACCTTTTTCTCTTGTTCAGGTCCATAGGTAGCAAACCGCTCAAAATTCAAGGAAACAATCAACTACAAAAATTTACCTAAGATCTCAATAAACAAATTTCTACAACACATAAACTTCCTGGGAATTATGTTGTAGCACTTTATATAACTTTTACCGCGTCACTTTTTGCACTTTTGCGGCTACCTAAGCGCTACCTAAACGGTGTTCAGAATTATTCCCGAGAAAATGATCACTTTTTTGCGAAAATGATACCGAGGCCCCAAATCTTTGGCGGCCCATAAAAAAAGTGCATGACTTTGGGAAAAATTGGGAGACACGGGTTTTTTTTTTAGTCTTTTATCACGTAGTGGTGTCCGTATATGGTTATTTTGCCACGACTTAAAAAATAACACACAGTGCTACTAAGGAATAAAGTCTTTAAAAGGGTCTGTTATAACTACAGCTGACTCACGTGGGTCTAGCTTGGCTCGTTTGTATTGCCTAAAGTGTGGATCTGTTGAAATTGATATATATATATATATATATATATATATATATATATATATATATATATATATATATATATATATATATATATATATATACTGGTAGATCTACTACTACTAATTTAGCAGTTTTTACACAATTTTGTACATCTTACTTTGAAAGTGGTGCTCAAATTGACTCTATTTACACTGATTTTGCTAAAGCCTTTGACCGCGTTCCACATGATTTGCTACTACTAAAATTATCGAAAATTGGTTTCCACTCTCAAATGCTTAGATGGTTCCGGCATTATCTAATTAATAGACATTGCGTTGTCACTATTAATGGTCTATGCTCTGATCCTTTTATTCCTACTTCCGGTATTCCTCAAGGTAGTGTTTTAGGTCCGTTACTTTTTAACATTTTTATTAATGATATCTTCCACTGTTTCCACTACTCTAAATGTCTTCTGTATGCCGATGACTTAAAGATTTTAAGCCTATTTTCTGTATTCGTGATTCTCACAAATTACAGGAAGATGTTAGTAGAGCTGTAGTCTGGTCTGAATTAAATGGCCTTCCTTTTAATATTAAAAAAATGTAGACATATGACTTTTTATAGATGCCGCCATACTTTAAATACTTCTTATCTAATGAACAATCAAAGTATACAAATTGTTAATGAGATCCTTGACCTTGGTGTTGTTTTTGATAATAAATTATCTTTTGTTAATCACCTAAGTTATATAATTCCGAGAGCTTATTCTCTTCTAAGCTTTCTTAAGCGGAATACTTTGAATTTTGATTTTTATACTAAAAAAATTATTTTCTCATCGTTTGTACGATCTTTATTGGAATATGCTTCCTTTATTTGGAGCCCTAATGCTAAGATACACATATATCGCCTGGAAAAAGTTCAAATTAAGTTTCTAAAATTCGTGTTTTCTTCTTTGTGTTTTTCAACTCCTTTAACTTCTTACGAGCATAGATGTATATGGATCTCAATGAAATCCTTAGAAGTCCGCAGAAAAATCTCTGCTCTGTTATTTCTTCATGGAATTGTCAATAGTAATATTGACTGTACTGAGTTACTTGCTAATATAAAAATATCCGTTCCTCAGAGATCTCTTAGGAAATATTACTTTTTTCATATTGAATTTCATAGAAGCGATTATGCAATTAATGAGCCAATTAATAAATCACTGAAATTATTTAACAGCTATTGTGAATACTTAGATATATCGCTGCCAAATAGTATCTTTAAATCGCAATTAAATAACTTATTTTAGTTGTACATTTACTTTAATTTGCTAGTCAGTAAGGATTATAATTGTATCCATTGACTAAATAAATAAATAAATATAATGGTCTTTAACAGACCACTAGTTAGAAGCTGCGGTCTAACTCAAAGACAATTATAACCATCCCTTGTCCCTGGTACGACATTTCTGTTTTTTCCACCAGGGCATCCTTTCACTAACACAATAGTGTTCATATAAGTAAATTAATATAAAAACAAGTGCACAAAATGTCTGAATGATACTCATATATTGCATAATTAAAACAAAAAAAAAAACAAAAAAAAAAAAAACCAAAAAAAAAAACAAAGATGAAAATCGAAAAGGAAAATAACGAATATCAACATCGGAATCACTATCGTCGTCATCAAAATTCCTGTAACATATATTCTTCTTGCATGCCACCTGCTACAATGACACTTTAAGACATATAGTTTTATTTATTATAATGCAACGCCTCAATATAAAAAAACACATTTATTTCTTCTAGGTGTCACCGTCGTTGTGATACCACCCACATCATGTGGGTGGCTTCAAGTCGAACTTGCAACAATTTGTGTAATTTTATTTCAATTAAGTCCTCCACCGGTGTAACGATAATGCCGCAATAAGGATGGTGAGTTGTTTTTCTTCATTTCCTTTTATTTTATTATTTGCATATTTTGATTTTTACAAAACTTAAACAATCAATACAAAAGCCTAAAATTTTTACGTGATTAAATCTCAAAAACCTTTAGCTTGGTGGCATTTTACACATATGTACATGTAGGCAAAAAGTTACAGCTACCATATTAAAATCTCTGTAAAAAGTTTATGTTTGTGGAATAATTATAATTTTTATTTGTTTTTACACAATCTTTTTTTAACAACAATGTGAATTGATGTAATTTGAAATTATATTATAATACGATATTTCTTTTTTTACGCGATCTTATTTAACTTGGCGCGACTCTGCAAAATTCTAGCAGGCTTGCAAGCAAAAATTAATGAACTGTAAAAAAAATGGTTCCGGAGTAAATGAAAATTTTTACCTGAAATATAATAAATACGAGTATAGACGTTTAATGCGGTCAATACGTACAAGAAAAATTCTTGCAACATTTTTAATACAAGAGAACGAAGATGAAGTTGAAAATCAGTCGGTAGTCCCCCCAAAAATAAAGAAGTGACAGTGAGTGCAAGTACCATTTCCCTTGTAATAAAATTGATATTATCTTTAGCCAAATAACTAAATAATTTTTTCCCTTAATATCACATTCATTTTGTTTTACTTCATTCATCATTATACTACTTGGCACCATGAATATGTTTATTAGACTTTTCAACCTAAATAAATTTATTCACAATAAATAGTGCGATAAAAACAATAAAATCAAATTCAATAAAACTTTATGTTATTATGTAAATTTTCCCCTTTTTTTAAATCAAATTTATTTATGACACTGTGCAACAAAAATTTTTATACTAAAACTAAATCAGTACTAAGCTCCAGGGTACCATAAACGCAATTTAAAGCTCATATATTCGAGATTTTGTTATGAATTGCCTTATTTTTCTCCGATAAGTTTATATAAGACTACACAGTGCAACACGAAAAAAATAACCATATACGGACACCACTACGTGATAAAAGACTAAAAAATAGACCCGTGTCTCCCAATTTTTCCCAAAGTCATGCACTTTTTTTATGGGCCGCCAAAGATTTGGGACCTCGGTATCATTTTCGCAAAAAAGTGATCATTTTCTCGGGCTCATATCTTGCAAACCGTTCCGAATTTCGATTTACTCTCTGAGGCAAACTTGTAGCTCTTGTCATAAAGAACAAAAATTGCGAACATATAAAATCAAAAAAACTTCACCTTCCAGATAAAAATCGCAAAAAACTTAAAAAATTCGATTTTTTTACCTTTTTCTCTTGTTCAGGTCCATAGGTAGCAAACCGCTCAAAATTCAAGGAAACAATCAACTACAAAAATTTACCTAAGATCTCAATAAACAAATTTCTACAACACATAAACTTCCTGGGAATTATGTTGTAGCACTTTATATAACTTTTACCGCGTCACTTTTTGCACTTTTGCGGCTACCTAAGCGCTACCTAAACGGTGTTCAGAATTATTCCCGAGAAAATGATCACTTTTTTGCGAAAATGATACCGAGGCCCCAAATCTTTGGCGGCCCATAAAAAAAGTGCATGACTTTGGGAAAAATTGGGAGACACGGGTTTTTTTTTTAGTCTTTTATCACGTAGTGGTGTCCGTATATGGTTATTTTGCCACGACTTAAAAAATAACACACAGTGCTACTAAGGAATAAAGTCTTTAAAAGGGTCTGTTATAACTACAGCTGACTCACGTGGGTCTAGCTTGGCTCGTTTGTATTGCCTAAAGTGTGGATCTGTTGAAATTGATATATATATATATATATATATATATATATATATATATATATATATATATGTGTGTGTGTGTGTGTGTGTGCACCAGTGTTAAACCCATACGAATCTGGACAAAAAGAATTTATTTCTTTGATTTCGCAGTCTATTAGTGTACCTGTATGACAATGTCATATCAGTACCGCTACTTCTATTCGCAATTGTTCCTTAGAAAGATTAAGTATAAAAAATAATATCACATAGTCATACTTGAACCACCTGGATCTTGCGGCCGCAGCGGTGATTTCTGAAGAGCACCTAGTCTTCCTACAGACCTTTCGCTGTACAAGTGACTTACAGATATTCAGCGGGACTCTCACTACCCAGTCGCTGGATCAATCCTTTTTTGGTGGCTCTTGCGTGCTAATGCTAGTGGTTATGCCTGCGTGTCCCGGCAATCAAAAAGATATAGGTTGGAATGACGCATAATCTTATTCCCAGGCGAAGTACCCTGAATATCTGTCGTTAGATTTATAGCAGGCAAAGGATTAGATGAGGAGGAGACTTCATTGCTTGCAATTTGATCATGCGATCTGCCAAAAAACCTTCATGACGGTGTGGTACGCAGAATCTTTTCTATAATCGCAAAGTAAATAAATTGTTTCTTCTAAAACAGTTTTGCAGACATCGTTGTGGGCCGACTTTTTTACAAATCACTGGATGAATGTAGGGCTGTTGGTCCGTCTACTGCAATAGTTCTTTTACAAGTATAGATAGTATTTAAATTTAATTTGCAGCTTAGGTTCTAAGGGTATTCCTAAATATTCTAGGTGCAATGTCGTTTAGAGTCCTTAAATAAAAGTCTGATTATTACACACTTTCCTGAAGAGCATACGATACGTCTTTTAAGGTTTATGATGAGACCAAAGTTATGAATATTCTAACGAGCTAAAGTGCGTATAATAGAATTTCAAAAATAATGGAACAAACCTGAATATGCAATAGTTTTGTGGTATATTTCTACAGTTTAAGTTAAATAATCGTTCGACTTGAGGTCCTTCTTTAACAAATAAATGAAAATAAATTTAAATGTTATTTCTTTTGTTATTGTATATTTTTCTCGCCGAACTTTTATTGATAATTTTGTTCACTTGTGGTCAATACCCGTTTTAATGGTGAAGAAAGCCCACACTTTACAATGACTACCGGTGTAACACAAGGATGTATCCAGTCCCATCGTCAGTCATTTTGCCTCTGGACTGCCTAATGAAAGAAATCAAAAGAGAAGCCCATATCGGCATCCGATGGAATGCCGGCAGGTTATCTGAATGATTTAAACTACATAAACTCTCGGAAAACGCCAAAAATCGTATTGAAAAAAAAGAGGACAAGGATATATGAAGATCAAAAATTTTCCCTGTAGATGATCAACAAAGTTGTTGGAAATATTAGAAAAATATAAAACTAATATAAAACAAAATTAAAGCTCAGTTTTATTTATTTATTTATTAATGAAGGCCCTCATAGAAAAATGTTTAAAAATCGCACACATTGATATTTATAGATGCAAGAAATAGTTGTTTAAAAAATATCGGATATATTAAAGGACATTACAGGCGATAAAAAAAGAATTTCAACATGTCTTTTGCTTAGTGTATGTCTCGTTTTTCTAAGTGTGTGTGTGTGTTTGTTTATTCTTTTATTTGTTGCAGGGTGTTGTTATTATTAAACATTTTTTCTGTGTGGTTTGCGTAAAATATTTTGCTTAAACACATTTTTTTTAATCGGAAATTTATTCCCGATAAATAAATTTGAACATAAAACCTTTTTGTTGCTGCACGTTTAGTTGGCTGTAAGAGATGTTTTTGTTATTGAAAATTATCACTTTTCAAATGAATATTTTGTACACTTGTGTTTCGTGTTGTTGTTTGTAGTTCACAAAAACAATATTATTTGGCATTATTTGTATACAAGTTTGTATGTATGTCGTTTGTTACAGATGTGTAACATATTTTTACATATTTAATAATGTTACACCTACAAATTTATTTAAAATATTCGATAAAATTAAACTTCACTATATACAAACAAATTAAGGAAAACCGACATACTTTTTCTGTGACTATAAATAAAAAATTTTTTCCTTTTGCTTTATATACATATAAATTTGTAACTTTTCTAGTGCATCACTAGGTTACGATTGATAAACTATTGGTAAAGAAGAAATTATTGTAATTTTGGAAATATTAAGTATACGAACTTAAATAAAAATTGAAGAGTTCAAGGTAACTTCTGTAATAGTTGAGAAGCTTTAGTAAAGGTGTATTAAGTTGAGTTGCCTCAGAATTTTGTCTCCTATTAGGCGGAAATTTGTAAATGTAATAGCAGGTTATCTAAGCAATACCTACAGATGTCTGAAAATTTTGAAAATGGTATCCAAACGTTCCTGATCGAAAAATATTGTTTTGTATGTATGTTTTCTTATTGTACTCAAACTTCGGTTTTAGTTAATATACAAATCTATAATTTGTATCAATAATTGTATCTATCTAAAAATCTATGAAAATTAAAGAAACCTATTTTTTGTCTGCATAAAATAAATTTTTCAAATTTTTTATGTTATGAAAACTTGATGGATGAACTTATAAAATTGCAATTTTTGTCGTTATTAACATTTTCATAAAAATTTTAATACCTTTAACAGTAGTGTTATAAATTATTTTATATTTGTTATAATTAAATATATATCTTTCTTTTATTATTTCAAAAATAATATTTATGAAATAGTAGTCATATTTTTAATGTTAAGTACATATTTCAATGTTAGAACATATAATAAAAGATATGCTTCGCAATAAATATAATTTTGGCATAAAATATTTATTATTTAAAAGCAAATGATAAATTCAATATTTTTAATACAGATCGATTAGGATCTAACACCAACTGGACGTATAATTAATATTATTTTACTATAATATCAATCATACGTACAATATGAAATGCATCTCGTACATGTGACAATTTAGTAAAGGGTGTTTCAGGAAGAATACACATTTTCATTTTAAATTTATTTAAAAAAATATATGTTCCACTTAAGTATCAAATAAAATATCCGACAAATGGCCCTACGTCTCTGATGACAGGTCATTACTCTTTTCATGAAATTTTCCATGACTTTTTCACAGAGATGTGGCTACATCTCACCGATGACGCCTTGTATGTCGGATTTGAGCTCAGGAATTGTTTCTCGTTTATTCGCATTATCCCGATATTTTACAAAACCCCAAAGAAAAAATTTCGCACGGCGTAAAATCGCATCATCTTGGTGACCAGTTGACATCAGAATTTCTTGAAATATATATATTTTTTAAATCGTTGCTGCAATAAATCGATTGTTTGATGTGCGCTGTGGTAGGTAGCGCTGTCTTGCAAAAACCACATGTAGTCCAGATCCATTCCGTCCAGTTGAGCTCACAAGAACTCCATCCGGTGTGGCAGATGGCCCCGTCTTGCTGAAAACACATGTCGCCTAGATCTATGCCGTCTAGTTGAGGCAACAAGAACTTCGTTATCATGTTACTGCAAAGAGTGCCGTCCAGTTGAGGCAACAAGAACTCCGTTATCATGTTACTGCAATGAGGGCCCAATCACGCCGCCTGACCGCCAGTTGCTCGTTATGGGTGCATTTGTTTCTTATGGATTTCATGAGGATTTGCTGAGCCTCAAATTCGATAATTTTGTCTATTCACGAAGCCACTTAGACAGAAATGCGCTTCATCCGAGAAGACGACCTTTTTTTCGAAAAATTAGTATTGATTTCACTTTGCTCCATTCACCCATTCAACGAATTGCCGGCGATTTCCATGCTCTGCTGATTTGAGCTCCTAAGTAAGTTAAATTTTGCAAGCATGCAGGTGGGGGTCTTTTGCCAAAATTCGCTGCGTAGTGCTTTGTGAAATTTGAACATACAGAATTGATGTTTTCGGGTTTTCGGTGACACCCTTACAGCAGCAATGTTTTTAAGAGACCGACCGGTACGTTGACGCACAGGAGTCTTACTGTTCATAACCGATCCAGTTTTTTTTTTTATTTTTTTGACAACTCTTCGAATGGTTGACACATTAGGTGCACTTTCACGATTGAAAATTCTTGGAATCTTACTAGAGGTCACAGCACAACTTTCCAAATTTTTTAGTAAATTTTCGCAATTATAACGCTTTGTTCTTTCGTAAAGCGTTCAATTTTTAATAATCGGAATAAACACATGTGACAGCTATCAAATTTCCCAGTTGCAACTTGCAAAAAAAAAAATAAAATATAAAAATAACACTATATTTAAAAAGTGCATTCTTACTGAGATACCCTTTATATTATGTGCTACATCTAGTAGATTTTTAAATCATTTAGCATACAAAAATGGATCTAGAAGAACAAATTTTTAGTATAAGTTCTATTTTGCATATTGATTATTGTTATTATTTTTTTCTTTTGCAATATATAGCAGATATATTGCCAGTTTTAAAACTTTTTATAATGACAGGGAAGAAACAAGAGAAATTAAAAAATATTATTATATAGAATATATAAAATGGATAAATAACGATAATACTGTATCTCCTTGGGAATAGGTTAACGCATATGGAAAGTTAGTAAATAATCAGTTTAAAAAATTTAAAATTTTATTTTATAACTTCTTTGTTATGCACGCACAAGTGCAGACTTTGAACGTGTGCTTATCCAAGTCAATCTCGTCAAAATGAATATAAGACATGGATTATATAGGTTATTGTCGGATAAGATCGCTATCAATTTTATTTTATTTGTATATATTTAAATTTATTTAATTTTAATTTGTTTGTTTTATTTAATTTTAATTTGTTACGGGCCACCCTAATATAGACTTGTTACAGTTTTGCCGAAGCAACAACAAATTACATGCATATTCTTATTAGTTTCTTTGGATCAATATGTTTGTGCATTGTTGTTGGTATATTTATTTTTTGATCTTCAGCAAAAGTAAGTAAAAGGAATAATGTTAGTAACGATTGCAGCGCAGCAGTAGTTGTTTACTCCAACATTCCATTCAGCCACTGCATTGTTGTTGACATTCCTTTTGCTTAAAGTTAATGCCGTTAGATTTTGTTTAATATTTTGTGGTCCGACAATTAATATATTGTAAAATAAGTTTAGTTGATAATAAGAAACAGAATAATAAAGTTGTTTAAGTAATTCGAACTTAAACAAAAATCGGTTTTTTCTTTAAACATTAGTGAACTACTTCTAAACAAAGTTTCTGTGATACATTTTGGCGACCGTGACAGGACGGTCTGTAATAAGTGATATACATATATTACCAGTTAATCCGTGATCAGTAAGCAGTAATTTTTTTGTTCGAGCTACGAGAAAGTGACAAATTTTATTGGTGCATCGTAATTTCAAATTTGTTGCTCTATCAATACGCTTATCAATTGCTGTTATTACGGAGAATTTGGGCTACAACTTATTACAGCCGACCGAATATTTTTGGAAGAAAGTTACATTTGGTAATTTTTCAAGCGGAAACTTTTATCGTCGTTAGTGGTTCACAATATTTTCGAAATTTCTACACTTTTGTTTCGAAAGTTGCACATAACTATACAATTGTGATCCGTTAGTTGTCACATAACTGTTCGTACATACATATATATTGTCGTTCAATTCGTGAAAGACAATGGCCAACAACAACGCTGATGGTGTAACAGAGGCTCCTGCTGCGAGCTCAGAGTTGGTAATGCTAAAACAACAACGCAGCAACATGAAAAAAAACATCACCAATATTCAGAAAAAGGTAGAAAAAGATGGCGACAATGCTAACTCCACCATTTTGGAATGTAGGCTTCAAATTTTGGAGTCATATTTTAAACAGTTATGTCACATTCAAGGGCAAATCGAAAAACTTAGCCCTACTGATGCTGCAAGGAGTGATTTGGAATAAATTTTTATTGTTGCTAAGGCAAAAATAATGGGTTTACTGAACAAACAACGTGGCTCTATGCAAATGGATCAAACGTTATTCAACGCTTCAGTTTCTTGTACCCAACATCATACTCGTTTGCCTTCACTCAAATTGCCCAAGTTCGATGGAAAATATGGTGATTACAAACGTTTTATCACCACATTTAACAACATGGTACATGGAAATTCTTCGATAACTGGCGTCGACAAATTTAATTATTTATTAAATTGTTTGTCGGGTCCAGCTTTAGCAGTTGTGGAACCATTTCAGGTAACCGAGGAGAATTACCCAAAGGCGCTAAAGAGGCTGGAGGACCGATACGATAACAAGGTGCTCATATTTTTAGAACATATTTCTACGTTGTTCAATATTACTTCGATGTCCAAGGGTGACAGTAATTCACTACGAAACATCATTGATACTGTTGCGGCCATTCGTGGTTCGCTTCTATCGCTCGGGTCAGAGATGGATGTTCTTAATGGTCTTTTAACTCATATTGTTTTATCGAAATTGGATGCTGATTCTAAAATAAGCTATGATGAGAAACAAGATTTCAAATCGTTGCCTTCGTGGGATACCTGTTATAATATTTTAAGCCATCGCTGTCAGTTTTTGGAAAGTCATGGAAAAAAGGTTGAAGTACATGACAAATTGAAAGTTGCAACCCCAAAGCCAAACAAATACAAGCCCTCTCATTCCTTTGTAAACTCAAACTCGAATTGTGCATACTGTAGCTCTTCGGATCACAGTATATCAACATGTTCATCGTTTTCATCGCTTGCTGTTTCCGAAAGATTTAATTTTATAAAAGGTAATAATTGCTGCATCAATTGTCTCGGTAAAGGTCATATGGTGTCGAAATGCTTATCGAAATCTCGTTGTCGTGTGTGCCACTCTCTGCATCATACTCTGTTGCACAAATATTCTGGTTCTGCACAGGCTGATAATTCAACATCACAAATGCAACCTCAAACATCTGTTGGAAATCAAAACAACCCAGTCTCATTCGTAGTCCGCTCATTCAAACGAGCGATCATCCCCACTGCTGTTGTTCTTTTGAAGGATTCCACTGGTACCTTTCATCCGGTAAGGGCTCTGCTTGATTCGTGTTCCGAAATTAATTTCATTTCAGAGGAAACTGCAAAAAGATTCCGATTGAAGTCTCAGCCGTATTATCAAGAAGTTTCTGGAATTGGCGAAGTGCGCACAAACATTAAATCATCGGTTTGCGCTACAGTAAAGTCTCGTGTGAGTTCATTCCAGTGGTCTTTTACTTTTGCAGTTACTAAATCAATATCAGCCCGGCAGCCTGGTGAGTACATTCAAACATCTCATTGGAAAATACCACAGGCTTTAGAACTAGCAGATCCTTTGTTCTACAAACCACAACATATTGATCTATTAATTAGTACTGAAATATTTTTCGATTTATTGCTCAATAACCGAATTTCATTGGGAGAAGGTATGCCGTGCCTCACTAATACAGTTTTTGGATGGATAGTTGGTGGAACTTTTAACGCGGGAGCTACATCTACATTGTCCACATGCAATCTCGCCACTAGTTCCTCAAACATTGACTCCATTTTGGCCAAGTTTTGGGAAGTTGAGGAGTACGCTAATTCTCCAGCAAAATTTTCACCAGAAGAAGAAGCATGCGAACGTCACTTTCTGGAAAACGTGCGCATAGATCAAAATTGCAGAATTGAAGTTCGTTTGCCGTTCAAAAAGTCGCCCGAAATATTAGGAGACTCATTTGAAATGGCTCGTAGACGCTTTCTGTCGCTCGAAAGACGATTGGAACGTGATGCAACTCTAAAATCAATGTACGTCGAGTTTATGGAAGAATATTTATCGCTTGGACATATGTCGCCCTACAATAAGTCGTTGAGTGGCCCGAATTACTTCATTCCACATCATTGTGTTCTTCGGCCACAAAGTACTACAACAAAAATCCGAGTCGTCTTCGATGCGTCGGCTCAAATTTCGTCGAATCATTCGCTTAATGATATTCTAATGGTAGGCCCTACAATTCAGCAGGACCTTATTACAACGCTCTTTTCGTTTCGCTTAAATAAATTTGCTCTCACTGCAGACATATCTAAAATGTATCGCCAGTTTCGTGTCGATGAGCGTGATGTAAAATATCAGCTCATATTGTGGAGAAGCAATAAAGAACAAGAATTAAAAGTGTTTCAGCTGAACACTGTCACTTATGGTTTATCGTCGGCTTCATTTCTAGCAATACGTAGTTTGTTCTTCATTGCAGAAAAATATGGTAGCTCTTATCCGCTTGGCTCGCAAGTTCTTCGTGATGACCTCTACGTCGATGACGTTCTTACTGGATCGAACAACGTGGAAACGTTGCTAAGAAAGAAACACGAACTTGTGAAAGTTCTTGAATTACATGGTCTAGAGTTAGCAAAATGGAACAGCAACTATGGCAACATCAATAACACGCAAGATGACGAAATTCAATTTAAAATGGCTGAGGATGACGTCACCAAAACATTAGGTATGTCTTGGAAACCAAAAATTGATATGTTTTGTTTTCGATTCCAGTTGCCCAAGGTTGTGGCTCCCACAAAGAGATCCATTTTGTCAGTCGTTGCAAAAATTTACGACTTACTTGGACTCCAATTGTTGTTCGTGCCAAAATTCTACTCCAGGAGATATGGGTCCAAAATTGTAACTGGGATGATATCATTAGTAATCCCCTTAAATCACTTTGGCTACAAATTCAGGAAGATCTCGAAAATATAGAAAAAATTGAGGTACCTCGATATGTGCTTACTACTCTAGAACACAGAGGAGAAATTCATGGTTTCTCTGACGCTTCTCAACGAGCATACGGTTGCTGTATTTACTATCGCGTTCGCATTGATGGTGATTACAAAACTTCTCTTTTGATCGCAAAATCTAAGGTTGCTCCTATCAAGGCCCAATCACTTCCTCGCCTCAAATTATGTGCTGCTGTTTTGTTAAGCAAAACTTGGCACAAAATCAAACCGAAAATTGAAAAATTCGTTTCATCAATCTATTTTTGGACAGACTCAAAAATAGTCCTACAATGGCTCAAATTACATTCATCAACTTTACAGTGTTTCGTAGCTAATCGAGTCTCAGAACTACAAGAAAACACTAGAGGTATTTTTTGGAGACACGTTCCTTCGAAAAGCAACCCAGCGGATATCGTTTCCCGGGGTTGCAGTGCTCAGGATTTGCCCCATACAATTTGGTTCAGAGGTCCTACTTTTCTTCAGGAACACAATTCAAATTGGCCACCTACTATAGAAGACACATCCGTTAGCCCATTGGAACGGAGAAAGGCGGCTGTTTTTAAATACTCTGACGTCACATCAAGCCTCATAGAAGGCGTTATCGATAAGCATTCATCATATTTTAAAATTATTCGAATAATTGCTTATATTTTTCGTTTATTCAACAGATGCCCAGTAGACCGTTCATTGAAGCCCCAGGACCTTGTTCATCTTCAACCTATCGAGCTAGACCACATTTTCTTTCGAATCGTTGCTCACATTCAGCGATATTATTTTACAGATGACTTGAATGCTATGGCTAAAGGAGGAATTGTTCATCCATCACTGCAGAAATTATCTCCATTTCTCCATGAAACCAATGTTGGCAGCGGTTTCGTCAATTTAATTCGAGTTGGTGGACGATTATCAAATGCTCCAATTCCGTATGATGCACGGTTTCCAGTTTTGTTGCCCAAAAATCATCGTTTCGTGAAATTATATATTGAACATTTGCATCGAAGTCATTTGCATGCAGGTCCTAAGGTTTTACTGGGCATCTTGCGGCAGAAGGTCTGGATAGTCAACGCTAGAGACGTGGTTAAAAAGGTTGTTCGTGACTGCGTTCACTGCTTTCGCTATAAACCGAAATTGTTAGAGCAAATCATGGGTAATTTACCAGCTGACCGCTTCAGAGCTCAACGTCCGTTCATAATTACCGGCGTGGATTTTTGTGGCCCTTTTCTAACGTCTTATCGTATTCGAGGTAGAGTTCCATACAGAACTTATATTGCCGTTTTCGTTTGTTTTAGTTCAATGGCAACGCATCTAGAACTGGTGTCAGACTTGTCCACCAACAACTTCATTTTGTGCCTCAAACGTTTCGTTGGTCGCAGAGGAATACCACAAAAGCTTTATTGCGATAATGCTACTAATTTTGTTGGAGCTCACAATAAGCTACATGAGTTGAAGCAGTTGTTTTTTCATGAAAATATGGCTCATGAAATACGAACATATTCATCACAAACCGGATTTGAATTTTGTTTCATACCCCCTCGTGCTCCACACTTCGGTGGCCTATGGGAGGCTGCCGTGAAATCTGTAAAAACGCTCCTCGTAAAAAATATTGCCCAAGCCTACCTCACTTTTGAAGAATTGCAGACCCTTATCATCGAAATCGAAGCAATTTTGAATTCACGCCCAATTTGCCCATTGTCAGATGACCCTAATGATGGCGAAGCGCTCACACCAGGCCATTTGCTTATTGGCTCATCACTTGTCGCTTTACCAGATCAAAACTTTGATGTTACCAAACAAACGTCGCTTAACCGTTGGCAACGTATTTCATTTTTAAAGCAACAGTTTTGGCATTTGTGGTCCCGTGATTACATTTCATCGCTGCAACAACGCTCAAAATGGTACCAACTACAACCTAACATCACGGAAGGGCAACTAGTCGTAATTCATGAGGACAACACTCCCCCGCAACAATGGCTATTAGCTCGAGTAACCAAAACTATAGCTGGCTCTGATGGACGAGTTCGAGTGGTTGAGTTAAAATCAAAAAATGGCTTATTTCGTCGTCCAATACAAAAGGTGGCTCCCTTACCCTCTTCAAATGAGGGTTGAATCAAGAGCTTCAACGGGGGGAGCATGTCGGATAAGATCGCCATCAATTTTATTTTATTTGTATATATTTAAATTTATTTAATTTTAATTTGTTTGTTTTATTTAATTTTAATTTGTTACGGGCCACCCTAATATAGACTTGTTACAGTTTTGCCGAAGCAACAACAAATTACATGCATATTCTTATTAGTTTCTTTGGATCAATATGTTTGTGCATTGTTGTTGGTATATTTATTTTTTGATCTTCAGCAAAAGTAAGTAAAAGGAATAATGTTAGTAACGATTGCAGCGCAGCAGTAGTTGTTTACTCCAACATTCCATTCAGCCACTGCATTGTTGTTGACATTCCTTTTGCTTAAAGTTAATGCCGTTAGATTTTGTTTAATATTTTGTGGTCCGACAATTAATATATTGTAAAATAAGTTTAGTTGATAATAAGAAACAGAATAATAAAGTTGTTTAAGTAATTCGAACTTAAACAAAAATCGGTTTTTTCTTTAAACATTAGTGAACTACTTCTAAACAAAGTTTCTGTGATACAGTTATGTTAGGTTAGGTTGATTGGAGGGGTGTGATAGCCCATGCCATATGACATACACTTAAGCCAGTGAAGGCTTGTTGTGCGCTCCCTTTTAATTATCAGACACAAACTGCCAGAGTTCTGCGGCAGGATTCGAACCTGGGACCTTCGCACTACGAGCCTAGTACACTACCTACTAGTCTACGAAGGTCAGTGATTGGATTATATAAGTACAGATAATTAATGCAGATTTAATGATTAGGTAATTTATTGCTTCAGTTAACAAATTAAAGCGATTAGATTAAAGCAAAGCGAAAAATACTTCTTTCGCCTCTACTTAGTAGATTGTAACCATTGAAAGCTTCAGTAAAAATGTTAATAACAAATGAAATGTTGAAAAATAGTTTTTGTGATACCCATTCCTCATATTTCAAAATCTGGAAACCCTTTGCTTTAACCTTCATTAACCTTGAGAAGCTTTCGCTTAAAAACTGATCTTAAAATTTTATAACAAATCTGCTTTTTTAAATAAACCCTGATGAATGATTATAAAATACCTATAACGTGTTTGAAAGACTACCAAATGCTGTTTACATTACTGTTTTACTAAAGCTTTGTTGATTTTTTATGCATATTTTTTGAAATTTGGTGATCAACTTTTTGCAACACTTGATTACAATGTATAATATTCCCTGAGGTAAATAATACTCGTATATGGAGGACCTCCACAAAATCGTAATTTTCTCACATTGTGAATAAGACATCAAATTCCATGAATAGAAATTAATAAAGGGAATTTCTTACTTACTAATTGCAGATCGCAAATTTCAGATTTTATTGGTATCTTTGTATGTTCTCTTTTAACTGGGCATTGAAGAAAATTGGAAGTGATTTTAGGCAATTTCATAGCATCAAGTTGTGTATATTTTCGTGTTCTGAAGAATGTAAAGTAAAATTTAATCTGTCTTACTTTTTATAAATTTCCTTAACTATAGTTTTTGCAAAATGCATTGTTTGTTCTGGCTTTAGCTCTTCATATGCCGACATTTCATTGGTCGCTAAACCAAATCGTCAGTGAAGTTTAAGCCGTTACAAAACATTCAACCTCAAATACAATATGAGAATTCAATATTGTATATGAATTATAATAAAATACATAATCATAGAAGGCTTAGAATGTTTTTATACAAACAACACAACAAACAATTATACTCAACATGAAGAGCTAAAGCCAGAACAAACAATTCATTTTGCAAAAAACTAATCATTTCAACGATTAATTGAGAAGAATATCCCATACAATAAATGTCAATATTAACTATATTTGTGTATTTTTTATGAGAAATATAAAGTATATATTTCTATAGTTTCCTTTCAGTGAATAAGCACCAAAATATTGAACTGAAAATACTGAAAATTGAGTTAAGATCATTAACAACTATCTTAATTGTCTTCTGCAACGTTCTATTTTAATTGGGATGTTAAATAGTAAAGAAAAGTCATTAAGTACCATCTCATGAATTTTACCAGGCTATTAGAACAAAAAATCAGATATCGTGGAAATTTGCACTTGAATCTGATAATATAAAACTAAAACTAGCTTCTATGTGGAGTAAAATTGTGCTCCACTTTTGTGTATACTTTTTGTGTATGAAAGTTTTTCAATATCGTTTCAAGGCAATTAATTCTGTTTGTTTTGCTTATTTTTAATTCAGAAACGACGTCGATAATTCACTTATAAACATTTATCCTTGAGTATTGTTTAACAGTGTCACCTAAAATTATAAAAAAATATATAAAGGACTTAAAAATAATTTTTAAAGTTTTATCTGTTAAATAAAGCGTGCAGGTTTAAATATAATAAATTTTGCTTAATTTAGAGTTTTCTTTTTACATGTTTCGCCCAATGCTTAAATCTTTATGTTTCACTTATATCGAAATTGTTAAAGAATATTGAATTAATCCTTTTGTAAAGTGGATTACTTGCGTATGTTTTTACTTAGAGGTTCTTTAAAATAATTCCATGAAATTGTTTTGATTCTCCTCTTTCATGCGACATTAACTTTTTCGTTTTGGATAAATATTGATTTTTATTATAAACTTAAATTCTCTTAAAAGAAAAATGAGACACGAATAAACTACATCAGTTCCTTGTTATAGGCATATAAAATGTGTACATATTATAAAAAAATGTATTGGACGCTTCTGTAATTTCTTATTAAATTGATTGTCTTTTAATGATTATCCTGTAATTCCCACTAGAGTTAAATAATTAAACAAAATAAATTAAAAAAACAACGTCAGCAATTTTAAAATAAAGATCAGAGTCAGGAAATGTGGATGTATACGCAATATTTGATTTGCTGCTATTAAATTAAACCGTCAGTGAACTTCAAATAGCTTGAAGACATGGAACCTGATATATTTATGCCAAAAGAATAAAATACGTGATGAGAATTGAGTATTGTATATGAATCATTACAAAATAAATAACCATAATCATAATTTTCTAACATACAAAAGTTCAAGATGGTGAGTCTTGCAATGAATTAAATAAAATATTACACAAGGAAAATTTGAATTAATGCATTTTTGCACGTTATTTCTTTTAATAATGAACTAAATGTTACTTTTGGTTAAAAATATAAAATAAAGTTAAAGGCAAAATCTAATATAATTAGAATGTGTATTGAATTCGACAGAAATACTAAGAATTATGGTTAAGAAAGCTTCTGAATTGATTAAAAAAAAAACATAAAATTTAGAAAAATGTATGAAATCTTTATTTGAGTCGATAGAACGATATATATAATTCAATATTTAAAGATGCTTTCATGTAAATGTTGACCGTGGCTACGTTGACCGTGGGTCCAACATAACGCACGGTATCTAACGAATAAATTCTTCAGTATTCGCTTCCAGTGCGTCAACGGTTGCGAGCTTGTCCCTTAAGACATGACCATTAACATAGCCCTACAAAAAATAGTCTAAAGGCGTTAAATCATATGATCTAGGCAGCCAATTAACCGGCCCCAAACGTGATATAAACTGTTCACCAAACTCACCTCTCAATTGGGCCATTGTTTCGCGTGCTGTGTGGCATGTGCCACCGTCTTGTCGAAACCATTTACAGTAACGTTTCTGCCTTCGTCATCTTTGAAAAAAGTAGGGTCCAATGATGCCATCATCCCATAATCCACAGGAAACAGCGCATTTTCCGAAATGCATTGGCAGTTCTTGCAATGTTTCTGGCTACTATTTACACCGAATATGACAATCTTGCTTGCTCATGTTTCCATTCAACCAGAAATGAGCTTCGTAGCTGAACAAAATTTTCCGATAAAAAATTGGTCGATGCACTTTCTTAAATTTAAAATTTAAGATAAACATTCCTTAAAATCAAAGTTTTTCAGCATATAACATTTCCATTATCTGCTCTTTCGTAAAAAATAAATTCCAATGAAGCCTATAATTGTTTGCCATTTTAATATCTCCAGGACCTTCAGATCTTTTTCCTTTGGGTTTTCTTCGCCAGCTTCGTTTTTAAATTACATCATGGCGAAACATTATTACAGTCTAAAGGAAAGAATGTAAAAGTTCAAGAAGCACATTTGTGTTTCATATGGCAACTGAGAAAAACTTGTAAGTTTGATTTGTTTATAGAAATACTTTTCAGTAAAGTTTTTAGCTCCTTGGTTTTCCTTTTTACTCCTCGCATGCTTAGCTTCTGTCTTTTGTTTCCATGCAACAACTGTCACAAACAGGTCAGCATGCTTTTGCTATTGAATATATTTAACATGGAAAGTAGAGCAAAACTGAGGTAAAACTAAATGTTTTGCATACGGGATACTTTTAAGTGGAACAAATACTTAAAAGTTTGCTTTTAAATTGCAATAAATTAAAGTAATGAAAGCAGAGTTTTTGATCTTTGCTAACATACAACAAGGACTTTATTTAAAGGCACAGTATTTGATAAAAAGCATAATTAAATAAGTTAGCGAAAATACAAACAAATAATTAAATAAATAAACAATTAAACAACCAAACAACAAAATAAACAAACAAACAACTAAATAAATAGTAATAAAACCAGCATAAAGTTTTCAAAAATTTCTCAAATGACAGGGAAAATTTTATATATTTTGTCAGATTGAACTTTATAATAAAATATGTTATTGTAATTCTGCGCTTTTCAGAATATTTCAATCGGAATTTTATATAAGAATCCCTCCCATTATGTTTATTGCAAGTCCTAGCAAATAGAGACGTCATTTAAAAAAATGTCCTTTTGAATCTAGTACAAAAAATAGGAATTATTTCAGTAAAGAAATTCAATAACCAAATTTCAAAATCTCCTATAATATTTCTCTACATGTTTTCATTTACTTTGCTCTGATTTATTTACGTACACCCATCGCCACCCTCAAAAATGTTGACAACACATGAACATGGTTACAAAACTTGACGATTTATCGTCATTATACGATTTTGGGTCTCAAGAAGAGTATTTTAACGACTTTTAAGACTTACCACTATATTTTTATAAGTTTTAAACAAATAAATAATTTGTATAAAGGGACAAGAAAAAATAAAAAGACGCAAGTCGAATTTAATTGTTTGTCGTGTTGTGTTGTGTTTGTATAAAAACTTGCTAAAACTATTATACTTATTTTGTGAATCGCAAGTAGAATAATATGGTCGAGTTCTATAGAATTCTCATATAATATTTATTGATGTTTCTATAAGTATATGAGTTTGAATGCTTTTTAAACATGATTTGGCTAAAAGAGTACTGATGATTTGGTTAGCGCCAATGAAATGCAAGCATATAGACAGCTAAGCCAACAACAAAGAATAAATTATATAAATGGTTGTTTTAGAGAATATGATTTTAATAAAAAGTTGTATAAAACTGTCTGTAATAATAATTGTTATATACAAATAAAACTGTCTAAATTTGAACATAAATTTAAATTTTTAAGTACCATTAAACCTCAAAATATGATCAGGTTAGGTTAGGTTGATTGGAGGGGTGTGATAGAACATGTCATACGACATACACTTAAACCAGTGAAGGCTTGTTGTGCGTTCCCTTTAATTATCAGACACAAACTGCCAGAGTTCTGCGGCAGGATTCAAACCTGGGACCTTCGCACTACGAGTCTAGTACACTACCTACTAGTCTACGAAGGTCAGTAAAATATGATCAACGAAGACAATGTATCCTTCTATGACATTATAGGATTAAAAAAATTTAGCCATTTTGCAGAAAAATATCAAAGACAATATACAGAGTCCGAATTAATTAAATATAAAAACCCTTTATCCTCTTGGGAAGGATATAAAATTGCTATATTTTTAGAAAAGGCTGTCAAAAATTGGATAGTCTGCTCTTTTCTACCTGAATTAAATTTATTCAAACATTTTTATTATGCAAAGCAAACGTTCATTTGCAATTATTTAATATAATTAGTTTTTTTTTAAATTAAATAAAAGTGTTGAATACTGCAACACATTTTGGTTGAAATTATGTTCATGTTTAATTTTATTTCTATTCCTTTAAGTATTAAAATGCTATTCTAACATATATAAATAATGTGAATAAAATTTTATATTTCTTTTTAGAGAGAAAAGTACCATTCGATTGTTCCATTGCGGTGCTTGTGAATTTAAAAAATCTGAAGTCTTTTTTTCTATGTTTATATTTTTGAATCGGTAATTTACACATTATAAAATGGAAGTCGTTCTTGACGAATGCCATTTTCATTGCTTCCAATTTAACTGCTAGAACATTTTTTCGACTTCTTAGGAAGTTAAGTTATGAACATTTTGCTTCAATTTAAAACAAATAATTATTTCATTAAATTTTAGCAATTATTTAAATAATTAATTCAATCTATATGCTGCTTTCACATAAGAACAAGCTGCGCCTACTGGTAAATTTCTAATCTCTTCATAATACTTCTATTACTTGTGGTACTGATATAACTTATCATTATTTAACATTAAATTATTTTCCTCGCAAAAAAGAAGAAAAATGAAAATTTTTTCAAGAAGTTACTTTATATTTCAATTAAGGGCTGTAAAAAAAGAACTTTCATTTGAAAAATTTTCTTAATTGCATACTTTTGGTATCAAGACCTCTGCATTTTCAGGACTTTTATGGAAGCTCTTGTTACTGAGTCTCTCCCAAAATTACTTGCTGTAACATCTGATCTTAATAAATATTGACTATGCTGTTTTATATGCTGATTTGGCTGAAGTGGTAAATGCGTTGACTGTCAATCTCGACGTCCTGATGAAAAGAAATTCCCAAATTATAGTCCAAATCCAGTCGACAAAATTATTAATTAAAAAATTTAATATTTTCAACATGACTTCAAATTCACTGAATAGAATACAAAAACGAGAACATCTTGCGATGGTCACTGAAAAAAACCAGATTGTCACTACTTCTGAATCACAAAATTTGGATTTTATTGACTTCCTTGGAAGGCATTTTTTCAGTGTGTAGTAGTGAATATAACTAAATAATATAACAATAACTGGTGGGTGAAAGGTCATTCAGTCGATCGCTTCTTTCAAGATCTGGATATTCTCGTATATGTGCTATTGATTGACATCACAGCAGACTAACTAGCTAATAGTTTATGTCGTTTTTAGGTTTTAGTGTAACAAAACCTAGTGAGTGATCAGAAAAAAATCTCTGATGTACCTAAAATTTAATTTGTCTGAAACGAGCTTTTACAATAGCAAAATCAAATACATATTCTTAACTATGGCCTAATAAATAATTCTTCTATGTCCTTAAAAAAAATTACAACTGTTTAATAAATTCGCATTTCTGTGCGTTTCTTGACAGTATTTACTTGACCTATAACTTTACGTACACACACTCACACATATACAATCAAATTCAAGTGTAAACATTCTTTGTAGTCTAGTTTTCCATTTAATTGGATTGCGACGTTACTTTTTCATCATTTTGTTTGTTTTATTTTTTCATAGACCTTCAAATATAATTTTGGCATTTAATGGTATCATTAATTCGCCTTCGTTCCTCTTCATTATTGTTGTGTTGTATGTAGTTGTTAGAGGTACTCCTGCCGTTCCACTAGGACCAGCAAAAAACTAATTCTTCATGCAAAGTTTGCTTAAATAAGTATAATTAAATTTTTTATGTCTAAACTGTAATATGGACTTTGCAAAATATATTTATTTCATTGTGCCACATATGCCCTTGTTCTTTTAAATATATAAAGAAATATGTATCGCACACTGTTTAAGTCTCATACCAAAAAAATTTGGGATATAAATATTTCTCCGGAAAGATAATAATGTTATAAAGAGAGCAGATAAGTGCATTCTCTACAAAATGAAACAAACAGTTTTCAAATGGAATGCTTAAATTTTTTAACGCTTGGCCCTAGGATTTATTGGCGATAATATTAAGCGCCAATTCGTGTCCGAGTTGCAGCCTCTTAAATTGAAATGGCTAACCCTTTAGATTAATTGATATTCGGGGAATCAACACGATCTCTACTTTAGATGTCCCGCGTACAATAGTCGCCCGCATCCTCTTTATTCCCAGCTATTTGACACATATCCTTGTGCCGTTGCACAACCTTTTTGCATCAAGATTACGCAGGAACAGGACTACACATCAACTTTTAGCTGTCGTCATCGCTCATAGCTCTGTTCATTGCTGAGTATATATTTTGTTTTGCGAACTTACTCATCTATATATTTTATCGTGTTCTGAACTAATAAATATTCATCCTTATAGTCGTCTGAATCTTCATTTGAGTGATTTTCAGTCTCAAAATCCCGAAATTTGCACGAAATAAGGACAACATTAAAAATGTTTGTTATATTTGCAAAACATTAGAGAACGTTCATTAATAAAACCTGATGGTCGGGTCAATTGAAATGTATGAAATTTATAAAATCTTGAATCTTAGGAAATAACAAGTAAAATATAAACTAACAAAAAAGATTTAACCGACCCTAAAAATGGATTATTACAATTAATTGAAATAAACTAAATTTTTATTATATTCGTCACCTGCAAAAATGTTTGAAACTGGTATCAAGGTGGTTAAAAATCAGAAATTACATTTTGCATTTGGGAAATCCAATTTTTATAATGATGAATACATGGGATTAAAGCGAAACTTTTTACCAAAAAATTTGCCAGAAATCTGTTATTTAAAAATATTTCTTAAAAATGCCTCTTCATTACGATGAGTAGCTGAAACAAAATTTTAAGAATATGTTTCTTTTCACCTTCATTAAATTTTTGGACAATTTGTATGGAATCATAGCACTGTACGTCGTAAGATTAATGGTCACAATGTAAAAATGGCAATAAATCTTTATAAATTACAAACATAGCAAAATCCTTGTTTGACTTTTATGAACGTCGTTCTGTTCGTTTTCGTTCTGGCCAGTTTTTACGTATTACGTGGATTTGAAATTAAAACGAACAAAAAAAAAAAAAATAAAAAATTACGCTTAAAGTATGTGCATATGTATATATATTTTCTTTGTTAAGGATTTGCAGGCCATATTATAAGTTTCTGTTTAATTAAAGTTGTTTATCCGTTTAAAAGCATGTGTTTTATTTCGGAAGGTACATATACTACGAATATATATGTACACGTATATATATTTGTTTTGTATTTTGTTAATTTTGCAGTTAAGACGAAAAATTTCTGAAGGTAATATTTGGAAAGTTTATAAGCTGGTACGTCTGCATATATTACGAATAACAGGCGATTTAGATTTATTAGCTAATCTTACTAAATTCTATTTGGGAAGCACATCCAAAGTATCCTAAGTAAATATGGTTGAATATATAATTAGAAGGCTCGCTAATCTCTCTACAATATTGAATTTCGTATTTAGGCCAGAATAGTTTTTTGGCAAAAAATATTTCCTGTTTGCGTTGAAATTGGCTCGTAGGATGGGATTATTTATGGTCTTTAAGAAACAAAGTGGTGCATTATGTAGTCTAAAAAAAAATCTAATAGTTTGTGATGTGCGCAGAGAGAGGGAGGCTTATGTTAACTGTGGCGTAAATATTGATATTTTAGCACGATATTTCTTGCTGTTATGGGAGATGTCCACTTATGAGAGAAGTACATGTATTTTTATTTGTAATTAATTATATTATTTTGTATGCAGACTATTGAAATAATAGGGAACTAAATACAGTGGTTAAAAAAAATTCAAGTTGGATATATTTAGCTTGCGCGGCTGGTTTTCAAAATGTGTCTATGTTTTTGATGTATTGGAATGCTATTTAAGCATCTATGGACTCATAGACATTTACTTGACTGAACACTTTTTGTAAATTTGCTTACGTTGTCAGCGAAATATCATCCTTGGTATCTAAATCTGAAAGGATGTAGTTAATATTTAATAGTTCAGTCTTACAAAATCAATTTGTTATGATTGTAGTTTCAACTTCATATTCAGAGGCTTTCAAAATGAATACACTACTTTATATTGAGCTGTTGCTTTTCAAAATGGCCCTTTGATATGATGCACTAGAATCATCTAATGCAAAATGCTTCAAATGGGCAATTTGTTTCAATGCTTCATCATATAAAAATATTGGATCAGCTATTTTAACATTAACCTCGTCCTCAGGCTCATTTTCACAAAAAATATGAATTTCGATTTATCACTACTGTCATCTTCAATATAAACTTCTTATAGAATTATTGACATTTAGTTGACGATACTCCCCTGGCATGTGTTGCTAGTGAAGTATTATCCACCGCATTAAAATCCTGAAGGCTGTACTTAACTTCTAAGAACTTAGTTTTACGAAAGTAATTTTTTATGGTTATAGCTTCAACTTTATCTCCAGAGGCTTTGAAAATGAATCAAATATTAATTGAAGTTGGTTTAATAAGTTAATTAGTTTTCGGCTTGGGAGGATTGAATTCTCCACAGCTGCAACTTTCATTGATGTGTCTTGAAATTTTGTTTGTGTTTTTCACAAATTTTGTACGCTTATGAGAGATATTTTAACAAAATTATTTAAAAAGTTACCGGAACGGGTCATTAAGTTCATGACTGTTTGAATTTAACTTAAGAGGCGAATTGACTGACAGGGCAACACCTCTCCTGTCCACAGACACCTATTAGTTGACCCCCGTCAAAATTTAAATAAGCTGCGTCATTTAGTGTGTGTTTGACAACAGCCATAATTAGCAGACAACCGCGTGATTTGAAGAGAAAATGGAAAAAGTGAATTTCGTGTGCTCATTAAAACCAATACTCAAGGCAACGCTAAGCTTGAGAAATATTATGGAAACTCTCCAGCAGCAATTTCAATTGTAAAAAACGGTTTACTGACCGTGGACGTGGCGTGGCGTTCATGCATAAAAGATGTCAAATATTCTGAACTCCAACTTGAGGTTTCTACACTCAAAACAAAAAACCGCACGATATGAGATTGCCCGATCGGAGATTGATAGTGTGAGTTATTGTGGAAGACATAGACATATCACATGGCAGAGTGCTTTTTATTTTGAAAAACCATTTGGATATAAGAAAGATAAGTGGGACGTTTGCTAACGATCGACCACAAACGCTATCGTGTGAAAACTTTGCAGGAGTGTTTGGCGTTGTTCAGCTGTAATATTGAAAATTTTTGTTGCCGTTTCATAACCGTGGACAGGCTGTGGAGCCACCACAATACATCACAGTCGAAACAGCAGTCAAAACTTTGGGTTTCTCGGGATGAGTCGCTGCCAAAGAGGGCCAAGGTGCGTTTGTCAGCCAATTAAGTCACGCTGACTGTTTTATTTTGATGCAAGCTTTTAAAGGGTAAACTAAGCAATGGTCGATTATTATGAAAATTTATAGCGTCAATTTGATGAGGATTTGAAGAAAATTCTCCTTTAGCATGACAATGCAACGGTGCACACATGTGCAGTACCCATGAAAAATTCCAGGACTTAGGCTGCTTTATTCGCCCTATTCTCCGCATTTAGCCCCGAATAACTATCTCTTGTTTCTAAACATGAGGTAATAGCTCGCCGGAAAGAAATCTGACTCCACCGATGAAATATCATTAGCAAAACCCAATTTTTGTGAGTTTGACAAATCTCTTTTTTTTTTTTTTTTTTTTTTTTTTTTTTTGAAAGGATAAACAAATTGGAGACTTGTTGAACAAAGTTTATAGAGCTCAAAAAAGAATGTGATGAAGAACAAAATGATTTTTTTACCATGAAAACGTTGGTTTCATTCAAAAAGTTACAGACTTCGTATTATCCTCGTCCGTGTACGAGAAGTTATTTTATGTAAAAATGTTTTTGAAATGCTTCGGTCTTCGGTCATTTTTCACGTTATGGAAGAAGTCCGGTTTTGGGATGTTTTTTATGAGATCATTCTCTTTTCTTGTGTTTAAATTGATTTCATTTGAAACTACTTTTGATTTTTTAGTCAAGCTTATGTTCGAAACATTTTTTATTTACGACTTCAGAAGATTTATTGAAAAAATTCAAAATATTCCAGTAACAGTCCACTCTTAAAAATTTTAGATGTATTAACAAGTTACTTATAACACCTAGAGGATTCTACAATAAAAACTATATGGAAATTCAGAGCAAATAAATACTAAGACACAGGAAGGTGTATAAATTAAAAAAAAAATTAACTTCAAGTTTAGTCTCTGTTATTGATTTTGTTATGTTAGTCTTTTAATACAAGCTGAATATTGTTTGTGTTGTCAATACTTTTAAATTTTTTTTTATCATCAGGTTGTTGTCAAGAAATGAAGAAAACTTGTGTTGTGTCATTTTAGTCTTTCGCTTGTAATTTGCTAAAAACTATTCATTCCTCTTACTCTATCTACTTGATGTGTGTTCCCTAAAGTAACTTCAACGACTTTTGAGAATCAAACAAAAAATCCATCCTCCTTGAAGTTTGATGTGTTGTGGTAATTTCATGAGCAACACAGCCGCCACCTGTATCGTTTAAACTCCTTTCTGCCTTCTCTCATTAGTTATTATCATGCTTATATGCTATTCTGGTTAATTTATTGAAAACAGTCGGAAAGGGTCATCATTATTTTCCTTTTTCACCCCGAGACTGGGATGGTGTCTTTCATATATCTACATTAAGTGGTAGACATAAAAACCAATAACACAAACCCAATAAACCAACATGATTTGACTGTGTGCAGAAGAGATAAAGTTATTTTGTTAAAAGGCTTTATTGTCATTAGTTTGCTCAAGTGGTCGTACAATGCAGTGTTTGTTTGTGTTTTACTTTAATGGATTCATCCCTTGATAAGGGCTAAGGACTTCATATAAACATTTGTATATGTATTACATTTGCCTCAACTCCTAGACGTTTAGGCAGATTTTACAAGATGCAAAATAACTACAATAGAGATTAATGTTTTATTTTTTTCGTTTTACAAAAGCAGCTTAAACATATTTATATTTATGGTCATTCGGGCAAAATCATTTCAACAATAATTTTGATAACAATTAATAACATTCAAGAAAAACGAAAATACAATTTTTTTAAGTCATAGATTTCTTATTGTTATTGTTATTGTCCCCTATGTATTTGGTGCAGTGGTGCTAGTCTTTGATTCCTACTTTTTTCCGGGGGGTCGACCATTGTCAAGATGTTATCTTTTTTTCTAGGGGAAGCGGGGTCAGGAGGCATTTTGGATGGATTTTTTTGAGGCAAGTTGAAGTCACTGCCACTTAATTTTAAAACTCGAAAACCATGGTGAAAATTTGGTTTTGTAGGCAAGCAGTTTAACCACTATACCACGCTACTACTTAATACCGTTCGATAAATATCTCCATGAACTGAAATGAGAAAGACTTGTACAGACTTGTACAGTTGTTGATTTCCTTAATTATATAAGAGAATTAAGAATTTATTGTTGGTTGTTGGCTTAGCTGAGTATATGCCTGCATTTCAGTTTCGCCGTAAGCATATCATATGGTACAGTGGTTTCAATTTTGAATGATCACTTGAGTATGAAAAAACTTTCCGCAGGATTAGCAGCGTAACACACCAGAGACCAAACAGCAGTCAACGGAGTGGGTTTCTCGGGGTGAATTGTCATGGCGACCGTTTTTTGTTTGAGTTGCATGCGGTATAGTCTATATTGACTACCTTCAAAAGCGTGAAACAATCAATGCGAATATTATATCAACTAATGGATTTCGCCAGGACACTGTAGAGATGCACAAGTGGAAAGTTTCCATGACAAAGTTCAATGAACTAGGCTACGAATTTCTCGCTCATTTGCCCCACTCTCCGGATTTAGCACCGAGTGCCTATTTCTAGTTTCTAAATCTGAAGAAATGGCAGGGAGAAAAGAGATTAGACTTCAACGATAAAGGATGGTATTTTTTTGGCGGGATAAAAAAAATTTTTGAAACGTATAACAAAGTGTTTATAATTTGAAAGTGTCTATGTTGAAAAATAAAATGATATTTTTTATTCAAAAATCTTTGTTTCATCCAATGAAATGCAGGCATATACTCAGCTAAGCCAACAACAAACAATATCGAGGCGATGGCCCATAACTGAATTCTATAGTACTACTAGCTGACCCGGTCGGCGTTGCTGGCCCTAAGCAAACATTAGTGTTGTATTACCACACGATTTAAATTGAGCGTTTAACGAAATTTACGGCCTTTAAATAAAAATCCATGGAATACATATCATAAAGTTTTGGAGTCCATACGTTACATATATATATATATATATATATATATATATATATATATATATATATATATATATATATATATATATATATACATATATATATATATATATATATATATATATATATATACATATATATATATATATATATATATATATATATATATATATATATATATATATATTCATATATATATATATATATATATTCATATATATATATATATATATATATATATATATATATATATATTATATATATATATATATATATATATATATATATATATATATATATCTTGTTTTGTATATATATAGATCTTTAACTTATTGTACAATGTTGCTCGAAATATCTTGTGTTATCGAATGATGTAAATATTTTGTAAATAAACCAAAAACTCGGATTTTTTAATGCAACATTTCGAAAGTTTTAAAATTTTGATATTGAATCATTATTAACATAGATTTTTTGTAAATTTCTTCGGACCTACATAACCGATTTAAGAGTTTGATATCTCGTTTTGAAGAACATCACAACGGCTTTTAAAAAAAAGTAAAATAAAATAAAAAAGCACAAAAAATAAATATATGTATATGTCATTGGTGGTGCAATATGAAAATTGGATTTTGCCACGCCCCTCCGCCCACAGTGTCAGGTTCCCTGAAAATTTCGTCAAAATCGGCCTAGCCGTTTTGGAGCCATTACGTTACATACATACAGACATACATACGCACATCCTATTTTATATATAGAAGATATGGTGTGAAAATCGAGTTATATGATAGAAGTTTACAATTTAGGCTTATTGTGGAGTTTCTTCTCCCATTTGCATTAACGTAGCGCTTGTGCGACTTCCATGTTAACCGATGTAGCAAGCTTTCTTACCTCACAATGATGCGGTATAATTTGGTTATTGATATTAATAGGGGCATGTATTTCCCTTCGTAACGAAGGTGTAATATGTACCAATTTTTGTTATTGACTTTAATTATTCATAATTTCTATCAGTCTTCAACTTTGGGAATGTTTCTTGCGGACTTTTACTGGCGCTCGCAAAAGCTGTATCACCAGCGAATGTTTACATGTCACTTGCCATTACGTTGGAGGCGTATATCAAATATAATATAGCACATATAATCCTACCTTGAGGAACACCTGCTTAAAATGGCTTTGAGGCACCAAAGAAATTGCCTTCTTTAACTATAAATTTTTGTTAAATTAAATAAATTTCAAAGAGCTTATTATTTAAGGGAACATTTCGTGTTAGTTTCCAATTTAACCCTTTGTGCCATATTTTATTGAAAGTTTGAGAAACTCCCATGAAGAGACCATAACAATATTTCTTTTCTTCGAAGGCACTAATATTTACATTCACAAGCCCGCATGTTTGTTCGATAGTGCCCTGTTGTCGTCTGAAATCAAATGTTGGAAGGGATAAGGGTGTCAACTTGCAACACGCCATATGAACAGGTAGTTTTAAACGTGTAATGGGCTATTTATTTTTCATTCCCTACTCTCTGTCTCTCAGCCTTTTCCAATTTTGATTGCCACATGTCGCATACCGCAAGTGCCATAAATCATATAAACAAACCATGTGCAATAGTTGCAAAATTTGCAATATGCCACCAGCAGACAAGTGGAGAAACAAGGCATTCCATATTCAATAAAAAAGTTAAACATTTTAATAAGTTGTTTAATATTTTACAGCAGAGTTCATTAAAAATTCTGACAGTAGTTTGTATGGGGAAACAGCTCCAAAATATTATAAACGTTTTTTTTAATCAAAAATGAAACAATGCCTTGGAGAAATATCGCTCCGAACTCCTAAGGGAAAAATTAAAAGATCTCCTTCTTGGAGGAGAAATTTTCTACCATTTATAATTTAATTTCTATACTTAATCAAAATAATTTTCAATGAATTGTTATTTACCAATAACTAAAAAGTAAAAATTATATACCTTTTTTAATAATATATTAATTTATTATTTTATCACATTTTGGTTTAATCAAAAGTTGATTCATATGGGCTATGCTTAAGCTCTGAACTTATTTACAAAAATTTTTTTCTTATCGACAATTCTAAGTGAACTTCGACCTGTTTGCAGAGCGATCAACCTCATATTGTATTTTAAAGTTTTTATATAAGCAAACTGGTTCTAGTCTACTGATGAGTTAATTATCTAGCACCAACGAAATGTCGGCAGCTAAACCAATAGCAAATAACAAAAAGTAAAATTTTTTTATATAAGCAAACTGGTTCTAGTCTACTGAAGAGTTAATTATCTAGCACCAACGAAATGTCGGCAGCTAAACCAATAGCAAATAACAAAAAGTAACATTTTTTTCGCAAAACTCTGTCATATGTTGGCAACTGGGAAGAAGAGGCGTCAACCACCCATTTTTAAGAGTAACACATATTTTGTAAATTATTTGTCGCGACTCTGCGATTTTTCCCCATAGTGCACTGGTTGAAAGCGGATGTAATCCATTTAGTACTTTCAAAATCGTCTGTACAGCAAGGCTGCCAGCTGCTAAATATTTGTCATAGAAAATTTCATTTATTTAGTAAAAGGTTTGCCATTTACAAATATGCATCGTTTAACAACCGAAAAACGTGTACAAATAATTAAAACCACTTTTAGCCACTTTTCGAGCATTACGGGTCGAGCATCATGGTCGTCATAATCGACCACTGTGCCAGAAATTGGGAAGATTATAAATAAATTTAAAGAGACTGGAAGTATTACAGATGTGGCCAGGCCCGTGCATCATCGCAATGTGCGCGCCACCGAAAATGTATCTTCTGTTAGTAAAAGTATACTGGTTAATGCGAATTGATCGATTTCACGGCGTTTTCTACAATTGGGCCTATCTATTTTCATTCGGTGAAGACTATTAACTGTACGATACAACAGAAAGCGTAATTTCAGGTTTTGGTGACGTCAATTGGCCACCAAGATGATGCAATTGTATACCGTTAAATTAGTTTTTGTGGGTCTACCAACATTCGTCAAGTTATTAGTGAGATACCGCCCGATGTTCGAAAAAGTGGTCGGGAAATACCTCAAGAGGATCCATTACTTCAACTAATCTAGAGGTGGTCCTTTAATTGGCATTGTATCTCGGACGTAATGGGAAGGTCCAAGCATTATAATGAAACGAAAAATTCATGGAAATCGCATCTTTATGTGTGTTTTATTTAGCTTTACTTTTGAAACCGAAAAAGTGATAACCCTGCATAAATTAAAAATCTTTTTTTAAGAATCCTAATTTAATCACATTTTATAAGGTACAGAATTTTCTATGCGAAAAACTGGATGCTTAATTTTTACACCTGTAAAGGAATCTTTAAAAAATTAATTTTGTACATATTTAAAGCTTAATGATACAGAAATGTCTACTTGTTTTATATATTTTCACTTGTTTTGACTTATTTTGATTTAATAAATCTTTAAAGAAACAATTGATGTCATTTGATTTGTCGTCAATAAATTTTGGACGCAAAAGTTATGGCAATGAATGTAATGGAAGCCCACAACAAGAATAGCAAAAATAATGACTGACAACAATTATCATTTGGCTAAAGTCCAATTACATAAAATATTGTTCTTGCTTTTCTCTACTTGAAAACAGGATATTAAATTTCCCTTTTCATCGGTTTTTCAAAGAATGACACGTAATAAAATAGAAATTCATCAAGTATGACAGAAAGTGCACTCATTTTGAAAACGCTAACATAAACAATAACAAGAAAACACAATAAAAAAAACATAAAGGAAAGCATTCATCTTTGAAATAAATCATCTAATGGGTGCTTTTCTACAGAAATAGAATTTACAATTTTGTGGCAGGTGTCTTGAGAGTTGTGGACCGCTTTACTTTGGTTTAAAAAATGTCATCAAAATTAGCATGAGTAGCTGCCTTTACACCCAAATTTTCACTATTCGTACTAATGAGTGAATACAATATGTGTTTTTCCGCTCCTGCATATCATATTGATACACATTCTTACACAATTGCATACAATTGCAAATGCTCTGCACAAATTTCTTGCTTAGTAGCTGGAGTTAATCTCAAAATCACTGTAAAAAGAAAGCACCAATAGCGATATCAGGTAACAGTTATACACCAGCAAGGACAACTCAAGCTGTAAACCTCGATTCCGCCAGCACCCTCCTCAAAAATCAGCGATTATTCGGTGGCTGTAATGATTATCAATAGCACAAAAAATGCTGCTGAGGACTAGATTTTTGCAGCGATCGACCACTCGCGCATTCGGGGATTAATCGTGTCGTAAACATCGCCATTTGCGCCTAACATCTTTCTCAGACATACCACCTGATCTGCGAAGTTATTGTGAGCTAAAAGTCCGAAACTGGCACTAGATCAGTCAATAATCCTTTAACTATTGAAAAATAGATTTTCGTAGATAGATAAGACTTGACAGAATAGCGCTTGATATTAGGGTCAATGAAAAGCTCTAACTTTGAAGAAAATCGCTACGAGCAAGCAAATTCCATAAAAATGTCTCGTTAATTTTAATTAAATTCATATTAGCACTTCCCTATTCTCTATATATTCGAAAGCGTGATTTAGTTTAGCTTTCTGTTAAAAATTTTTTTCAATAAAAGCATGGAAATCTCTACAACTCATACCACGTTATTGAAAAATATATTATTTCATCTACAATTACAACCAGAATACAACGAAAATATTTAACAATTTCATGAACTCTACTAAAAAATTCATAAAGCGTAGCAAGGTCACATCTACCTTCCATTATATCCGTAATTTTTTAAACTAAATTTTAACTACACTTTCAAAAAGGAAAATCAGTAAATGCTGATCAGTACAGAGAGATATGAGCAACATTATATTCATGGGAGGAATTAATTTCGCAACGATATGATTTTAGCAGGATGTCGCCCTATTCCATATAGTGTGCCGTATATTTGGTTTGTTAGAAACGGTATTTCAGGAGCCATTAAATTAAAAGGAAAAAAAAAACAAACCAGTCACCATGTTCGTGCGATTTAACACTCTTAATGGACTTGCGACTTGCCACACCATCACCGATAAGTAAGAAGTAATTGAACATTTATAAGCCGAATTTATTGTGAAGAGTTTTTAATATTGTTCTATCCGTTTATATCATTTCCAAAAGCAAGGCTTTTCTCCAAATATATATTCAACCATAAGTTCCATAAAACTATTATCAAATTAAAATCGATTTTGTCGATGTCATATTTTTATTTTTATTTTTAGTACTCCATCTCTAAAAAAACACACCCAATATTAATGAAAATGAAATCTAAACAACTCGAATGAAAATGAAATTTTTTATTGACAGCCCAAAGATATTTTAATAATAACAATTGTAACGTTTGATAAATAGAATATCCTGCTGAAATTATACAAAAGCAATGTTGTCAAGGATAATTTTAATGAAAATCTAGAAGAAAATTATAGATATTGTATGCAGACAATAGATGAAAATAAAAGTGTTGGTCACAATGACAACATCAACAAGATGACTGTGACAATTGCCTTGATAGTCAGATACTGACGGACAAATTTTAATTTAAAGATGAAAGATAAGATGGTAGTGGTAAATTGTAGTAAAACGATTTCTGTAATTTCACGTAAAAAGGCGTTAGATACTCTTATGTGTGTATTTTGCAGATACTAATCAAATCGATATACAGAAACAATCAGTAAAATTATCTTAAAATTAATATCCCTTTCGTGGCTACGCTTCCAGCTTTTTCCATAATGATAAAAACACACATAAGATCATTGTTATGCTTTTAGGATATAACGAGCCAGGAAAAAAGGACACATTTTTTATTGCTTTCATAGCATTACTAGTAATAAGTATATATTAGTGTGTCTTTTAGAAGGCAAATTTTTTTCCTAAATTATGAATGGGATCTCTTCTATACCTTTCATTAGTAGAAAAATATACTCAAATATGAAATTTTGCGTTTATTTATATGGCGCGATTGCAGACGATGCCGCTCATCTGTGGTCGCTTGAAGAATGTATACGGAGTGTTATACTGACCAGATTTCGGTCTAAAGCAGCAAATACGTTAGGTATTACCAAATTATTTCTACTTCTGTTCGAACTAGTGTTAGATTAAAGCGCAGAGATATGATCTTCGTTCAGAATTTTGAATCTCATCGTTAGCTCTTGTCGAAAACACTTCTCAAGCAAGTCCAGCTCTTCTATTTTTGGCGAAATAAAATTTGCAATCTTCGCACGGTAGCGCTCGCCATTCACAGTAACGTTCCTGCCTTCGTCGTCTTTGAAAAAGTACGGTCCAATGATGCCCCGACCAATAGTCCACACCAAACAGTGTAGTTCATGCAATATTTCTGGCTTCTCTTTACATCAAATACGCCAATTTTACTTGTTCACGTGTCCATTCAATCAGAAATGAGTTTCGTCGCTGAATACAATTTTACGATAAAAAAGTGGACGATGCTCTTTCTTAACCGAGCATGAATGAAAAAATTCAATAATGTGCAAGCGTTGTTCGTTTGTACGTCGATTCATGGATAAATTAAACAGCTGAGCTTCTAAAAATATTGTTGCCAAAAAGAAAGTTGCTAAAAGAATCATCCTTTATAAGAATCTTCAAATAAATAAAAAGAACTCAGCAAAGAACTTATATTCGAAATAAATAATTTTATTTTACTTGCAATCGTTCTTTCGCGATATCGTTTTTTGTTTTATTTTCTGCTGATGTAAAATTTTAGTGTATCCAAAGAGCATAAAGCATTATAAGTCGAAATAAATATTTCTGCCACGACATCTAAAGAAAATCTGAGTTGCTCACTTTCTTAACCCTGCTGTTCGGTTTGGACCATTTTGGTAAATTTTTTTTTTATTTTTAATGTAAATTGGCCATGACTTATCCTATCAACTTTAAACGTAACCTCAGGTATTTTTTTCCATTTTATAGATTTTAGTTAGTTTTTAGCTAGGTTATGGACCATTTTGGTCTATGTAATTTATTTAGTTTTGTACATAAGTGAGAGTAAGAAAAAACAACTAAGACTTATTTTTACTTTTGCAACAATGATGATGAACAAATTATTTTTCGAGTCAATTTGCATACAAATCTGTTGCATATAATGCATTTGGCATCACATTTGGACTTACAAAAATTGCAAATTCTCCGTTTTCTTTTTTATCGTTACTTGTAGATGAGTCAAAAGCTCTGCTGCAAAAAAAAATTTATGTTTTACAGTCCTATTCAACATATATTCTTCTGATACGCACATAGCCAGCTGACGTAAAAACTCAGGCCTTCTACGATTTGAATAATTTGCAGCTCACGAAGAATCAATTTGTGTATACAAAATAAATGCATTCAATGCTGATTTATCAACAATATTTGAAAACACTACGTTTGGCCATAGGTTTGTTTTCCGTTTAGTGCTGTAATAGCTAATCATTTGGTCAGCAGTATCAACGCCACCTAATATAGATAAAGCAAATTTTTTGCACAAACGATTAATAAATAATGACAAAAAATAACAAACCTTTTGTAGAATTATAATAAGAAACGATAGCAGGTTCTTAGGATTATTGAAATCGATCTCATTTGTTATGTGCATGGTGCTCATTAATACAGTGCCTTTATTTTTATGGCCGATATACGAAACAAGAGTTATGATTTCAGTGAAAGCAAATGTGGAGGTATATAAGGGGACTTTTTTGAATATGAACAATTTCAGTGGGATAAAATTTTCGTTTTTTCGAACTGTTCCCACATATGTCAGTTTCCTTTTTAAAAGTTCTTTTCCCAACTCATAAGATGAAAATATGTTATCTGCTGTAATATTTTGCCCTTTCAGTCATTCTGTCAATTCTGAAACTACTCGCTCTCCTTAATTTTTCTCAGGATTTTCATTTTTTTGTTTTCCAAGGTAAGTATGTTCCATATGTATTCTGATTTAGAGTCTACTGCCAACTAAAATTTAAGCCCATATTTAGCAGGCTTTGACGGCATATACTGTCTAAACGAACATCATCCTCTAAAAAGAGTTTTATGTCAAATCACTTATAAAAATACATACTTTACCAAAATGGTCCATTACCTAAGATTCGTAGGTTTTTTTCAACCTAACAGCAGGGTTAAATGACTTAATATTCACCTCCAATCCACTTTCTGCCTGCAACTAAATATTAAACATACGTCAACCTAATTTTTAAATTATAATTTAGTTTTAAGATTTGAATACTCATTGTTAGTTGAATTAAATTGAAGATTCAATAAATAGAAAAAAAAACCTTAAATGGCGTGCTTGACCCGCTTCCCCCATCATTTCATTCTATTTGCTTCTTTTTAAACTTTAAACATAATTATTATATTAAATTACTGCTTGAAAATCTTTTATAGAAACGCGCGGAAGAACCCCAGGCGTATGATTAAGAAAATAAATGGAATTCCCATTGCGTATACGTATGACTTCCGCATATAAAAATTATAACACAACAATAATCCTTACTGACCAGCAGCTTAAAGTAAATATACATATAAAATAAGTCAATTAATTGCGATTTAAAAATAATATTCGGCAACGAAATGTCCAAATATTTACAATAACTGATAAATAATTTAAATAATTAATAATTTTAATTGGTTCGTTAACTGCATAATCAGTTCTATAAAAATTTCTCTTCGGACTTCTAAGGATTTCATTGAAATCCATACACATCTATGCTTGTAAGAAATTAAAGTAGTTGAAAAAATACAAATTTTTGAAACGTAATTTGAACTTTTTCTATGCGATATATTGTACAAATTAGGGCTTCAAATAAAAGATGCATATTGCAATATAGAACGGGCAAACGATGAGAAAATTATTATTTTTAGTATAAAAATCAAAGTTCATAGCATTCCGTTAAAAAAAAGCTTAGAAGTGAATAAGCTCTCGTAATTATATAAATAATTGGAGTGACTCACAAATGATAGTTTATTATCAAAGACAACACTGAGGTCAAGGATCTCATTAATAAATTGTAACATATGATTATTCATAAGATGACAAGTATTCAAAATAAGACGGCATTTTTTAAGATTAAATGGAAGGCCATTTAATTCATTCCAGACTAAAACTCTACTGCAACTCATCAGCATACAGAAGACACTTAGAGTGGTGGAAACAATGGCACATATATTGAATAAAAATTTTAAAAAGTAATGGACCATTACCTTGAGGAATACCGGAAGTATGTGGGAATAAAAGGAGCAGAGCACAGACCCATTAATAGAGACTATACAAAGCCTATTAATCAGATAATGCTGGAATCATCTGATCATTTGAGTATGGAAACTAATTTTAAATAATTTTAGTAGTAGCATATCATGTGAAACGCGGTCAATTTGAGCAGAACCGCTCAATTAGATCTGCCTAGAATTAAAACATGCTGAGAAGTGGCAAAATATCTTTTCAATTTAAAAAATATTTTCCCATAAACTATTTGCTGTAATATTTGTTAAAAAATCAATTTGTCTGTGCTTTGTAACTAAGTTACTATTCCCAGATTTCAGAACTGGAACAAACGTAGTAAACTTCCGCTTTTGAATAAAGAAACCTTCCTTTAATGAAAGATTAAATATAATTTTGCAAATAAATCAAGTGGCCCCTTTAGGGTATCGGAGTGCACATCAACATATTGCATTAATTACATAAAAATGTTACGCAAACAAAAATTATTTTATTCTTGTGATGTCGAACCGCTCAGCTAAGAAACTATGAATTTAAAACAGGGCGTGCAGAACTTAAATTGAATTGATGTTAATTATTAAGGTTGTAAAATATCTTGTAAATAAGTAATTTATTAAAAATATATCTCAAGAACTCATTTAATAGTGCTGTGAGAACATTTAATATAAAAGAAAAGAAAACCATTTTAATGGTTATTTGAATAATGACACGTCAAATCACCATGTCACCACAGCTCATTTGATATTTAAAAAGATGCTTGAATTTCAACCACCCGATACGAATATAAGGTATTTTATTTTGACATTTTACACGGAAGTTGTAACAAATAATTGGATTTAAACTTTAAAATCTTAACCCCTAATCATACTTTGTTATAAAATATAAATGATATTAAAATGCTTAAACGGAACTCTCAGCGAAGACATCCAATAACTGTCAGCCTTGTCAAGTAAGTATAATGACATAAATTGTTAAACTCGTACGAAAAAAGAGAAACAATGATAATTCTATAATGACTGCTGTAATCTGTAATTAATTTTGACGAAATAGAAGGGTGGAACAAAATGACAACCAAAGGATTAATGCTATGAAGAATGGGAAATAATTTAATTTATAATTTCTACTCAGCTGACTGCCGTATAATTTATTCACCTTTTCCGCAATATTATGCGAATAAGTGGCAAATAATTTACAAGATATTTTCTCTATTCTTTACTACATGGGAGGAAATTTAGGGATTGTTTTGGGCTGTCAGTTTGAGGATTATGCATTCGATTCCTGCTAAATGCCTTGATCTATTCCACTACACCATATCGAATTCCTAGTTATTGATTTACTAAAATGACTTTTAATATAAATTTGTAATGAATAGGCTACAATCAAAAAATAAAGCCATTTTTCAATAGGGAAATATTTTGATAGAAGTTTTGTAGCATGGAAGCAAACAAAATAGAAATGTTCATGCGAGTTTTTTTTTGTTGCAAACGTGATACATGATAATTTATGAATTTTTTCATGTCTTTCCCTGTTTAACAGAAGGTTGTTGTAAATAAGAAAGATAGAATGGCACCACCTGTGATATTGGATTATTTTATTGCAGTTTTAATTATAATTTGCTGTTTTAATAATAATTTTGCTGTTTTAATTATAATTTTTAATAGTGGATTTTCAAATTAAATATCTTCCGTTATGATTTATGTGAAATTTTTTCTTCCACTAATTTTTATTAAATACTGTTTTTGCTTAAACTAAAATTATTGATTTTTAAAAAAATTTTAAATTTTTGTCGTTAAATAAATTTACTCCCTAATTTCACTGAATATTTTCTTTATAAAAAGAAAATTAATAAACATAAACTGACAATCGATCTCAGCTTGTCTGCAGAAATTTCCATAGTCTGTAGTAAAAATCGGATCTGATATTTTTAGACAATTACGCAGAACGAAAAACTCGTTGCAAATTTAAGTTTTTTTCCTACAAACATCCTTCTTTAAAATTTAAGCTCGAGTTACTCCAAATCTATACTTGAATTCTCAAATCACTGATAAGGAGGCTCAGTTATTATATGTGTTATCTACATTGTGCTGTCGATATTTTGGATAATATTGTAGCTGAGTTAGTAAAGGCTTTTGCCTGGGCTTTTAAGGACGATATCAATTAAAAAGAATTTCAATAATAAAATTTCGATAATTGACAAATATAAGAAATGATATTAAAATTTAAAAACTGTGAAATCAATTCTATTCCAGCCTTAAGCTAGAACTAAATTATAAACGAAAAATCCGAACCAGAGCCATTTCTGCCTCAAATAAAGACGACTGTGTGTAGGAAAATCTGTACTTCTCGTACTTTGGATATCACTTCGGCTTGATTTATATACGGATGACTTAATTTTTTCAGTGTATATTATAAATCTTGATAAAATTAAAAATTCAATGGACTAAAAACTTTTGATAAACGTAATTGTCTTTGTTTGTAAATATTTAGTATCGATTTTTGTTTTTTATTTTTTTCAATATTTCGTTGTAATTTATGTGGGCTGGTTAGATTTGGTCAGATTTCGCTTCTTATATTCTTTTGCCATATTTGTTGAGCTGATTCTCACATTTTAATTTTAAATGAAAATTAAAAAAAAATTATTTGTTTTGGTTTAAGTCTTCATTTCAAAGGAACTAATACCAGTTCATCAGAAGATTTCAATCGTTATGTTTTAAAACCATCCAACATTATATGATGATGCAAAAAGTCTCATATTATAAATGAACGCTTTTATCAGGATATAAAATTGATGAGGAAATGATACCAGAGATTTGAGATATTGGATGCACAGAAAAAATTATTGCCAGAAAAATTTCAAACAAACATTTTGCCTAAAGCAAATTTTGATTTCAGTGCAGCTTTTCTACTGCTCTGTTTGATTAAATTACAAGTAGAAGTTATTATTTTTATTTTGTGATTTACATTTCTACAGACAGAAAATATTTATAGATTCAAAGAATTTGTTTACTGAAAACAAAATTTAGCTTACGAGTATTTTGTGCAGATATGCTTTACTTCGCACAGAATATCAAATTGCATTCCACCAGAGAAAAATGATGAGGGAATACAAAAAACTTACATCGAATATTATTACTACGGTATAACCTCGCTTTGAGCAACTAAAAGAAATTTAGGTAGTGGCGAAAACCGAGTTTGTTGCGGAAAGCGAATCACAAATTCGCTTAGACCAAATGCATGTATGGAATATTCTTTTCCTACTCTAGATAAGTTTAAATCTTATTTAAGGACTTTTTTCAAATTAAATTATAGTTACAGGAAAATCCCACTGTGGTCGGTCATCGAGTTTAATTTGTTCAGTTTAAAAGTGAAATCACTTATTTTTATAAAATAATAAATATACAAAAATATAAAAAAATTGAATCTAAATCGAACGTAAATTTTTACATTTAAATAAGTAGAGAATTAGTAGAAATGTAAATTTCTTTTCAAAATATTTTAATGTTTACAACAAGCAGAGCATTTAAATTTCTTGCTTCTGCAATTTTTAAATTGAAGAAGAATACTTTTTGGAGAATTTAAATACTTTAAGGACTAAAAATCCATTTTTAAAACAAGTGAAACATTCCAAAGTATTATATGGTTTATGGTTCAATTCATAAAATATTTAGCAAAGAATAAAAAAAAATTTTGTTTTTATTTTTATTCCGGCTCTAGGTCATATATTAAATAAAACTCCTTTTTTTGTTTTATTTAAATTTTATTTTTTATTCCATATTTCGATCACCATCGGTTCTCTTCTTCAGGAATTTAAGTAAAGCAAACTTTATCGTATTTTATAAGGCAAATTACATGTGATAGATATCAAAGAACAAATTACAACAAAGACAAATGTGTAAATCATTCTGACAAACACTAGCAGAACGGAACAACATGCTGTTTTCGAAAGCCGCTACACTTTCATCATCAGCGTTCTTGTGTTTGGTCCACTTCTGTGGTGTCAGTTGATGTATATTTCAGCTATTCATACAAACCTTCACTGTTGTAATTTGTTCTTTGATAACTATCACATGTAATTTGCCTTATAAAATACGATAAAGTTTGCTTTACTTAAATTCCTGAAGAAGAGAACCGATGGTGATCGAAATATGGAATAAAAAATAAAATTTAAATAAAACAAAAAAGGAGTTTTATTTAATATATGACCTAGAGCCGGAATAAAAATAAAAACAAAAATTACATATCATAAGGTCGGAAAAATTAACAAATATATACTTAACTAACGGAGGGCACGCCGAAGAACTTCAATATGAAATTAATAAAATATACATACTTATAGTAACAAACCAAACAAGTTTGTCATAAGTAAAAAATAAAATAAGCAAATTAAAAAAAAAAAAAATAAGCATGTCTATGGTTGGTAAAGAATAAATAGCAATGTTAAGACTGTTGTAAGTTAGTGAGGTGTAATTTGAGCTCTTCATTACAAAAAAAAAAAAAAAAAGTTTTCACAAATTGTGATGCGATGAATCAAAAACAATTCTCGTATTACATTTACAGTGAAGGTTTGTATGAATAGCTGAAATATACATCAACTGACACCACAGAAGTGGACCAAACACAAGAACGCTGATGATGAAAGTGTAGCGGCTTTCGAAAACAGCATGTTGTTCCGTTCTGCTAGTGTTTGTCAGAATGATTTACACATTTGTCTTTGTTGTAATTTGTTCTTTGATAACTATCACATGTAATTTGCCTTATAAAATACGATGAAGTTTGCTTTACTTAAATTCCTGAAGAAGAGAACCGATGGTGATCGAAATATGGAATAAAAAATAAAATTTAAATAAAACAAAAAAAGGAGTTTTATTTAATATATGACCTAGAGCCGGAATAAAAATAAAAACAAAAATTACATATCATAAGGTCGGAAAAATTAACAAATATATACTTAATAAAAAAAATATTGATATTATGCATTTATGAAATGTCACTATATCTCCGTAACTAGAGATGGCTAGAAAATAACTAGGGATATTCTCGTAATCAGCATTAGGATTTGCTTTTTCTATTTTAAAAATTTGTAAAAGGATCCAGTTTCGATAATATGTATTACTAGTCTAAATTCAGTAATCGAACTTGAGACACACTTATCAATTTCAACATAACCAACATGAATCGAAAATTTACTTAAAATGGAATTATTTTGGTTAATATCATATTTCTTTTTAACTTTTATAATAAAACTGCATACACTGTGATAAAAGTTTTAAACAACAAGTCTGTCATGGTAATATGGGCAACTGGTGATTTTAAATCTAGCGACTGCTGAACGAAATTTTCAATTCTATTATTGCTTCTCTGATTTCCATTCACTTCATTCGTTTTCACTGTATCAATCGCAGGTGGCATTTATTGTTTAGAGTTTAAGAACTGGGAGTTGAAGTGTTTTATGGCTTTTTTTTATAAATGGTCTTGCAATAGGGATTTCTTATCTTTAAATTTAAATAAGACAAACTTATTGTGAGATATAAAAGAAATTTCTTATTAATATTTAAGGCTTATAGATGTCATTATGTTTTGATTAAAACGTCGTGTAAATACCCATCGCAGCTTCTCTGGGTGGTGCTCATCTGAAATGTAAAATTTTCCATGACTGGCGCATAAATCAGACCGAATTTAACCGATGCTTAGGGTTTTGTTGGCTATGTGGTTGCTGTTGTTTGTGTTTTATTTGCATAGACCTGCGACTCAAGAAAACCCCAGAAAAAATAGTCTTAAGAGGTGAAATAGATCTCGCTGACTAGTTGACTTCAATTCCATATAAGATGACCATTCCTTCAAATCGTTCATACATAATGTCCAATGTGGCATGAGCTATGTGGCATGAGCTATGTGGCATGTAACGCTGTCCTATTAAAATCACATGCCATTGGCATCCATATCATCCCATCTAGGTCAAAAGAAGTTGATAATCATCGACCTATAGGGGTCGCCGTTGATGGTGATGACCTGACCAACAGCGTTCTCAAAGAGATATGAACCAATCACACCGCCAGTTAAAATTCCATAAAACGGTGATTTTTTTTCGGGATACATTGGACGCTTTTGGATTTCATATGGATTTGTATTGTCCCAAAATCGCCAATTATGTTTGTTCACCCAGATATTGGTCTTATCGCTGAAAAGGGAAAGCGCGCGCAGAACACCAGTTTTGATAAAATAATTTTGTCATTTGCAAATGTTGTTGAACGCTTTGCCCCGTTTATAGTGATTTGGCAAAACAGATTGAATAATTTGCAGCCAATTTGCCAGATGTAACTTTAGTAGTATGGACGCTATTAACTGTCAAAGTTTGGAAGCCGCATTTAGAACATTTGATAATTGTATACATAATTTATGAGTTCTTGTTGAATTTTTGGTTTTGTTTGTTACTTTTCATGAATTCCTTGAAAATTGTCACACTTATCGCAATTTGTTTTATTCTAATGAACAATTAGAAAGGTCCTCCAATACCCTGATTAAATTATCCATTTAAGAGCAATACGTCATTACTATCAAGTGGGCGAAATCAATGTTATATGCTCCTCATAGTTAGAAATTGTAATACAACATATAAAGCTAATTGATTACATTTTAGTCTGCATTTAAATTAATTTTCATTTTGGGTTTTTCCTTTTATCTAAGCATGTGTCTCAAAATTACATACTTGATTTTCCAAATAACCACTTAAATGCTTTTAGTTAAACTTTAATTAAAAACATTTGGATGCATACCACCCACAAAAAGAGAAAGAAATCATTAGAAAACCAAGTGATGGAGAAACATAAAAGGAACAATTGTATTTTTTTTTAAACAGAACATGCAGTTCGTCTTTAAGGAAAACAAGCACGTTTCGAATGTCACACGTTTTTATACAAAAACATACGAACATATTTAAAATTGACAAAACTTGAACTTGCTTGAGTTGAATGTGGTTCAACTTTCTTTTTTCGCTACAACTGCTGCTTTAGTTGAATGACATCAAATGAATTCAAATTCGTATGGAGACACTAAGAGAAAAGAATCTGCAGGAGAAAATAATGTTAGAATGTTTTTTTTATTAAAAATACTTATTTTTAATGTTTCTTAAACCAAAGATTAATTACGACTACTTGTAACCAAAAATTACGACTACTTGTAATAAAAAAATGGCCTTATGCTCCCTCGAGGAGTGAAAGGAACATATATATTTATAACAAAAAAATATTAACTATAATAATAATAATGTAAAAAGTACCCCTGAAGTACTTCTGATGTAAATATAATATTCTTAATCCTGGCTCTGCATAAAAATTTGCTGCACAAACATAAAATTGATAGAGGTAAATTAATAAAACTTAAAATAAATAAATTGAATTCCATTGAAGTGATAATAAAAATTTATTTTTAAAATAATAAATGAAATGGTTACATTACATGTAATTATTACAAATTAACTTGATAAATCAAATGGAAATATCATGTTTGATTGTGATTTTCGAATATATATTATTTTCCATAGCATTAATCATATTTTTTTTTTTGTACTAGGGTTAGGTTAGGTTGATTAGAGGGGCGTGATAGCCCATGTCATACGACATACACTTAAGCCAGTGAAGGCTTGTTGTGCGCTCCCTTTAATTATCAAACACAAACTGCCAGAGTTCTGCGGCAGGATTCGAACATGCGACCTTCGCACTACGAGTCTTGTGCACTACCACTAGTCTACGAAGGTCAGTTTATTTTTGTACTAAATATTAAAAATTATTATTAATTTGGTTAATATAATAGTCAAGCCTGAGGTCTTATTTTATCGTTAAACAATTTTATTCAAAAACAAAAAAAAAACAATTGTCCTGAAGATGATACTCAATCAGTATCGAAATATCGATAGTTTTTGAATAAAATTGTATAACGATAAAATAAGACCTGAAGCTTGACTATTATATTAACCAAACTATTATAAAAAAGGTCAAAAAATATAGATATATCATTGAAAATTATTATTTAGTATATTCTCCCCATCGTTTACACAATTAGAATTTTAAAAATGTATTGTTTGTTGTGATCTTAGCTGATCGTATGCCAACATTTCATTACTAAGATTATGCATTTTGCAATACTCATATCGTAGAGAATTCTCATATTGTATTTGATTTGTTTGGCTTTAGTGTACGAGGTTGAATGTTCTCAAACTGCTTAAAGTTCATTGGCGATTTGGTTTAGCGACCAATGTAATGTCAGCATATGAACAGCTAAAGTCAGTGATTTCTTAGCAATTTTCTTTTGTCGTGTAACATGTTACTGTTAAACATGTTCAGTTTGGTCTCAAATTTAACCATGAATCGACTTAGAAACGCTTCAGATTATTAAACTTTATTATCTAAATTCATACTCGGTTAAGAAAGTGCATCGTCCATTTTTTATCCGAAAATTTTGTTCAGCGACGAAGCTCATTTCTGGTGTGAAGAGCAGCCAGAAGCATTGCATTCCGAAAAAAGCTCTGTTTGGTGATTATTATGGGCTAGTGGTATCATTGGCCCATACCTTTTCAAAGACGACGAAGGCAGGAACGTTTCTGTGAATACTGAGCGCTATCATGCGTTGAATACAAATATCTTTGCTCCTCTACGCTGCCCTCAATAAGAGATTTAAAGTAGAGATTACGAGCGCGTTACCCATGTCGGACGGTAGGACCGACATGGCTACGTTTTCGAAGTCTATGAGGATATATCTAAGTGGTTTTAGGCATTATTTTTATCTCACGCTATGAAAGGATGATGAAGTTCGAGATTCGGGGCTAATGCAGTGTACTGCAGGCTCAGGTGTCGGCCAATAGGAGAGCAACGAGCTGGTTGAGCTACTATAGGATATACATTAAGAATATACGTATATGTGGCGGCTGCAAATCTCATATGAACTTTCCTCTGCCTTTGGTCCGTTATCTCGATAATGAGAGCGACTCATATGGGCAGCCTCATACACAGAAACTTCTGAGGAATCTGGCATAGACATCGGATTGCGGTATTTAGAGGGGGACAACCCCCTGTATACGGGCACCATTGTGGTTTAATACCGATTGTACTGAGGGCACATATACCGGGGATATGTGTCTTATTGATCATCTCTTATGCACAGAAAACGCAAAGGAAGCTATCAAAACCCAAGTGGGCCAGTTAAGTCTTGTACTGATATATTGTATAACCTTACTTAACCTAAGAAAACAATTATATCTGCTCGATAAAAATACAAATCTAAATTTGAAGAATCAAGTCTCAATTGAAAAAGATCAAAGACTCAACTATATTATATTCTCCTTGAAATTTTAAAAATTAGCATCGGTTTCAAATTTTATGATAACGAGCCTTCTAACATTTCTGTGCACTCATTCTATGGCAGTGTAATATTTTTTTGGGAATTCAGACGGCTGATTTAGACTGATTTAGATTTCTCATTGTGCATAGCTTGCAGTACAATAAATATTTAAAAACCAACCCTTAACTAGAACTGTTGAAAAGACTAGAATTTCTGCCACTTCTCCATCACAGACCTTCGATCTTCTTGTCTTGCGGCGGTAGTCTGTGCGTATGAGTAACGTAATCATGTCTCAATAAGGGGAGGTCTAACCAAAACGCATAATCTTAATTGTAAATAAAACGAAAAGCTTTCAGAGAATTATCTTAATATTTTTTTTATTATGATAGAAGGATCTATGACCATTCTGTGAGAAACAAAATATTGACCAAATGCTCGCCACGGTTTCGGTGACATACCTCTATCCGATGGTCCATATTTGTAATGACTCTGTTTAATAATTGAGTTTGAATGTCGTTAATGTGCCGAATTATTTCATTCTCTAGCACTTGAATTGTTTTTAGTTTATTGATGTCCTATTTTTCTTTTAAACATCCCCAAAAAAAGAAGTCCAACGGTATCAAATCATATGATCGTGTGGCAAGTGGCAGCATCCTGTTGGAACCACATGTCGTCCAGACCCATTTCCTCAGATTCTCGCCACAAGAAGTCCGGTTATCATCTCGCGATAGTGAACACCGTTCACGGTAACTGCTTGGCCGACCACATTTTCAAAAAAGTACGGCCTGTTAATGCCGCCGTGGTTAACGAATCCATTGCAGTGAAAGTGTGCCTCGTCGCCGAAGATGATTTTCTTTGTAATGGTCATTAAGCGCATGAAATGCATTTTGTTTTGGGCGCATTTTGAAACTTTATGCGCTACTCAGTTGTGTACCTCTCATGGTTGAATTTTTCAAATACTGAAGCAAAGAAATATCGAATTAAGTAGGGCAAAAAACTTGACGTTAAGGTGTGATTCACAAATAACAACATGTAATATGGTTGGTCCCCCATCATATTTTATTTGCAAATGTTTAAACTTCGTATGTTAAATTTATGTTCGCTTTTTCATTTATCTCTGTGTATTGAGTAAAATGAAATAAAACAAATTATTTGAAACTTTAAATTAAAATCTAATGCAGTGGAATAAGTTTTATACTATTGTTGCATTTACTATGCGTGTCATTGTTGATTGTGTGAACAAAGCTGTTGCAACTATTAGTTGCATGAGCAGCAACAAAATGTAAATAGAAGCAAAAAGTAAATCCCTTACAAGTCGTTTTGTGTAATTACCGTTCGTTCTTTTGTTGCATTTAACTTCTGCTTGTGTAGTTCTAACATCTTTAATGAGTAAAATGCAGGAGAATATATATTGGCTTTAGTCTAATGCTTGAATTAACGCATGATTGTAAAACAAATGATGATAATTACATGATTTTCAAAGTAGTGCTGAGTTAAATTAAATTACACGCTATCGATTAAAATTTTAAAATATTTTAAAGGCACTTAAATAAAAATTTCAATCGGTATCGGATGCCATGATTTGCTACCTGATATGATTAAATATTAAAACATCAAAAGCACTGCGAGCGCTCCAGTATTAAGGAATACATTTTAATTAATTAAGGAATACATTTTAATTAATTAACAATCCCCCTTATTCTATTTGTCGTTGTCGACGTCACACGAAGTCAACACCAATATTTCGGCAACTGTAGGATCGATGTCGACAACAATTATATATTCGCCCTTATTCTAGTTGTCAACACCGACAATTAACGATGTTGCCTACTTCAATTTATCATTCCAGTTGTCGTTATCGGAAATTGTAGTTCGCTATCAATATGAGTTTCGCATTCTACAATAAAATGTGACGGCGATATTGTGTTGAGTCGGCACTGATTTTGTCGTCGCCATTTTAGATAACGACTTGAGCTGTTTTGAAGCAATAAAAACTTAACTATGGAAAAACAGGAAAAAATTAAAGTAACAAATACAAATCGGTTTGAAAAACTAGTGGAAGAATTACAGAAAAATCTCTCTCTTGTAGTGGGATTTCGTAGAGGCACTATTCCCAGCAATTTTAAAGCGCAGTGGGAAGAAATAGGAAAAGTATTAAATTCGTTAGTCGACCGATAAGATTAGGAGATGGATGGCAGAAGGTAAGAAAAAATGGGCGCATATAATGCATTCCTAAAGGGAGTTTTGAATGATCAGTCCGTAGAAGCGGAACATGCATTACAAAGAGAAGCGGAAACGCAAAAAGATTTCAAGTGTTCTACGGATTCAAATAAAAAAGTGCACAGCGAAATAATACAGCCTTCAACGCCTCCGCAAAAGGAAATCAATGCTCAGCTGGACAAGAAAATAAAAAATAACACTAAAAATAATTATAAAAAGAAATGTGACTGTAATAGTCACAATGAGTTACTAAATAAGCATAGTACTGAGCAGGCAGAGCTGTTGACGGACACTTCCAATTTTCTTTCCAATACCAGGTTTTTTTTATTATTTTCTCATCATCGCTGGAAGCACAACTTGCTTCACAAATAAGAAACATTTTTAATTATTAATTTAACTTTCCCACAAAATATCAAACTATATATGTACGTCAACTGACTTAAATATGTAGAGATTTGTTTTTTTAATCAAAAAATCGATAAAATGGCAACGTCGTTGCAGGGTTGTTACAGAATGCAAATATTTTATTGAATTGATATTTTTTTTTCACGCTAATATATGTTTATTGTATCTTCAAAAACTGAACTAACAATAAGTATTCAAATCTTAAATATATATATAATTATTAGGCCCAACCAGTGTCGGACATAAACTTAGTGATAGTAATTAAAAATACATAAATGTCGTGTTAAGCACAAAAATATTCAAAAAATTCCATCTGAAGTGTGGCGTATTAAGGCCGTAGTATCCCTCTTTTTTAAGCGGATGTGTCCAGTAAAGTTCAAGATATTACGAGCAAGGGGATTAGGATGGAACTCGAGTTTTGTTAAATATTTGCCAGTATATTTTGCAATTTCAGCGGTCACAAGTGGCATATTTAAATCACGATGTAAAATTGAATTTTTCATGTACCATGGAGCCGATGTTATTAACCTTAATGTTTTGTTTTGCATTCGTTGGATTCTCTCTACATTGGAAGCTGAAGCAGTGCCCCATAGCTGATTTCCGTAACACCATATGGGTTTCAAAAGCGACTTGTATATTAAAAGTTTACAATCTAGACTGAGGGTAGAATTTCTACCAATCAGCCAATGTATCTGGGTCAATTTAAGCTTCATTTGTGTTAGCTTAGAGTCAATGTGGTGTTTCCATGTAAGCCGTTGGTCAAGGTGTATACCCATGTATTTCACCTGTGAATGTTGAGGCACAACTTGGTTGTTGATTCGAATGGGGGAACAAGTGTCTCTTTGTAGAGTAAATGTAACATGAACACACTTTTGTTCATTTACTTTTATTCTCCATAAGTTCAACCACAGTTTCAACAGGCTAATATGATTCTGAAGATATCGGGATGCGTCGTGAGGGTTTTCATGCATACTAAGGCAGGCTGTATCATCGGCAAATGTAGAAGTGAAGATATTACTGCTCAGAGGCATATCACAGGTATAAATCAAATATTAAACTGGTCCCAGTATACTCATTTCATTTGATATTGATGTCGATACATAATGATGTTGACTTAAAAATGATGACGATGTTGCCGACACCAAACAGAATAAGGGTGATTATTTATAAGCTGTTACTATTCCTAAGGCTTAAAAATGACAAGTGGTCATCATTAACACTCAATTGTTGCTCACATCGAACAGAGAACTTAATTTTTTTTTTATGTCGGCTTAATGTGACGACGATGACGACAATTGGAATAAGCGAGAATATTTTCTAGACCTTTATTAATGTATCTTTTATTTTATAAACGCGCCTGGGGAATATATTATTTTATAATAGTTTTCCAATACACCTTATAAAGCAATTGATAAGACAATTTGAAAATAATAGGACAAGATCAGATATTGTTCCGGAACAAACTATTTATAAATCGTTAACTTATATGATAATATAAAATATAAAGTTGCTCCTAAAATATATAATACAGTAGGTAAATTATTCACTAAGACTAAAGATATAGTAGAAAAATTTATATATTTCTAATGTAGTTTATAAGATACCATGCAATGGTAGGAATAATGGTAAATGTGATAAAGTATATATGGGTACCATTAAGAATATGTTAAAGACTAGACCGACAGAAGTATAGGAATCTTTCAATATCACAAAACACAGCTTTAACGAAACGTTGTTTTAAATGTAATCATAATCCGGACTTTAAGAAAGTATCAGTGTTAGCTATAGAGAGGATACTTTAAACGACGTTATATGTTCGAAATGCTTAATATTCCAAATAATAAGATTATAAACTATAAAACTAATATAGATAATGTTGCTCTAAACTATAGGAATTTCATTCGAAAGTTAAACTGAGCAATAGGAAAGGAAATAGTTTTTTGTTTTTTCCAATATAATTCTTATAAAATTTTTTTCATTTCTTCAAAAATGAAAACGCATTCCCCCTTATTATGATTGTCAACGTCGACGTCACATCAAGTCGACAGTAAAAAAAGACAGCAGTTCTGAACTCCTTGTAGGCAATAATTAACTAATACTGATGGCCAATTGTAATTTTATAAGCCATTGTATTATTAATAACATTTAATAGTTCTCGATAACGATTGAACAATTGCCAATATATTGATGTCGACTTGGTGTGACGTCGACGTCGACAATCATAATGAGGGGGATTGTTTTTTGTTTCTTTATAAATTTTTTACTTACATTTGATTTGTCAAATTTTTTTTTGTATATACTAAAAATTAATTTTCAAATTCTTTCATTTGTTAGTGTGACATTTATTTAAAAAAAATTTCCTCAAGAAGACGCTCACAGAAGCGTCAAAATCTTGAAATAAAATTTATTTGATTTTTTTTTTATAAAAAGATCTAAAGCTCGTTTATGAAATAAAAGGACGACATATTAATTAACATAATATTTTATATACATATACATATACGACACAACCGCAATATTCGGTCAACGCAACTCCTCGGGTTGTTGCATTATTATTGTCATTATTGATTTTCTTGGCACAACTTAAAAAACACAACATCTACTATTTATCCAGCATCTCCTTGTACGCGAATTTTTTAGGAACGTCTCTATGGTGTAAAAAGAGAATTAGGTGTGTCTTTTTAACCAATGCAAGGATATTAAGGTTACAATTTAGCTGACATATTAAAACATTGCCATGTTTAATACTCGCGAATCTGATTAATAATTATAATCCTGTTATCATTTATGGTTTGAGTGTCAGTAAAGTACATATAAACATACGTGCACACACACACATACACATATATACACACAATTAAATGCATACATTATGTTTGATTATTATAGGATATGGAGTATGCAGTTAATTTAATCAAATCCGCACATATTTACCATAATTAAAATAAAATAATCAAACAAATGTATCGTTTTAAATAAAATTAGTAAAAAAATTAATAAATGAGGTTAAAGAAATTATTTAAATCAAGCTAAAAATGATTTCCTGCAATACAAAGGTTTAACTATTAATAGACTTTAAGTCTGTCACTATTAATAGACTGTAAGTCAATTATATTTTAAATTAATATAGTTAACGATTGTTTTATGACATTGGAAGTACGAGTTGACATGTTACGAAGGTATTTTTCTAAGTACAATTTTTAATGAAGTACATAAACAATTATACCAAATTTTAACGACCCAAAAATACAATTTGAAATTTTTTACAATTTTGATTTTTATCAAACTTTATGCTCTGCAAATTTGGACCTATTTGGCCTTTTTGTGAAAAGTTATTAACATTAAACGTTTCATAACGTGGGAAAGTGTCACGAGATTTAAATGAAATTTATTCACGTTGGAAAGCGTTCCTCTTTTTCCTCCTTTATAAATAGCAAAGACCTCTAAAATTAAAAAAATTGCCTTTATTTTGATATATCCTGAAAAAGCGTTTCTTGAAACTATTAGATCTTTACCTGCTAAAAAAATTTAAATTGGACTTTCAATGGCTTAAAGTTGTCTATTTTTTATTATTAAAAAATATTTTTTGTATTTATTTCAATAAATTTTATTTCTTTAAAAGCTAATTTGTAATAATTTTTCCAGAGAAACTAAAAAATATGACTTTCTCATTTAAGGCTTCTGAGAAGCTTGTTTTTCCTTTTTAGAAGCTTCTGCTACATTTCCATCAGTTGTCCAGCTTTGTTGTCCGCTTTGTTTAAATTTTTATTACAGTTTTTTCATTTATACGCTGCAATGTGACCATTTCCACCTTCTCCGAAGTTAATTTAGTCGTATGCAAGTTTTTGCTTAGAACTTAGAACAGCCAAATCTTTCGCTTGAGACAAAGTAATCCTTTCGGTTTCAATCAGTTCTTATTTTAATATGAAAATGATTTCCAATACATGTAGCCTTCCAGCCACCATAATAAAATTGATATAATTGATGGACGTAATGTTTGTCCCAACCCATATATCAAATTCAAACACCAAAAGTACATTTGCCTTCATATCGAGTGTAGGCCTGTTTGATGTCACACAAATATGATACCAACTGTTTACAATGCATAAACTTGTTATAAATAAATTGATACCATGGAATAATAACGCGAACTTCATTTGTCAATACATTGGCATCAGAAGTATGAGCATGTTGTCATTCAATTTGTAAATTTTTTCTGAAAACATACTACTGTGCGTAGACTATAATACAAAAATTTCAAACTTCTTGTAGTCATTCCAACAATTACTACATTTCATATTAATATTAGGCCAGATTCAGGCCTAAACAAACTCAAACGTATCAATTGATTTCATATATTTTTTTCCGCTTAAAAACAGCTTCTATAAGTGTTTGTTCTCACACGAAAAAAAAAGAAATAGTTTTCACTTTTATGTGCCACCTACATACAAAGTTCCACCTTTTAAATAAATTTATTGAAGGTTTTGTGACGCATTTTATTTTCCTTCTCCAACGTAAGTTTGTTCCCAATCATTTGCGTATTCATAAATTAAAAATAATGTCCTAGATGTAAGGCAGCTTTAGCCATATCTCTTTAGATAATATTAAAATATGTATATAAAATGATTTTAATAAATAAACTATATAAATAAAAAATACTACTGTCCAACAATTTGTCGGACAGTAGGACTGAAATTTATTTTCAAATTTAAGTGTATCACAAGTTTCAGAATTTAAAAAAAATATCTTCTAGCCATTTAAGATGAAAAACAAAAAATATTACTACCATTTGTACATATATGTTTTTGTAATACACAGGTAGAAAAATATGATTGGATTTAATAGAATTCTCATATAGTATTTGTGGGCTTTTATATTAGTATATTAGTTTGAATGCTTTTCAGGCATGATTCGCCTAAGGTGCACTGATCATTGTGCACTTTGATATTGCAGGCATATACTTTTAGCTTATTTAACAACAAATAAAAAAATTTTAACTAATTAAAGTTATTGTATATATTTTTTCTGGTACTTCACTTCTCTCAGTAGCGTTTTTATCTAAAAAGTGTGTAATTAATTGGAGAGAAATTTTAAGGAAAATAGTACCCAAAAAGGTAGACTTTCTATCTGCTTCTTTTTTCAAGACTTGTTCTTGTAAGGTAATTATTTTACGAGATATGAATGGATTTGGGGGAAATCTATTTCCATTATATTATTCCATTATCATTGGCTGTCTTTTTCAAAGTTTTCTGCTACAGTTGCTATGGAAATTCAGGGGTATTTACATTACGACTTTGTCCGCATGACTTTTTCTTTATAGAGTTTGCCTTATACCACAATATTTTACATACGTATATAAGACGTAATTAGAAGATTGAAAAATATCTGTTCATTAAAGAAATACGGAAAAGCAAAGACTGCCGTAGCAGGATTAACGAGGAGCAAAACAATTACTACAAATCCAATACTGATATGATATTAGCAGCAACAAGTGCCATAAACCAAGAGTTTTCATCACCAACCACAGTCTCTCTCTTTAAGCAGAGATGAGGCGGGATAGCATTACTTAAGAATAACACAGAGTAGGGCAAGATCAAAATCGTACATATTATCCAATCTTAAGGTCAGCCTGAAACACTGCCAGCAAATAAAAAATAACATGCCTCAGGAAAACAACAAGAAACAATAGCAAATACCTACATCACCTAGCAACACTAGCAGTGTTGGGTTATCACTTGCAACAAGAATAAAAACACATAATGAAAGCCACAGGCAGAAGACGAACCATTTTGACTGTTGAGGGAATAATGTTTGTTGCGGCTATTGGCTGGCAGTGCACTTGGTTTGGTCAGCAACCACAGCCACAATATGCTACAAGCTTAAATAACTCAACAACTATTGAGCTTAATGTTGGCACATCTTTGATTTTGGAATGCCACATCAAATAATGACAGTTACACATTTTGCAGAAAGGATTTCATTTCCTATCGTTGGTCAAACAACAAAGAGTCCTTTAACAAGAAAGCTAATTAATAATTTTTCTATAAATAATTTTGCTCTGTAACAGAAAAACTTTATAAAGAAGATTTAATCTCTATACGAAAATTCTAGCATACAAACTTTCCTTAAACAAATTTACTCCATAGCAGACTAATTTTGTATAAGCAAGTTTACTCTGTACCGGAGGAGTTTTCTACAAGAATTAATGGCTCCACAACAGACAAATTTTCGATAAAAGTTTTTCTATAGAAAAAACATTTTCTATGTGAAAAGTTGTTATGTCGCACACAAATTGCCTATGAGGAAGTTTTCTCCATAAAAAAATACATTTTGTGTAGGAAACATTTCTCTATAGAAAGGACTTTTGCTGACTAATGCGAACATTTTCCATTAGAAGATTTACTCCGTAGCAAAAAAAGAATTTTATGAGAAGAATTGCTCTGTAAGAGACAAATTGCAAATAAACAAATTAGATCCATAGCGGGAAAATATTCTTATAGAAAAATTGTTTTTAGGTAGAACAAAAATTTTCTAAAAGAATATTTGCGCCATAAAAAAACAAATTTTGTGCAGGAAAACTTGTTCTATAGAGCGGATTTTTTTTCACAGTGTAGAAAATTTTCTAATAGATTTTCCTCGTAGCAAAAAAAGAAAAATAATAAAAAAATTAAATGTTAAATTATGCTCTATAATGAAAAACATGTAAATAAAGAAACTAGAACCTTAGCGAAAAAAATTCCTTTTAAAAAATTTGTGTTCTACTAATTATCTAATTATAAAAAAATTAAACTTTGTATAACCAACTCTGTATCGCAAAAATATCGTATAAGAAAATTAACTCATTAGCATATAATTTTCGAATATAAATTGTTTGAATATGGAAGCAAATGATAGTTATAGACTGTTTGTATATCCTTTCAAACAAAACCATCCCATTTTCTGGAAAGAAATTACTGTTAAGATCCAGAAATCCTAAATGCTCTGCTAGAAGTCCGAAATCATGGTTTCGAAGAAATCGAGCATTTGTAATAAATTTGAATTTTATAAAACACTTTCGAGTATTTCAAAAAAGAAATTAAATTAAATCTTAAAACTTTATTACAGAACTTGTTTTATCCGAATATTGAAAAAATAGTAATTTTAATATAATGAAATGATAGTAAAATTTAGAAAATAAAACTTATTTATGCCAATTATTAAGCGCTCTATTATTTTTTCCAGGTATTTGTTTCCCCACTCATATCGTCTTGGTCATATTAAAAATAGAATTCAAAGTATGTTTTGTTTCTTAATTGAAAATAGTTACAATAATTAGATTGAAAAGTCGCTAAAAATAAAAATAAATAATTGCAGACATACTTTAAATATTTTACACAATTCCTGTCAACCTCTGATATAAATTAAGCAGTTGCAAGTCCTTGAACCGTTTCAACATGTAAATTCTCAAAATTATCGTTTCCTTAAAGGATATGAATGCGTTGCTTCTGTTTTCAATTCTGCGAATACAAAAGCTTAAAGATACAATTCCATGAAAGTCATCAGCTTCAAAACTATTGTTTATACCAGAAATAATAATAATTGAGGCACTTAATTATAAAGGGTTGTCTAACCAAAACGCACGATGTTAATCTCTACATATATAAAAATTACGTGTATGTTCGTGATCGCTAAACTCAAAAACTACTGGACCGATTTTGACCAAATTTTATATGCATGCTCTATGGGCCGTGATCAGTGTTTCTGTGTAGTTTGAAGTTCGTCCGACAGATGGCGCAATATTTAGTTTTTTTGTGTTTTTGCACCGTAACTCAAGAACTACTGCACCGATTTTGTGTTTTGCCCGATAGAGATTAGCGCCATAAGCCTATGCTGTGTTTCGCTGAAGGCGTTGGGTCTTTAGTCAGCGTGTAGTGTTGTTAATTAGCCCGATACCGGTATTTGAACAATAACTGTTATGTCGGTTTAGTGCATCTTTCATTCTTCTTCGAAATATCAATCCGCCATGACTTTGCAACGAAACCAGACTTGCAGTGAAAATAAAATTTGAAGGCAAAACAACGTTTGCCCAGGCCAGCTAGTTGTAAATAAAATTAAAAGTTTTCAGAGAATTATCTTAATATTTTTTATTATGATAGAAGGATCTATGATAATAATGTGTTGAACAAAATGTCTGCCAAATGCTCGCCACGGCTTCGGTGGCATACATCTATCCGATGGTCCTTATTTTCAATGACTCTGAGACATAATTGAAGTTCAGTATCGTTAATGTGCCGAATTAGCTCATCCTTTTGCATTGTTCTTGGCTTACTGACGTATACTTTTTCTTTTAAACATCCCTAAAGAAAGAAGTCCAACGGTGTCGAATCACATGACCGTGGTGGCCAAGTAACATCGCCACGATGAGAGATAACACGTTCATTGAATTTCTCGCGCAAAAGAGCCATTGTTTTATTGGCTGTGTGGCAAGTGGGCACCATCCTGTTGGAACCACATATCGTTCAGGTTCATATTATCAATTTCTGGCTACAAGAAGTCCGTTATCATCTCGCGATAGCGAATAACATTCACGGTAAATGCTTGGTAGACCTCATTTTCGAAGAAGTACGGCCCAATAACGCCCCCATCCCAAAAACCGCACCATACAGTCACTCTTAGGATTCTTATTTGTCCATATTCGGAAATTCTGCTTGTTTACGAATCCACTGGTGTGAAATTGTGCATCGTCGCTGATCACGGAGTGTACGAAATGCATTTTGATTTTAACGCCCATTTTCATAAAAGGCTTCAACAATCATAACGCGCTGAGCAATTGTGTACCTCTCCATGGTTGAATTTTTCAAACACTGAAACAAAGAAATATCAAATTAAGTTGTGCAAAAAACTTGACGTTAAGGTGTGACTCACAATTACCATCGTGCATTATGATTGGACCACCCTATATATTGATTGGTTCTCTTATGAGTGTGTAAGTAAAATTAAGTTTTTTTTTGTGTGTCCATGAATGTATCGTTGCATTAACCGTGATGAAACACAATTTATTGTCGTTTCAGTTTTTACGCTTTATTAAAATTATTAAATTGTGTTAATTGTCCTTGATGACGGTCGAATGCCTTTGAAAAATTATTCTGTCAGTTCAGTGCTTTTGCTTGTGTCTGATGAATATGATTTTTCAACTTTGTTTATAAATTTTCATTATGTTTTTTGTTTTTTTTTTAATTTCATTTTTCGAAATTTAATACAAAATGAAAAAATACTGAAGCGTGTTTTCCAGGAATAAATAATTTATTGACAAAATAACGAAATATTTTTACGTCCATAAGGTTGTTGAAATAATTTTTTTTGTTTTGTTTAAACAACAAACTTTCATATAACAAAAAGCTGTCTTAAACAGAGTACTTTTTTTACACAAAATTCTATAACAAGGTAAATTTTTCGATACAAAAAACTTTTTTGTAATAAATAATTTTTTTATATAAAAATATCATCTGTAATAGAATGAACTTTAAAAAAAATTCTATAACATTGCAGTTTTTTGGATAAAATAGATGCCTGTAATGGAGGAGTTATAGAAAATTTTTCTGCTAAACACTTTTTTCTTATAAAGAAGTTGTCAGTAATAAAGCTGTTTTGTGTGTAAGAGATATTATTTGATAGAAATAATTTCTGTATCAAATAATTTTTTATATAAAAAACTTATCTGTAATAAAGCAACTCTTTCACCTATAGGAAAATTGTCCGTACTAAATTATAGAAAAATTGGTAATAGAAAAGTTATATTTAGCGGAATTTGTTTGTAATAGAGTTACACTCTTCATGCATAAACGGGTGTTTATGCCAGTTTATAACCTGGATTAACATTTAGAATATCATTTGCAATGGCAGAATGCTTATGTTCACCATTTATACACTAATAAAATAATTTTTATATTTAAAAAATCAGGCGTAAATGGCGTAATAAATTTAAATTAAATTTTAGGGCATATGAATTTTATGACTTCTTATTTGTTGAATAAATTGTGCATCCCAATCAAGAAAATTTTGCATAAAAAATTTTTCTTTTCCATTTATATAAACTGGCAGAAAATTCGCGACACTTGTACACACAGGCAAATGTGATGCTTGTACATCTGAGAGCGTTGCCCCTATCGTCAAAGGAAGAAAAGCTTCACCTCACGTGCAACATGCGTGTTAAACTCTTCAGTTGGAGAGTGTCTACTAAAATCTAATTCGCTTATTTCGTATGTTTTACCGAAGTTACATAACAATTTTGGCAAGAACTTGGAATGATTAGTCGGCGAATAAAAAACATTCATATCAAAATAGACACGGTGATGAGCAATGATGACAGAGCAACTTACACCAATAAAATTTTGAAGTACTTAATAAGACAGAACATTCCTTCTGGTGTGTCCATGTCCCCCATTCAAACGTAATCGCAATTATACGAAATTGTCCAACAGAACGAGGCTACGTATCAAAGAGATGGAAAGAAGTATCGTGCAAGTGAATGTTCTTAGCGAAGCAGTTAGATGATCTGCCGAATGCCAATTATCCAAGAGAATTTAACATTTTAATTAAAGGGACTGCAAAGTAAGTCCAGGATAAAAGTCCTTGTCTTTTATATGGTCAGCTTAATGTCGACTGTTCAACAGTGTCAATCCAGAAAGTTACATACAACAACGCTTATTTTGCTGCCAATGGTTGCGGGTGCATGACTCCAAGCTGTCATGTAAAGTCGATTTTAATGCTCCGAAGACACAGTGCTGTATACTTATGTAAACACGTATGACCGTACATGATGCCCCATCTGTAATTATGGGTGATATAAATATTAAGAAATCTAAAGATCTTTATGTTCCTGGCATGAAAATTCAGTCTGATGTTTGATGGACTGAGCCACCACTTGATCCCCGAAGGGGCCTCACCAACAACCAGACTAGGACAAGTCCTAGGGGCTACTGGTTCCCGCGGCACCAGATAGGACTCTGGTCAGCCGCGTGTTAAAAACACCTCCGATTTCAGGTCTCATGCAAACCTGAGGTATCGGTAGCACCTCTACCCAGACAAGCATAGGCAGAGCTACTTCCTTTTGTTTCTTATATGCATGCCCGTTGCCCTGTTAATTCAGGGATTGGGTAGTAACATATTAAGTTCTAGGGGTAATTGGCCAAAGGTCAAGGTCTGGAAAGACCATGTTACCCATCCGGACGAGTGAGCGAACCCGCTCTTATTTGCGAACAACATGCTCTTCATTAATAGCGCATACATTTGTGGGCGATATATCAGCGAATCGCACTACGCATTACAGAAATAATTCATTTTTGTGTCGATATGTAGAACGAGCTCCCTACAGATGTCTTTTCTGTCATCCCCAACGTGGAGAGGTTCAAATCGAATGTCCCCAGCACTACTCCCTCTATCCTCCATATCATATCGCATTTTCCTAGTTCCACAACAATGCACTGCATAAATAGGGGTCATCACCTGACTACACTGATCCAATGTAAAAAAAAAGTAATTTAACGGTCAACATAATATACAACCAATAGATCGGCTAATAGGCTAGAAAGGAATGATAGGCATTTCAGCACAATATACTTCTAGATTATATTTAGAATCAGTATAGGTTTTGAAAAACTTTATTTGGAAAGTTTTGTAATCTAAAATTTCAGCATATGGACATATTGAAATAATCAAAATGGAATAGGTTAAGATGTATAATTTGGGAACAGAAGGTCATGACATTTGATTAAATTGAATGTGTATACTGTCACTGCAACATAAGTACATTTCCAAACTTTTCCTAGTTCTAGCTGAAGATATGAAATGAGAAGTCCAAAAGCCAAAAGTGAACTATTTTGAAAGATAAAAAATAAAGAAAAACCTGCATATCACAATTCTTGCAAAAACTTTCTTTATTCATTTTGCTTTGTCTGTTAGTTTTTTATTTACTTTAGTGCAAAATGTATTTTATAGTACGAGTACAATAAGAGTTTTATTGGGTTTTCAGTGTTTGGCAAGTACTTTGAAAATGTTTGATATCTGACAAAACGGTTGTTGTCCCACAAGTTTATCTGCCTGCGCAGACAATACATTTTAATCTAAACAAGCACATGTAGGTGTGCTTGTGTGTGTATCATATGGCATATATAGTACTTGCGTATGTGTATAGTGTTACATACTATTATAAAAATAAATGTTGTGTTAGAAGCTTAAAAGCAAAAAAATCAGTATGGCAAGTTTGAGTACTTGATAATAGATCTGAGTAAAAGAACAAGTTCCTGTTTGCTAAAGCTGCAGGACTATTAAACAGGAACTATATGACAAGAGATATACATAATATGAAGCAAAGATGTAAACAAGTCAATAAATAAATCAAATAAATTGGAATTTATTTTTTATCACTATCTAAAGTACTTGTGAGTTTGTCTGTATTTTTAAATACATACAGAAGAAATTCTTAAAATACTTCTCATCGCTTAGTACAAAGGATGTTAATTATTTAAACAAAGTTCGTGTTAGATGTGATAAATATTATTTGAATTTTTGTGTTGATTTCTGTTTTAAATAAACTTGCATGAAGTCCGCTACAAAGAAGAAAACAAAACGATATATTTTTATATTGGTTTCCAGGCCGCTCCAGCTGTCTGATTCCAGCTGGATGGTGACGGCGATGACATCCATTCTTAAAGGTTATAATTTTTATTGCAATTCTTTGGAATTAGTTTTCTACGCAGAGCATACAATCTTCGTAATGTAATTTTATCCTGAGCCAAAGAGCTTTATCGTGAAGTCAATTAATGATGCGTATACTTCAAGCTGCAAATGGCTTAAATATGATTTTACTGTTTTTTAGACTAGATTTCTATCATGTCCTTCAGAAACCAATATGCCTTTAGGATGTAATAATTTTATTATATTCTTTAGGGGATTTGGGGTTCTGTAATCTGGTTCAAACTACCGAGAATATATTGATTGAATATCTGTTGTGCGGGCTAGTCACAAATTTCCGCCCCACTAACTGGATACTCTATCTACTATTGCCATTCAATAGAGCCATCTCCGTTCCCAGTTTGTTATATAAAGTAGCAGTGATGGACACATATTTATGCGTAGCGTTTTACTTACACTTCTTTGTGTACGTTTTGCCCACACACATTACCCAAGCGTGAGTGAACTTTAGAGCCATATTTTGCAGCATGAAAAATAATACTGATATTTATAAAGGACACTAAAAAGTATATATACGTTTAATAACTTAAGCTTGATATTCTGTTGAAATTTGTATGTGCAATATGACAAATTTTATACGAAATGTTGTTGGTGCAGAAATTGTAATGCGTCCATGTTACAAATGCAAAATATTTTCAACCAGTGGAATAATACGAAAGGCACTTATTTCGTACGAAATTTAATTTTTCAAAATAAAAAATAAAAAAATCGGAATAAATGTATTTCCTTCCGTACATAAAACAATGTTGCACACTCCAAAACAGAGCACAATTTGCGCTCAAAAGTACTAAAAACGAATAAGATTATAATAAATCGCCAATAGATAATACATGCTGTATATCAATTTTTAATAAAATAATAATTCGAACTTTATATCTAAATTATAAGCGTTGCAGTTGAAGCTACAACCGAGAATAATTGCGAAATTATGCCTTAAAATAATTTTTTATAAGTTGAATTTGGAGTCTCGGCACGAGTATATTATTATTACTAGTCTATTTTTATTTAAAGAATCTTAAATTTCATTGAACTAACAATAAGTATCCAAATCTTTAATATATATTAATATTTACTTAAGTCCAGCCAATGCTAGACTCCTGTGTTATCGTCACATCTCTCGTGTTGGACTAAGAGCAAGAGTGTCCCTCCTTCTCAGCCCAAGTAGAATGTTGCAGTAGGTTTGAATAATAGTCCAGTTTCTTTATGTACTTTGTTTTAAAACCATAATTTTAATTTTTAATTTTTTAATTTTTGATGAACATACCATGGAGCGGCTGTATTCAAGAGGATAATTTTATTTTGGCAGCTCTGAATTTTTTCTATGTTGAACGCTGAGGTTGTAAGGTTTTAGGATCGCGTTGTCTAGAAGAAGTATGCAGTCTAGGCTTAGCGTTAAATTTCTCCCCATAAGCCAATTAGTATCACCAGCCTTTAATTTCATTTGTGTCAATTTAGCGTCTATGTGCGATTTCCATGTTAAGCGATGATCAATGTGAATGCCGTGGTATTTCACTTCATTGTGTTGCTGTATTGATTAACCATTAATTTGGATGGGAGTTCATGTTTGCCTTCGCAACATAAAAGTGATGTGAACACATTTTTGATCGTTCACTTTTATTTTTCATGTTTTTAACCATTTTTCTAATATTAAAACGTATTTCTGCAACTTGCAGGAAACTTTTTTTCGTGTTTTCATGGATGCTTGGAAAGTCTGTATCATCAGCAAACGTTGTTATGTCAAGATTACTGCTTACTGGCATGTCAGAGGCATATGCCACATACAGGATAGGACCTAATATACTGCCTAGAGGAACTCTGCTTCTATTGCCTGCGGTGTGCTCAAAAAGTTTCCTTCTCTAACAATAAATTTGAGACCGGTTAAGCAGCTTGCGAATAGATTATGAGTGCTTCCGCTTCAATATATTTATTAAACCTTCATGCCAAACTTTAACAAAGGCCTGGGAAACGTCAATAAAAAGAGCTGAGCAATATTTTTTTTTCAAACGCAGTTCATTCTACATTTACAAGTCTGTGTGTTTGTTCGATGATGTTATGCTTCTTCCTGAAATCAAATTGGTGATCCGCAATACACCCAGTTCTGTTCAGTATTGGGGCATCCTATTCGCAAGTCGTTTCTCAAAGACAAGTAGAATTTTATGACAAATGTTTTTATTGGATATTCAGCCCCCCCTTTTAAGGGGAGTGTTTTCGAAAGAAGTCAATAGTAGCTGTCGTCTATTGAACACACTTGCATATGAAGAAAAAATATAAGAAGCGAAATGTTGCTTATATTTTTTAACAAGTCCTCAAACTTATGAATTGATTATCAAATGATAAGGAAAATAGAAGAGATGTGCTATATAACAAATGCATGGGAATTTCAGTTGTAAAACCCATTTTTCTTCTTATATGCTTTCTTCATATGCAAGTGTATTAAATAGATGACATTCCCTAATAATAGCAGTCACCGGAAAATTGGAAAAACGCCATAATAAACAAAACTGCTCCATTCTGTAAGAGTATATGGCTTCTTCTGACTTCTATTTTAATAAAAACAAGATGGTTTGAAAAGATTATTAACCTGAATTGATTCATTGAGCCAGATCTACTAAATCTTTACTAAATAAATTTCAGAAAATATATCTTTAAAGCCAACAAACTTTTCGTTAAGTGCTTTGTGGCATTTTTAAGCTCTACATACTTTTTACAACCTCCTATAGCAATTTCTACTTGTTTCATTTCTAATTTACTTGCAGATAAAAATGAAACCAGTCGTGAAAAAGATCAGAACAAACAGTTCTTGACAAAATGTATTGATAATCTGATGACATTGTCTGATGCTGTAATTATTGCACAACAGAAAGTTAATTTTCCGTGCAAATTATATCCGGTGTAGGAGGAGAAGTTCATCTATGTAATTGTTGCTGGTGGATATAATAACAATGACAGGACCATCGGTAAAAACAAATAACAGCAACAAAGAGGAGTCATAGCGTTAATTTCAACTCCTTGTCATGTGATCCCGAGAAATATGTTGGCAGGCATATAATAAGATTTAATACAACAATTACAACAACCGTTATAATGGCCGCAATCTGCCATTTTGGAAAATTAACAGTCATACGGCCATTCGCTACTTGTACATTTGTCTTGTGCTCCCAGCTAAAGTTGTTGTTCGCAAAACAAATGGAGAGAGAGAGAGAGAGAGAGAAAGAGTAGAAAAAACTGACTTCAGATATTTTTCCATACTATTTCGTTCGATTTGCTTGCATGATAATCGTTCGATATTGTTGATAGATGTAGCAGTTGAGTTGAATCGAGCAGTTCTTTTTCATTTGTAAATGATTTAGAGGTAGAAATTATTGGCAACATTGCAACATGAGCCTACACGAGTTTTGCATTTTGAATAATTAAATTCTTGAACCTTTACAACTTGACAGCAAGAAATATGTTCTACAATGAGAAAGATAATGAAAAGTATTTGGGTTAATCTCAGCAATTTTAATACGATTTATATATTATTATTAATTATTCGAAAATATTTATCAAATTTTTTATTTGAGATATTTTCCAAAATAATGACTTAACGTATGCAGGCATATACTCATCTAAGCTTAGAACAAATAATAAAATGTTTAATTAATTATTATTTTTTTACTAGTTAAAAAACACAAACTTAATTCATTAAATTTCGTAGTCTTTATGATACAATTTTAAGGAAATTAAGTATGATCATTAATAACTTGACCATAATCTTGAATTATAAGTTAAATCATTTAATTAAGTTTTTTATTGCCAATGATTTTATCATGATTGTCTCTTTTTTAATGCTTATTCAGCGATTTGGAAGCTGTTTTCAATAATTTTTAAAAAAGAAAGTTTTTAATTTTTACATAAATTTAGAACTCGAGCCAGACTAATTAAAGTCTCTATTTAGGAGAATTTCCGATATATATTTTTTTCAAAGAAAATTATTTTATATATTAAATAAATTTTAGTTATTTACCTTTGGAAGTAGACTTTAAATGTGAAAATGTTATAAACTTGCCACTAATCATAATTTATTTATTAATAAACTTAATTTATTTTTTAAGATTAAGGTCTCTTTTAATTTTTTGTCGATATTAATTAAAATAAAACGGTCAAAAAACTAGAACATATAATGTATTTATATTATTCTTATAAGAAAATAATTATCGCAATTATTGAGCCTTGTTCTTGTAAATCGACATGGTCGTAAAATAAGTATATAAATTGGTGTTGTTGAGCTTTAGTGCTTTTTTGCTGTGTTTAAATGCCAGTAAAATTAGGATACAGGATGTTATCTGTTTTAGTTCCTATTTACCGACTTCGAAACTATCTTCCTTGGGTTAGGAAAAGTAAATTTTTATGTTTTTTAGAAAAAAAAAATATTTTTTTCTTAAATAGACTTTACGTCTGGAGAAGGTACGTAAGTATTTTTTTCCTCATATAAAAGTTTTTTTTCATGTTGTTTTCATTTGCAATCTATTTATATAAATGTAATTGTATTCAAATTAAAGAAATAAGTATTGTAATCATAATATTTTCAAATCGACGAATCAGTAAAAATTACTTTCCCTGAAAATGACTTCCATTTTTTTACAGAGAAATTAAATTAGAATTGATTATTTTGAACGTCATCGAAAATGTTAAAAATGGTAATAACTGTTACTAGTAAAAAAATATACAAATAATGTTTGGAAGTAATTTTTTTATGATGCTTCCAAAATAAAAAAGAAAGTGTTTACATTCATAGAAGTAACTTTTCTTCAATACTTGAAGGAAAAATATTAACAATATTTACAGTGTTTCTTATACTAAATTTTTTGATTGAAATCACTAAAATAATATGAATATAAATTACTAACTGCCTGCTTCTATAAACTCCATTAGGTTGTTCGTTGGAATATGTATTCGTTCGAATATGTATATTGACAGCAGACATAAAATAAACTTAAAATTGTTTTTGTTTTCCATATAAATTGCCGATAACAAATGTATGAAATTTATAAAAATAGGCAGTTAAAGTTTTTTTTATATTTCTTTAGTTGTTGTTTAAAATACATTCAATATATTTTGGATCAAATAATTTACTCTGTAATGAAATTGGAAGAGAACACTTTTCGCGTTTGTATATCATTAACATTAAAAATCCTCTCGTTTCGAATAACATCGTAACCCTTTAAGTTTGTCCATTCGGTTTTAAAACGAATAAAATTATATGAATGTATATTTTTTTTAAACCAGAACTTTGCTCGGATTCAATTTACAGAACAGGCCCGATCAATTAAAGGAAAAAAGTGTTCTCATCCAAATTTAAAGATGTAACCATTTTTTTTTTTATAAAAAGAACATATTTTCGTAAACAAGAAGAGAATTTCCAGATTATTCAAATTTTTTTTTAATTTCCCAAGAAGGGGAAAAAATGCTCAAATGGAGTTTTAATCCTAATAATAATGAATGACTATTTTTATCACTGGATATTTTTGCTCTCTGCAAAAACTACCCTATGAACTTTAGGATTTGAGTTAAAGTTTTTATTTATGACTAAAATTCAATGTTTGTTGTGGCTTTAGCTGTTCATATGTATTTTTTAAATTGTTTTAACGAT